>JARVJO010000125.1:11509376-11584524 GCA_031762555.1 Cynodonichthys magdalenae | reverse complement strand
GAGAGGGGGTGAGGGGGGGGGGGACAGTCCTCAGCTGCAAGGAGCAGAGGTGAACATGCAAAACATGCAGCAGAAACAATAATAATAATAACAAATAAAAAGCAGCAGCAGCAGCCAAGGTGCAGGTTTCTGCAGAGCAGCAGCAGCAAAGCCTGTCATCATGTTATTAAAGGCTTCTGTAGATTCAAATCACCAGCAGAGGCTGGTGTCCCCACGACACGCGTGATAACACGCTGCCAGCCCCCCCGCCCCTCCAAACTCTCAGGAACCTGCTGAGGCAATCCGGGTAGAGGCCACCTCGAAGCCCACTCTGCTTTTGGTCTGGGTCTGTGAGGTGGGGGTGGGTTGGGTTTGGAGGGCCCCTGAGCAGCAGGGCGCCTCTTCTTCCATCGGCTGCACCAACACAGAAGCTACCGGATGGAAAACCGTGCAACGGCAGCCCCCTTCTTCCTGCACGCTCCCCAAACCCACTGTGTGCACGAGCTGCACCCAGCCAGAACACAAACACAGCCTCCACCTGGTCCACACGTACAGAACATCAGTGAGCACCGTCATCTGCTGTCATGGTGCTGCCTGGGTCCGGGTACACTGGCAGGCAGACGTACAGCACCTCAGAGCTGCACATAATTCCCCATCAGTGCTTCCTGACAACACTGCTGACAGGACGAGCAGAAGAATTAGTGTCATAATATTTGTTTTCATACATCTTACAGCGTGAAGACATGAGACAATATTTTTTAATCAATGATTCTGGGGCTGGGTTTGATCTTGCACCGTTTCATTTTGCAAGGCGGTGTCATCTGAATGTGTTTTAGCTCCAGTCTTTGCAGCAAAAAGAAAATTAATTGATGTTTTTGTGATTGTTGCATCCAGATTTTGGCAGGTAAAAGTAAATGCATTTTACCAGCTGATGAGATAACTAATAAATACTAATATTAAACTGTGGGGGTTCCCCCTTTTTTAATTATTTTTTTACATAATTTTTATTTAATATTTACCCATAATTATCCAGATATTAGGTGTTTCTCTTCGTTATCATTTCATATTTAAAATGCATTTTTAAAATAATGAGAAATGCCATGAGACAATAACAGTTATTGTTAAATAGCTAAAACAAAACATGTTGCTCATTTTATGTGGTCAAAATAGCCTTGATGTTCTATTATTTGCAATCAGACCAACAAAAAGGCCTTTTTTGTTTTGTGTCTTTAGTCTAAAATAAGACAAAAAAAATGGAGCATCCAAATCTGCATCAGCTATTTGTGTCCAGTCTGGCTGCAGCGAAAGGAGAGAAAAATAAAAATAATAATAATAATAAAAAAAAGAAACAACAGCTCAGTCTGTGAGGAATTCAGGTTTAGTCCCAGAAGACATCACACCTGTCAGGAAAGCAGGATGCAATAACACCCTCCACCCCTACACCCCCACAAAAAGAAAAAGAAAAAAAAAACAGATCTAAGGAAACATTAGCCAATATAATGAAAAATAGATCTAAGGAGCTGACAAAGCTGATCAAATAATAATAAAACCTAACAGCTTTGAGTAATTCTGCTTTGATATGTTGGGTATTTAAGGATATAAAAAGACAGAAAGAAAAGCAGAAGCTGAGAAAAAATAAGCATCAATACAAGCTTTAATATTAGTTTATTTGGCCCAAACTGGTCAGGAATAGACGAGTCAAACTGGTTGCAAACAGCCTGGAGGAAGTGCCCTCTTTTCATTTTTCCTTTTTTTCACCCCCCTCCCCACTGGGAGACCGCCCATATGTGCGTTTAATCCACATTTGCAAGCAAACCCTCCTATCTTCCTGCTATTTTACCATCACTGTCCTGCTCCCAAACTGCCTTTTTCCTCCTCACATGCTTTTCCACTGCAGCCGGCTTCTTCCTCCAACAACTCCCCCTCCCTCCTCTTCCTCTCCATTTTTTTCTTCCTCCTATTTATGAAAACGTCACTTCAAGTCCCTCCCTGTTTGAATCTCATTAGTTTCTTGTGTGTTTCTCCCTGTCAATAATCCCGAATCCAGACTCTCTCTATTTCCATCCCTCTCTATCTGTCAATCAGCGCCGCCTTTGAACTGAAAACCACTCCGACCAACTTCAACTCACTCAATCCGAGCGGCTCGGCTCCTTCTCCGGCTTCCCCTTTTTCTGCCAAGATTTTTCCCCCTCTTTTTCTTTTTAATATACTTTTTTTTATACCAAAAGCCAGAGCTTTTTTGGAAAAGGGGGGAAAATTAGAAGAGACCCCCCGCTTTTAAAACACTTAAACTCGGACTTGTCGAGATCAAGGCTTTGAAAGTTTTTTGGGTTTTTTTTTTTTTTTTTTTTTGGTCCCCCCGAATCAAGAGAAGTTTTTTTTTTCGGTTCGGGGGAAAAATGCCGCAGCTCAACGGCGGTGGAGGGGACGATCTGGGTGCGAACGATGAAATGATTTCCTTCAAAGACGAAGGGGAGCAGGAGGAGAAGATTTCGGAGAACTCCTCGGCAGAAAGGGATTTAGCAGATGTCAAGTCTTCGCTCGTAAACGAGTCGGAAACGAACCAGAACAGCTCGTCTGATTCGGAGGTAAGTTTTCGGATCGATACCCGATCTGTGAAGTTTGAAGTCGCAGCGGTTTTATTAGTTTATTTATTTTTTTTTAAACACCCAGGCCTGACTTGTGTTGTGTACGCTGACGAAAGTTCACTATGTCAGCCTACATTTTAATCCTTGTGTTTCATTGCATTTTTTAAGGCGGAAAGACGGCCTCCGCCTAGATCTGAAACTTTCAGAGACAAAACAAGAGAAAGTTTAGAAGAGGGTGAGTTTACTTTGCTTGCATCGTGACATTTGTGCCTGACAGACTTAGGGGGAGTACCTCCTCTGGCATATTCCCTCAAAATGCTATATCCAGGGATGAAAAACTTTCCAGTTTATTAAAAAAAGTTTTCCTGTGTTTTTTCCCTCCTCTCACCCCCCGCCATGTTAGCTGCGAAAAGGCAAGATGGAGGGCTGTTCAAGAGCCCACCGTACCCGGGCTATCCATTTATAATGATTCCCGATCTCACAAGCCCCTACCTTCCCAATGGATCACTTTCTCCGACAGCACGCACAGTAAGTTTATTTTTTTAAATTTCCAGCTGGATTTGTACACACACACGCTCCTCACTCACACTGTCCCTGCCATAGTCGGGATTGTTTGTCACCCTGAAACGTTCAGAGCCAAGTTTTACAACTTCACCTGAAGTGTACAGTAGCACAGCGGCATGCGCGTGCAGCCTGCTAACTGTTTGCTAAACACTGACAGAAAAACAAGGGAAGACGGGAAAAAGGGAGACGAAAATGCCATAAAAATGGTAGGTTATGTGCATTTCTCCTTAAGTTTCAATTTAGCAACTTCAAAATCAAACAAAATTATCATTGTCCTTTGCTCTTCCCTGTCTTACTAGTTTGTAGAAGTTAAAACCAGGCTACAAGTGCACAATATTATTTTTTTTACCTTTATTGAATAATGCAGCTGATTTATGTTTGCACAGCCCTCATCTAAAATGCCCTTTTTTCCAACACACACACGCTGATGCACTGAAAGTGTAAAACTGTAAAACCAAGCAAATGAAATAAACATATGCAAATGAGCCTTTCAAAGTGATTTGCATGTTGAAACAAAAAAAAGGATAGAAATTATTCAAAAAGTCCATGCATGAAACTATTATCTACGCTTCTCTATAATATATTGAAGTTTTTAAATTGCTGTAATCATATAAAAAAAAAATTAAAAGTGTGATTTATTTATTGAGAATAATTGTGCAGTTCTATGCTGTGCTGTGCGTGTGTGCCGCCTCTGCTACCTGAAGGGAATCCGCTACTTTAAACCCAGATCTTTGCCATTTACACCTATATTTCTAAATTATTTCATGTTATTTGTTTTGACACAATTACACTGTTCTCCCAAGGGGCAATGAGAGTCCTTTTTAAAGCAGAATAATTTTCTAATCCTTGAGTTTTTTTTTCTTTTTTTTTTTTTTTTTTTAATGGTTGTAATTACAAATCTTTGCTTTAGGACCTGTCATCTCATTTTACAACGTAAAGGCAAAGACCAGTCAGTAAGAAATATGAGCCACTATCTCAGCTCTGCTTAAGGAAACTGATATTTGTTCCCTCAGTTTTTTTTTGTTCCCTGCATGTGCACACCTTGGAAAATGAGCTCACATCTGACACATAATGCCTTCTTTTGTGCTTGACACAATTTCTGCTCTTTACTCAACCACCCGTTGTCTCACGTGAAATCGTCCATTTATTTATTTAATTGTTTTCTTTTAATCCTTCACGTCTTCCGCACAGGAGAAGGTTTTTGCCATTCTTTTCTCCTCTCCTGTGTTAATGCTGCTGCCGGCTGGTATGTGGAATTAGTCATCCGGTTGTTTTCATCTGCGCTGACACAAACACACATTCATGACGACGACATGCATGATTTGAAGTGAAGGACTTCCTTGTTTCAGTGGCAGGAGTTTTTTTGGGGTTTTTCTCGGTGTGTATCACACAGCGCTGTGCCCTGTTGCACACTGTGGATCGCTCTCTTCGTTGTTCAACAGCTAGAAAAGCATTACATTTTGTGGTGTGTTCGAGAGATGCTGCTGTGACACTCGGTTGACCTTTGCTTTTGTCATGTTCCGTTTTTTTAACCCCAAACACAATTAACCAAAGTTAGAGTGATTTAATTTGTAAAAAAAAATATATCTCCTTTTTTTTTACCCTAATTTTTTATCTCTGCTCCATTTTTGCTAAATCACCTCAAAATCTGCCTATTTGCAGACAAGAAGAATACATATAAATTCACCTGAACAGTTATTTTATCAAAAGGAGGTTTTCGGCTCACCGCGGTCGTCCGACTACTGCCTTGGCCCCCTCTGTCTGCAGCGCCCTGTGTGTCCAACCATTAGTGCTTTGAAGTAGGTGGTGGCTGTAATATAAATCTATTAAACTTAAAGCTGGTATAAATAATTCACGTGGACATTGATTAGCTGTCTTGCTCCCTAACATGTCATGTTAGGCTCCGAATATGACTGCCAGTAATATTAGTATAAGACTTTGTCCACCTTGTCATGAAAGCCTTTGATTCTCGGCGTGTTTTCTTTTTTTTTTTTTTTTTAACCCCTTTCTTCACCTGTTCTTTTTTTTTTGGGCAAAGATATTATTATTTTAATGGATAAATTTAGACAATTTTACCTCTCATAGAAATTATTTAAATTGCATTTTGAGGAAGTTTTTGTCCATCAGTTATCACTTCTCATAATCCCCCTGCGCACATTAAATTGTTTGTTATTTTTGTGTTTAAATGACTTGGGGTGGTGGTGGTGGGAGGGGGGTTTCCCTGCATGAAGCCGTTACCGTTTGACCCCTGGGAGTCATAACCAGTGAGAGTTTGTTTTTCCTACCACGTAAATACAAGGAGGCTCACAATTTAGTATCATTTAGCAATTTGACATGATGCTGTGCCTGGGCTTTAAAAGCCTTCCTGCCCTTGTCTCCTCCTCTCCTCTCCCTGCAGTCTCCCTCCTCCCTTAAAACCTCACACAAAGGCCTGCTGAATCACTGGGTGCAGGTTGAATTGGGGAAGTGGCCTGCCAAGTTCACCCTGGTTTTTCATCTCTTTTAACGGTCCTCCTTGTCCTTTTCTGCTCCCTCTGTACCCCCTTTTTTTCCTTTCCTTTCTGCATCTACCTCTTGTTTCTTGCCATTGCTAACGTGAAGCTTCTGGGTGGGGGGTAAAAAAAAAAGAAAGAAAGAAGGCAGCGGGTTAACTCCGGTGCTATGGGCTAATATCACACCTCAACAGGTCTGGAGACGCAGAGGCCGAGGGAAGGGAGGAGAGTGGGATCTACAGCGGCCAGCCCTCCTGTGTTGGAGGCTGCAGGGCCGTAAATCCACCGGCTTTATTTAGTGCTTCTCAGACTTATGAATGTTAAGATATTTGACGCCACTCCTGGCCCCATATAATTCTCCAGGCCCGGAGACTTTTGGCAGAGGTTTTGAATTTCGACGTGAAATTACGACTACTTGTATAAAGGAACAAGTAGAGGTGGGGCAAATGATGGTGGTATTGTTGAGGGGTGGGGGGGTGGGATGCAAGACTGAGCATCCACCTATGTGTTAGGAGTAGAGAAAAAAGAAAGAGAAAGAAGCTGCACTGAATCTTCTACAAGACGGTGAAAAGGCTTTGTGTGGTTGAAACAATAGGTTTTCAACACTTTTCCGTCTTTGTTTGGTTCATCTTGTCGTGCTCGTGTTGCTGCAGATTTCTGGAAAACAAATCTACTTTCATTCATCGTTTTTCTCCCTGCTCATTAGTATTTTTTTCTTTTAATTTAAGAAATCATGAAGGGTTTTATTCACGGATTATTACAAGGAAGATTCATAAATGAATGTAACACAAGCCTCCTTTGTGCACATATTCCTGTGGACTTATCGGGTAATAAACGGCACAGACAGTATCTTTCCCTAACATGTCAGCAGCACGAGCATAACAATGGTACGTCATATGGATTATGTGTGTTGGGTTGGTGTAAATGGATTTTTGGCTGTGACAAGAGGAAAGATGGTTTTAATGCGGATTTAAAGGATAGGGCCCACACCTTATCAAATTGGCTTTACATGTTAATCGGGTCTAATTGGTGTCCGTGGGGGTTTCCGTGGCATGTCGTGGCTGCATTTTTTTTCTCCTCCTCCCTCCTCAAGCTGCAAAATGCACTCTGAATTTAGTCGGAAGGTTGCGCTCCTTTTGTCTTGCAAATCACTTTTGTTTACAGAAGTATGGCGGAAGAAGCGGCTCCCGCTCTCCGTCTCCCTCCCTCCCAACGGTCCCCTCTCTCCGCTGCTCCTCTCATCCTCTGCAAGGATGAGGAGAAAAGAAAAGGTCCTTCGTGTTTTTTTTTTTTTTCTGTCTTTGACTCAATAAACAGTCATAAAAAGTACAATCTGCTTTGGATTTGAGGAGTTAAGTTGGAGAGCTGGAGGCGAGGGGGGAAGCTGGGGAGCAAAGTTTGGCACCGTCAAACTGAAATCGGGGTCTGCTTGACATTAGCGGTGCACAGCACATTCTCAGAGCTTAATTAGTCCAAACTGTAATTGTTCATGGTCTGCCAATAGGAGTAATGCTCAGGAAAAGTGGAGTTGCAGTAAATCGGCCCGGGGTTTTTAAAACAATAAATCACTCGCATATTTGTGCCGTGATTCAGTTCGAGGCTCGACCTCTCCCATCTCGACATGTGGTAAATTGTAAAGTCAATGAATCGCAGATGTAGGAAAGGTGGGGTGCTGGTGGTGAGGACTTCGGAAAGGGAGACAGGGGGGGAGTACAGTGAGGTTTTGTTAGCGCCTGCTGAATAAATGGAAAAGAATCATGCAGTAAATATTTACTGAGAAGATATTTATATGAAGGGTAAAAAAAAAAAAACTGCAACATTTTCCCCCTCAGCTGGTGGAGTTTAATTGTCTAATGCTGATGATGATGTTGGCAGACTGAGTCAAGTGAGAGCTTACGCTCTCGTCGATCTGTCACTCTGTTTGAAACACCACAGAGGCAAAAAAAAATAAAAAATCTGTTTGTGTGGTGTGTTTCTAATCAGATTTTTAGTGCAAAGGGAGTAGTGGTTCCCTGGTGGCAGTGTGAGCTAGGTTTGGGTGTAGCAGCTGCAGTCAAGTCTGGTTTGGAGCTGAACAATTTTTTAATTAAATCATTGACTTCAACATTTTTAATGTAATAACAGCTAATCTGAGGCCTAATTTGGACTTCACTGTGACATATTATGCTTGTTACTTATTAATTCACAGCACAACCTGGGTATTTTTTTCTCTTTCTTTTCAGTCAAACAAATTTATCCTTTTAAATTCATTAATCTATTTCTGTATTTTTGCATGTTGCTGTCAATGAGCCACCTCACTCTGCTTTTCTGTTTTTGTTTTTTTGGGGGTGGGCATTTGTTAAGCAGCTGTGCTCTGGGGTCCTTCTCACCCTCAAACCCCCCTCTGAGAGTGTAAGCCCCTTCCTCTCCTGCCTTACACCCCTCCTCCCCCTCCTGCGTCTCCAATACATCTCTATAGGGCTTAACACAAAGATAGTACTGTACATCTGGAATGCAACTTGTCTCGTCTGTTAAATATAGTAGAGCTTCGCTTCGGGGCCTACAGGACTTGGGGCTCCTTCAAACTTGGAAATGAAATTATTCTCTTAGCCACAAGTTAAACATTTCTTTTAGTGGACACTACATCTAACTTTTTTATTTCATTTTTTTTAAAAGACGCATGTACACCCAGAATCCAGCATTAATTTTATTATTTCAAAGCTTTTATGTTTTCACTTTTAAAGATCAGAATAAAAATGAAACTACACGTATTGGAAACATCTCTACTTTTAGGTTGGTTAATTGTTGCCGCCTTGAAACAATCTGTCATACATTTAAAAAAAATAATTTGTTGACAGAAAATTGACATCCTAAACATTTGCATTACAAGCAGGCTTGTTCCAGTGTAGCTCTTGTCACATTTAACATTTATTTAGTTTATATTTCATTAAATAATAATTGATAAATCTTTAAAATAAAAGAAGCAACTTCAACCAGTTGCTGTGTAAATAGTTTGCGCCACATTGGTTGACCTCTGCAGACTTGTTGAAAATGGTGATAAGATGAATTGAGGTGGTTGAAGAATTAAGCTTTTATTGGCAGCGTTATTGTGCCGCATCAGCTGAGAAGATAACATTAATGACTATTGATTGAATCTTTTAGATGTAAAGGTTACTGGTTGGGTTCTGGATTAGTTAGTTTTGAGAGATTATTACTCAGATGGGTCATTTTTGAGAAAGCATCACAGTTACCAAAAACAAAAAGTTACTTTCTAGCGGACTTTAAATGTGCAACATTTTAGCTCAGGAGAATAAATCCAGAGTTTATGTGAAGCATTCTTTGAGCTCAGATACCAATCTAGAAATCCTTCTGGTATGTGCGTTCCTTTGCTCGCCTGAGTGTTTCTGTAAGTTCATTCATAATGGGTCCAGATTGCTCCAGTAGCCAAATGAGTTCACCAGTAGCAGAGTGGGAGGGGAGCAGAGAAAAGCGGGAAAAGTGTGTAAGGCCTCTGCATGTGTGAGTGAAGGGGGCGACGGTGGTGGGAAGCGGGGGGGGGAGGCCAGGGGTCGGACGCACAAAAGCCGTCTGAATGGAGCGCATAATTGCTGTTAATGCCAGGGCAATGAGAGCAGCGACAGTTCCTGGTTAGATGTCCAAACAATAGTGCCCCTGGGCTTCACATTTATCTTTCTGTGTGCGAAGGAAAAGAAAAAAGAAAGGAGGACTGAGGGGAGCACAGGTCGGAACAGCTGAGTTTCAGTTTTCAGCTGAGTTTTAACTACGGAGCAAGTGTGTGGTTTCTTGCCTGGGAATGAGCCCCTCGGACTTCCTCCACCTCCAGTTGTTTCTTTTTCCCACCCTCATCATCTTCATCATCAAGAAATTTGCCTTTTAAAAGCTTCGGGTGTGAAGGCCGCTGTGATGCTGGAGGAATTCCAGAGGTGTGGACTTTCTTGTTTGGATTGCAGAGTGTGCTTGGGAAGGGTCAAAGTGCATTGGCACTGACATGCTTTTTGTTGGAACAAGTGCCCCTTACCTTTATTTTAAATAACTGATAGAAAATCTTTAAATCTTTATTTATTATTATTAATATTATTATTATTTTCCCTCTCAGCTCGTGTGTGAGTACTTGTACGTGCACAGAGGGAGGAGGTACCACGCTGCCATCACAGCTCCTAATGATCACATTGGGCTGGATAATGACTAGCTGTGCCGGTGTGCAGTGAACACCTGTGGTAAACCAGCCTTTTAAGAATGTGGTAAAATGCCGTGCAACATACCATAAAAGAAAACCCATTCATGCTTGTATCATCTTTTAAATACTTTTTTCCTCTAGTATTTTTAGTTTTATTGGTGTATTAATAAAACACAAAAGCAAAAACAATTTTGTACAAACACAAGCTTCTGTTTCTGTAAAACTGCGGCTTTTTATAATTAAAAAAGGCAAAATATGAAACCAAACAAAGTATTTGTTCATGCACACAGTTTGCATTATATTATGCAGGCTATGTTAAACTGCAGCCTTGTTTTTGTATCTCAGGGGATTTTCAGTCTGCAGATAATCTGCTCAAAACCACTCAGATGGGAAGGAAGCACAAGCTAAACACATAATAGAGCAGTTTAAGGTGATAAAATTCCAGTCAATGTATTTTTAATCTACTAATTAAACTTTTAATTGTAGCAGGATAAGCTCCAAGGAGTGTGTGATTATGCGTGTGTGTGTGTGTGTGGTTTTGGGAAGTGAAGGGCTAATGAGGTGAGCATCCGCTTGCTTGTTTTGTGGGGGGGGAGTTTTTTTTTTTTTAAAGGCTGTGGATTCTGCCTGCAAAAGGTGAGGGAGGTTTCAGAGTGCGAGCTGAAATAATTTCATCTACTAATCTGTGGATTATGGTAGGATTTAGAAAAAAAAAATGTTGTTGGCAAGATTACTTTAAAATGCACAAGGCTAATAAAATGTAACCCTTTTACCCTGCACTGTGGAGCTGCACTGGATTTTTTTTTTCTCTAGCTGATCAACTAATTCCAGTGGAAAACAGATTAAGAGTAAATTCCCATGTGAGCCCTTCAACCAGCTGTTAGAAACCTATTTACACAAAATAATAATACACCTCTTACAAAGAGACAGCTGTCAACTTGTATACAGAGTTAAATAATGTGAATAGTTTGTCACATTCTCCAAAATGCAACATGAAGCTTAAAATACTGTTTATGACCAAGTATTTTGGAATATAATTAATTTAGGATATGGGGATTATTTTACCACATTTGGATTTAAAAAAAAATCTGCTGTCACTCGTTCTGCGTTCCCTCCTCGACAGTTGGAGGTCAGTGTGACAGCAGCACTCAGGGTCAATTCTGAAAGTGAACAAATTGACTCGCGGAAGGGAATTGTCAATTGCCATTCTCCCTCGAGGGGTCAGAGTGAAAAGAGCGTCTTGTTTGGACAACTGTCCCGAGGTGAGAGTGGCCCTTACCGTCCAAGCCTGAAGGGACGGACACATGGACGGGCAAGCCAAGAGCGCAACCAAGTGAACTGGCAGACAAACAGATGGGCAGGAGGGAATGTGACAGTGCTCAGGTAGAAAACAATAGAATTGTGTCACCCTGAAATTTGATTGCAGTAATGGCCCGCAGTTGGCAGCTCGGATTGTGTTCACGATCATTGACACAGTGAGGAAGCAATGATTGGACTTTTCCTATTAAAAAACTTGAATGACTGCTGATTTAGTAGATTTCTGTGTTAAACATTAAAACAGATTAGTGCAGCACATGTTCTTGTACTTAAATGTATATACTTTGGCACAGGAATAATGTAGAATGACTTTTCTATTTTCTGGTTTCCTATTGATGGGTCTGGATTGTGAGTGGGATTGAAGCCTTAGTTTAGCAGATTTCCTACTGGCTTCCACTTTTCAGAACTTCTAATTTGGTTAAGAACCTCCTTTGTATACTTAAAAAATATTTATGTTTGTATTTCAGCTTTAAATCTATTGTTGGACTTTCAGGATGTCTTAAGAAAATACTGTAAATTAATAGTCATTGATTTATGTCATGAACATATTTTATTAGAGGTAAAAATCTTTAAATAGTTCATCATATTTATACAAAAAAAGGCATTTTGAACATCCCAATCAAACATTTTAACCTCAAGTTGTTTTAAAGGATAATTTTAGTTTCTTTTTTTTAAATTTGATCAGCAGCTCAGTAATAATGAACATTGAAATTGAGACTAACATCACTAAACAGGCCTGGCCTTTGTGTCATGTGATGCACGTCACCGCGCACTTTAGAACCAGAAGGTCTTTTTATCTGAACTTTACTGCCACCTGTATCTTTATTGTCTGCATATTTTAAATATCAATAAAGATAAATTTTCAGCTTTGTCATGGAATCAAGTGGTTTCAGGAAGGAGCCATAGGGAAGGGATGGTTTTCGCTAATCTCTCTTCCTTGGGAGGTCAGCTCCATTCATATCAGTCTGCAATTACCCACAGTAACCAGTGCAGGGCTCTGGAGATAGATCTAGTCCTGCATGTGTATAAAAGCCCTTTGTTTGACGTGGATGACCCTTGCCGGTATAAGGCCGGTGTCTGTCTCTGCTCAGGCAGGCAGGCAGGCCTGCATTGAGGATGCAGCAGCTGGCCGGGGACCAGGCACAGGAATGCTGTGTGTGCTGTTTAAACAGTGGCTTGTCTCAGTGTGGGCCTTTAAGGACTGGAGGGAAGGAAGTTGCTGCATGTTTACATAGCTGAATTGTCCGTTGCCCCCACCTCCTTCCTTCGGTGTCTAATACACTTCTGTTCAAACATTCACAAGTGTGAGGATGACCCCCACTGATGTCGGTGTTCACAGCCCTGCCCCCCTCTATGTGTCTATGAAAAATGGAGGCTCATAGCTGCTAACTTTCTTCCCCGCTGTGTGTGTTTGCTGCTTTAACCTGGAGGGCTTGGATGATAGATAAAGTGCATCACAAGGATCTGTTCATCACACTGAGACAAGAGAGTAAGGAAACATACAGACGGATGAAGAGGTAGAAGGCATCTCATTGCTCTTAACCAGGGTCCTGTCCAACAAGAAGCCAGACATTGACATACGACAGAGTTGTCAAGCTAATTGTTGTTTGAATTACCTGTTATGATCCGATGACAAATCTCTCACACTCTTGCCACCAGAGCGGAAAATGTATCCAGGGATTGACATGATCTTCGTGAGTGTGTAAAACTGACTTCAACAAGATGGATAAATGCAATTATTGGACAGACCTGGAAAGGAGAAAATCCATTTAAAGCCCGTAAAGCTAAGCAGGGGCCGTGGTTAATTCATTTGGCCAATTTACGGGTGATGTACGAGTGTCAGGGCACATTAGTCAGGCAGGGAGATAGGCGAGTGTGTGTTTACTCAGTAGATATGGTGAGTGTGTATTTTTTAAAGGGGTGGAGGGGGGTGCATGTGAAGATGCTCTTTGGATGCAAAGTAGTCTCCTTGAGATGCACAGTTTTTTTTTTACCACTCCACACCACTTGGCATCTCAGTAAACAAAGCCAATGGAGCCTGGTTGTGGAAATGACAAAAAGATGCACTGAGTGTCCCGAGTGGGAGGGAAGCGGGATTGCTTTGCAAATGAGGTGCGGAAACGTGGCTGTGGTCTGCTGGGCAGCAGAGTGAGTACCAGAATGTTTTGCCATACCAAGAGCTCAATCAGGTCCTGTCAGCACTTCCCCAGTATCCCCCACAAGTTAAACGACTGCTTTTTCAGTAAGCAGCAGGTGTAGTCACAAAATGACAACCCAATATCTAGTTCTAGTGTCAATTCATCAAACAACATTTGTTATATGCTGGCCTTTCTATGTAACTAAATATAAATGGGAAATATTACAAAGAATTGAAAGCTGAATAGAAATACGTTCATTTGTTGCTTAGAGGCTTTATGCTTATAATAAAGCTGGGACTTCATGACTTTTTCCTAATATGTTATAAAGCAATGTTGCTGTGGAAACACATACAGTGTAACCGGTCACATGAAAAATGTCAGTGTGATAGATGTTTCTTTTTTATTATGTCATAAACACTATTTTCTCCACGTTTCCAGTTATTCTGTTCTTGTCTACCTTGTATCTATTCATTAAATCTTGCCTTGCACAGACATTAGATCACTTTACTCTGCTTAGTCTGTTAAACAGCCATTGTCTTGGTGGAGCAAAACCACTCAACGGTTACACAAGCTGAGTGGTATGTAAAAACAGTGGTTAGAGCGTAGCTGGGGCGGGTGAGAGGCGTTGAGGGAAGCTTTGGTTTACAGCTTTTAGCCGCAGCCTGAATTAGGTTTACTATCAAGGCAGAAAGACGTGAGAGGCTAAGACCTCTCTCACTATGATGCTGAAGCTTTTAAGTGGTTGGGATTGCGCTTAAGGGCTTCTTGGTTTAGTCGATTTGGATTGCAATCTGTGTCAGAGAAAGTGCATGTTAGCATGCGTCACCTGACTGCAAGGCAGCCGACCTCGAGAAACCAGAGTCGGTGTGAATGCCGAGGCTTTTTAAAGACAGGTGCCAGAGCTGCTACCCATGCCTGCCATACAGCAACTGGGGAAAAATGGCAAGGTCCACAGTCAAGTGTGGGCCATCGCGAGACGGCATTAATGAGAATTTACTGAGAGAAGGGGCTCAAAAAAGCAGTCCTCCATGTAGGCTAGTGGTTTAAACTTTCGTTGTTTCTGCATTCACCTTCTGCAGAGAGAGTGTTATTTATCACTTTTGGAATTCAATGGACTGTCAATGCAGTATTTTTTTTCATTTTGACACTAGTGGCAGGTATTTTCAGTGTTGCCAATTTGGGCTGGATATCATGACCAATTCCTCAAATGGATTTGATTTTCATTGATTGATTGATTTTTCGCAATTCAATAGTGTTGCAAAATACAAATTTATTATTATCATTATAAACAGCAGGTTTAAAGGGCAAACTTGTAAATTGGACAATTTAAACTTGAACTGCAAATAAAACTGTCTCAAGTCCCAAAGGTGTTTTAAATTAGAAAAGAATTGCAAGTGAAAGTGTACTTAAAGTACAGCATTCCATCACTGTAAATTTCATTAAACACTGTTACTTAAAGTGTCAAAATAATATTAGTGGTAACAAAGCTAAACAGTTTTGTTAAAATGTCATCTTTCACACATCTATACATTCCGGGATAACAGTCAGATGTTTACGTTGCGCCAAAATATACTGTAGTTTGGTTTGAGCAGCTGAACAAGCTGCTTGAAGCTAGTGAGTACAGGCATAAATCTTTATCTGTTATCTTTATGTCCCACTGAGAATCGGCTGGAAGGTTTAGTGATTCCTTAGTTTCTTTTGTTTTGCCCCAGACAACTTGTTGTCGGAAGCTAACGTTAGCGTTGAACGTTGACCGGACATAAATGTACGGCAAGCCAGAATCGACACAAAGATATAAAGGCGCCTCTGCTTCAACATGCACAGGACTACTGAGGTTAAAATCAAGGAGAAAAAATCAGTCTCATGCCCTATTTATATTGAAAAATGTAAATGAATTAGATCCAAGATTGATTTCTTTAATGTTTTTTTTTTACCCAGCGCTATTGCCAGTGCGTCAATAGGAAGGAAATAGATGTAATGTTAGTGAGCATCAGCAACCACAAAACCATGGCATTAAGTGGAATGCTTTGCTGAGATACAGAGATTTGGTTCTGTTATAGTTGCAAAACTTCATTTTCAAAACGGCTTTAGAATTGTGAAATATCCTCATGTTAAAAAAAAAAAAAAGATGAGGAGGGGGAGCTTTTTAACCCTCTTAATTTCTACGTAGGTTTTTACCATCTCAAACCTCTAAAGTATTATGGACATTATAGTATTAAATGTTACTGCTTCGCCTACTTGCAGATGAACAACACAACTGGGAAGTTGAACAGGAAACCTCCCCCCTTAGGGTAGCGGTGTTGTAGATACGCCTGGGAGCCTGAAAGTCTTTTGAAACTTTGAGAGAAAGTTTCATGGACGCCTTATTATTTTAACTTTTACATCTGGGATAACTTTTGGAGTCCTGAAAACTCAAAAATCGTGTAATGCAAAGATGCAGATCTGCTCATCATTTTCCTGTTAATTTCTTTTCCAATGCTAACTCCCCACCCCTTTTTAGCCCATGGGAGAACAACTGCTGTCTACCCTCTATAGGCCAGCCAAATTCCTCTCTCTGACTCAGATAAAAAAAAAAAATCAAGGAAGTTTTCTATACACTCCTGAAGATCATTTTACATGAGTAGACGTGCCTCTAAACTATTCTCAGTCAGTGGGGAGCTTCCATAGTTATTATAATCTTTAGTAGTACAAAACTGAAGCAACAAGTTGTTCTTTTGTTTTTCTGCCTTGGAAAGTTTAGAATGAAAGATTTCCCTCACCTGTACAATGTGTAGTTGTGTTATGTTGGGATTAAGTTCAGCACCTTAGAGGTAAACAGAAACCAGGCTAGACAAGAAAATTTAACGCAGGTTCAGCCAAAGCCGGGATCTTGTTTCAGTTGGCTTAAGAACCAGCTTTTGGCAGTTGACTTTACTGTAGTGACAGTTTTTTGCACGTTCAGAAATGATCTCAGTGAAAACATTTTGTGCTTGACATTAATGAGTCCAGTCAGCACACTCATTTCAGTGCCATTTAGCTCTGTGGTTGTGTTAAATCATAAACAGGCTGACAGATGCCTCGCTAACAGTCGGAGCAGAACTCAGACTTGAACTTGAGGAGAATCTTGTCTTTCGCTAAGCCAGCTCAGTCACTGGAGCTTCTTGGCCTGAGATTGAGATGCTGCGGTCTTAAACACTGGGAAATTCAACCTCTAATTGTTCACAGAAGCCATTGGCAGGATAAGCTAAGAAACGATGAGTAAGGCATCTACGGGGAACTGGGCTGGATGCTGAGATAAGAAGGCTCACACTTGCTGTTTGGAGTTTTTCAAGAAAAGGTTTGAACCCACAGGGTTTCTCCCCAGTGTCAAACTGGTTGCCCTTAAGAGAAAAAGAAAACTCTGAAAACTGGTACTTTTTTCCCCTTTTTTTATTTGACCCTCTTTTAAGAAACAGACACTTTCCTAACGCTTTAAATTGGCCTTGTCATGCGGTTTCCTCAACTGAGCATCTGGGAGCCGACTGTTTCCACACTGGCCGATGTTCTGTACCAGTTTTGGTTTTGAGAAAAGAAAGAATCTGTTTTTTCTGGCACTGGCCTCTGCGGCATTAAGCTTTCATTTTTTTTTCTCTCCCAAAAGCGTAAAAGGTGTTTGTATTTTTTATACCGTTTTGATTGGAGTCACAGTTGTTTGTCAAGAGGTACATCTGCCTCTCTGTCCCAGCACTGCCTTGACCCCACCCCCCACCACCCTCTTGAGTCACAAATCCAGCTTGCGTAGTGTTCAGTCTGCCATATTTTAGTAAATAACATCAGTAATGATTCAATTGAGCATAAAGTAATTGAGAGGCGGCTTGCTTGCCATCTGTCTGGTGAGATTACGACTTTCTGTGTAATTAATCGTGCGACCTTGTGGCCGTAGAGGGTGGTGTTAGTGGGCAGCCACTGCCAAAGAGCCAGGCTGTCTTATTTGAAGTCAGGGAACGCTGGCTGTGGAGGGGGTTGTTGTGTGTTTTTAAAAGTTTAGCCCAGCTGCTAAAGATAGCATGAGCCAATGTGAGCTGAGCCCAAGTAGCAGCATGGATGTCTCCTGTGTGTGCTCATATGTACACACCAACAAGGCTTCGTCAAAGCCCAAGTCGCAGAGCCTCACTCAGTTTGTAGAGTAACACTGCTAAAGTCGGAATGATCCCTGTGTGCATAAAGTGTAACCATGAGGGTATAGTAGGGGTCAAGGAGTCTGTGTTTGTGTGTTTCTGTGCGAAGTCACAATAGGCTGAATAGAGGCTGCTGATTTTATGTGTGGGTTTTGTTGACTCCTGAGGTTTGGTTTCGCTTGGACACTGTCCAGAGACTACAAGGCCTGCTTCTCCTCAGCTCTCACGTGAGACAGACATGATTGGATTTCAGTCCTGATCTGGTTGTTTTGCTTTGTAAACAGGACATTAAAGACAGGGAAGCAGGGTAGCTAATGAGTCTTTGTGTCTGCGTGTGCGCTGGCAGGGTGTTTGTGTGGTTTTTAGGCTTTACCCTCAACACTATCCAATGTGGTTTCACACTCCCAGTTAGGAAGAGGAACTAAAATCAACGTAGTACCCTGACGTACACAAGGAAAGTGTAACAGAAAGAGAAACATTACCATAGTTGCTCAGTGTGGCCTGGATGGTGTTCTGCAATACTTCCGCCTGGAGCTTGAAGAAAAAAAAATCCCTCTTGTTTCTCTAGATAAAAATAACCGTCTTAATTACTATGGTTTGCTACGATGCGGCCACAGTATAACTGGTAGGACCCGGTTGGGGTGGCACTGGCCACTGGGGATGGGGACAAGGTCTGGATCAGCCTCCAAGAAAATTACAGGGTGGCATTGAGAAGGAAAGGAGGAACTGAATCAGTCTTCCAGTCTATGCTGTCAGATCAGAAAGCTACTTTTTGAAGCTAGCAAGCTTGTTTCATCTTCAAACCCTGGTCAATAATTGGAGTTGTACTGAGTAAACAATTCTTTTTCAAAGTTAAGTTTCATTATTTCAAGGTCTGCAAATCTGGCTAGTGTCCAGAAATATAATTTTCTTTCATACTTTACGATGCATCTATTTTCTCTCGACCATCTTCAGCTGTCTCTTGTCTCCCTTTTCTTTTTCCACTTTCCCTCCGGCCAGCAATCCCTCCCCTCTCTCCTTCTTCTTCTCAGTATGTGCTCTGATTACCTCTCCAAACTGGCAATAAGTTGATTGCTTTACAGAGATGATGTAAGCCTCTGCCCTAGGGTACATCAGGTTGGATTTCTCCCGCTTTATCTTGTAAAGCCTAAATTAACAGCTGGTTTGGTTGGAGTTCTCCTGGATCTGACTAAAGGATTAGGCTTGGTTCTCATGCGAGTCAATCCGGTTTGATTTATTGCAGGTCTATCAAAAAAGATCAATGCGAGTCCTTTTGAAAGTAAATCCTTAATCGCTCTTTGCACTTACGTGTCATCATTGTGAATTTTTTTCCCCTCTGTCTTCTATCTCTTGCTCTCTGCTTTCTCCATTTCTCACTCCCTAATTCTTATTCTGCCCCTATGCCGCTGCCTTGTCTGTTTTTATTTTTTGTCTACCTCCCATACCCCTCCCCAACTCTATCTGTGGTAGCAATCTGCCCATGTCGGTGGTATTTTTCAGCTTTTATTCTGTTCTCATTAGTTGTTCACTAGCCACAAGCCCACTTTCTGAATCCCACAACCCAGCTTATGCCTTTCTTCTTTTGGTTTTAGCTGAACCTCTTTTAGTCAAATAAAGTCCATCTCTCACCTCTGGTATAGGATATATTAAGGAAGGTTAACAATTTTAAATGTGTGTGTCTATTAATCTTGGATTTCCCTGTCAGTTTTAGTAAATATAACCATTGGGACTGAGATAGCTGGACTGGTGAGAGAGTTGATATGACCTGCGATATTTTTAGTTTGGAAATTCTACACACAAAATGTTAGACTCCCTGTGAGTCACTAAATCAACTTAGCAGCTTTAGCTTTAACCTGCCGATGACATTTGCTTTTTTAAAATTTCAGTTCCCTCTGTCTTTGGTTTAGGGAGAGCGAGTTTATGAAATTTACTTACACAGGCTGTCAAGTTGTTTTGTGATCACTTCCCTTTTGGTTGTTCATTCTCTCAATGCAAAAGTTGACGTGAAGATAAAGTCTTTGTTAACCCTAATTTAATAACAACATTCTGAAACTGAAATTCTAACTGAAATTACTAAATGAGTAACAGGAGTTAACATTCATATTTTTTCTTACTTTTTCTTCTAATCATTAGACGTTTTTTTTTTGTCTGGTGTTTGTAGTGCAAAGCGTAGTTCAAAAGTGACATTCAGGTGTGTCCTGCTGGCGTGCTAGGTGAGCTGGTTTGCTGTTAGACCAGGGGAGGCGGTGGTGTGGGGAACAGGCTGGGTGTGTGCATGAGAGAGGGGGGCGAGATCGACGCGATACGTGGGAAGGAAGGGCTTGCTGTCAGCCAGCTGGACCTCTTAATCCTACAGCCTTGGGGAAAGGGTGTGTTAGTGCACGTGTGTGTGTGTATGTGTGTGTTTGTCTCGTAGAGATTTGTCAATTTTAGCACACCTCTGCTCTGCTCTTTGGCCCAGCTGAGCCCACGGTGCATGCGCGTGCGACCGTCTCCACTCCAGTGAGACACATCCAGGGTTTCATGTGCACTGTGTTTACTGTAGTCGTCACTCTAACGGCACGCTGTAGTGCCATGTCAAGAAGAGACAACCGCTCACCTCCTTGATGTTGGAAAGGAGTTGGGGGTTGGTGTGAATTGGAGTGGTATTTGTGTGTAATTGTGGGCAACAAAGAGTAGCAGGAACCCCATCCCATTTCTTACTTTTATGCCAGCCCTCTGAGTGTCCATGGACTGCAGTGTCTTATCACACAAACTTATGTGTGCATAATTTAGTTCCCTCTACGTCATACTGTAACTAACTGATTGCATCATCATCTTGTCATTCATTAGACACAAAACATAATATTTAGCCACATTCCATGCAGGCTTCCTCTCCCCTCCACCTCTCGTGTTTTCTGTCTCTTTCTCTCTGCCTGACTCCCTCTCTTTTGGCGTAGACTTTTGCATATATAACAGGCTGGCAGGCTAAGAGCTTGGGACTTCCCCACGCCACACTCCAAGCCTTTGATCCTTTGCTTTGGAGGTAACATCAAAAGGAGAGGCATAGAAAGGCAGCTACTACTGTGAAGTTCAATGTTCAACTTGATGGCTTGGCTGAGGGCTTTTTTTTTTCCTCCTCTCTTCTCCTCCCCCATCCCTCACCTCCCTCCTCCCGTTGCTCCCTCGATCCCTTCGCTGCATCCCTCGGCTGACAAAAACACACAGTTTGTAGCCAAAGGTTTTTTCCCCCCTCCTCTGACCTCACTTCCATAGCTATCTGACATAAACAAGACCCCATCCCCATAAAAACTCAGGTGTACCGATGGTGTGCACAAAATACTCAGATGTGTATTTTTGACATTAGAAAAAGGTGCTAGTGCCAGCCTCTCCTGTTTTTTTTCTGTTACTGTGTGTAACATACAGCATTCAGTGTTACAGCTTGTTGCATCAATGCAGAGCCAGGTCGCTTTCTGCAGAAAGATGGATAGGATAGCTCGAGGAAAAAGACTTCACACCGTATCTTTGTCTGAATGCCTTAAGTGTTTGGATTCATTCATAACCCATATTTCATGATGGTCATATCACTGCAAAACTCCCTTCTCTTGTTTTTTTAGATCACACAGAGTATTAGAATGCTACCAGTGTCATATATCAATGTTTTCAGGTAAATATAAAATTCACATTTTCAAATAAAAGAAATGACGGCAGGAAGTGTATGGTGATCCAGTGAAAAGTGAGACCTAGATGGAGGGGTGTTTCGCAAGAAAAAGTCTTTGACTTTCACAAATTCCATAAGGACCAGGCCTAAGAGTCAAGCCATGGACTGACCATCACCAAAAACTGGACTTGTCAAGAGCCCAGTGGCAATCCTGAGATAAAGAAGACTTGAAAAATTCTTTCTCAGGTTCTACAGAAACTGTGTTTACTTCCTCGGGCTGATTCTGTTTCAACAAAAGCTCTTAATAGTCACCCTTCTTGACATGGATTTAACCAAACACACGTTTATCTATTACATTCACAACATAATTCTCTGAATTTATTGTTTATTAAAAAATTATTGTAAATGATTGATTTTGATGTTGACTTTGAAACTTTCGCATCTGTAATCTTTTTTTATTTTATTTTTGTTTTATGTTTTTCAAATGTGAAGGCAGCAGAAAGTGGATAAGTTCTCAAAGGAATAGAGATCGTTTTCTAGTTTCTTCCTTTTCAACTACTATGATTGGTGTGTTGGCACGGTGCTCATAAAGCTTGCAATCACAAGAAAACAAACAATTTCCATAATGATTACTTCTGCTGTATTCTTTACGCATCCTCCCTAAATGAAGTATGTGTCAGAAGAAGCCATGCATTTCAGGTCAACGTGATGTTTTTCTGAGGTGTTTAAATGACACAGAATTGATAAGGTGATCTAGAAAGCTGAGGTGCTCCACTAAGTGCTTATTTTTATCCTTTACGAGCTTCTCTGTCTGACTGTGCCAATTAGCAAAGGCGTGTGGCCTGCCTTTCTTCTCTTCTTTCTCGTTTTCTCCTGCTCCAACTTCTTTTCCAGATGCTCCCTCCATCACGCTCCTGCACACAGACACTGCCGTACCCACACCAAGCACACATTTGGTGTATCATTAGCTTAGTGTGCGGGAAGCCGTGCGAGCCGGGGCTCTCTCTTGCCTTATCTCCATGTCAATCACAGCGTGTGTGTGAACATCAGTTGTAATGATCTCCATCCAGCCTGTCGGTGCGTGTTAGCGCCTGGCTTCCCTCGCCCCCGGAGCAAGCCGTTCCCTAGCTAATAGATGCAAAATTAAGCTGATCAATGGATGGCCTCAGCTCATTATTGACATGTTATCGCGGCGTGGGATTTTTGTCCAGAGGTTTTTATATAGACTTAGCCACAGAGATGCAAGATAGAAGGAGTATTTAAACAAAAAACAAAAAGTTTAGCCATCTTCTCCAAATTTCATCCCTGCAATAATATTGCATTAAGCTAATCTGCTCTCACTCAGTCTTTTTCATATAAGATGCTAAAACAGCCTCCTGGAAGTGTAATCGTCGGCTCAGTGGTAGGAAATGAGATGTAGACTTTGCAAAACGGCATATTAAAGATTCATCAATAATTGGCATGTGTGCTGCTGTTTGTGTTGTGGGGGGATGAGGGTGGAGGGGTTCTTATGGCCGGATCACCACGTGATTGAGCTAAGTGGTAATTAACCATGAGAGAGGTGTGTGTGTGTGTTAGTGTGTCAATTTGAGTCTGTGGATGCAGCTGTATGTGTATTCATGAAGATGCATGTGTAGCAGGGAAGGCAGTAGTGCAACACAGAGGGTATCTGGAGGTGAGAGCTGGGGCTGTGTGGTCAGGTCACATTTGTGTGGGGGGGTGACCTAGCCATAGTCGCACCACCGCCTCACCTGACCCTCTTCGGGTCTTTTTGCCTTGGAAGCGTCACCCATTTTAATGAGCTCCAATAACCAAGTCCTTATTACTTATTTATTCATTAAGCTACCGTGGCAAAGCAGCAGTACCCCACTGTGTGAGTGTGCATGTAATTGCTTCTCTGGAATGTTTTTTTTTTTCTCTTCCCCTCTTATGCATCATGATGGTTTCATCAACAAGAGTGAGTTAAGTTAAAGCTGATCAAATCAAAAAGGGATAGCTTAAAGCTGGTAAGTTCTAAACGTTGGTTGGGTTACAGATCCATAACCTGAAACTATGTTTAAGGTTTGAATTGAAGCCCTTAAAATCTTGAGCCTTAGATATGCAGAGGGAGTAGGCCATAGGAATATGTAGGCTGAACAGCTTCAAGGTGCATGTGCAAATGTGAAAGAGACACAAAACCAACTGTTTTCATATGATTCTTTTGTGCAGATTAATTGCCTATTGTTATGTGTGTGTGATGCCTTCGACATGATGCTTTTCTGATTGATGATTTTGCGTAGGTGGAATTGTGTGATAGCGTGTAGTGCTTTCAGAATATCGGAAGTCTTTGTTAAGCCTGGCAGTGTACACATTCTCTCCCTCTGAGGCATGTTTTGTAGCTTTCTTATATCCAGTCTACCGTTTAACTAATTCATAGTGAACTCTCGCAGAACAAAACCAGACACCCAACATCAAGGGCAACGTTCAGCCCTCCTCTAGCACTATACCAAATACAGCCTTCTCCAGCAGAATGTGGGCGCTGCAACCAGCTTACTTTTCTCTTTCAGCAGAGCTCAGCTGCTGTTCAGCTTTTTTTTTCTTCTCTCACACCTCCACACCCCAAAGCCTTCTTCCTGCAAACAAAGGTAAGCATGAAGTGAGGTTGCCCAACCTCTTGCCTCCCACCCCCTAGTGTCACAGGGGTTGAGATGCACCTTGGCCGTCAGATATTTCTATTCACCTCTTCCCCTATTCTCAAAGTAGATTAGTCCATATGAGAAGGTCAATTTATTGGCTTATTGGCACACTTTCACTGTGCAATCAATCCTTGAATGTAAAATGTAACTATGCAAAACATTATAGTACACACAAAACTGAATATCCTGTTTAAGTTGATAAAAATCCAAAATAACTGAAGTAACTCATACATAATTTGATATCCAAAAGGGTTACTTCAAATTGTTTTTGAGTACAAATAAGTAGTTATCTTATTATTGTTATCATTTACTTTTTTAGCTTTTTCTCATGTTGCTTTAACTCCTTCATGCATGTTTGAGAAATCTTTAAACTTCCCATGGTAGCTACGTGGAGCTGCCTAAACGCTTGCTCATACAAAGCACCGCCTATTTACACAAAACTCCACACAGCTCCACCAGACTAGCAAAATGTATCTTAACAACGGTGGAGGTTCATGATTTCATTGCAAAACACAGCTTCATAAGGATCTATGTTTAGTTTCTTTTCAAAAAGTAGCTTAACATTGATGTATAAGAGGCTGACTGGGAGATCTATTACCAAGCTGAAACGTTTTGTAAGAACCTCTGTACTCGCTCAGTTTCTTCAGAAAATGTACTTTCTGGGTCCAATGTGGGATCGCTCAAGTAAGGTTCAACTGTATCCTGAGTTGCCATTTTCCAAAACCGGTATAATATAATGTTGCTTCTTTTGTTTACAACCAAATACAAACCTGTTGTGAGGATATTCTAAAGTAGGAGTGTCAGGAACGGTAGGAGGTTCTTAAAGAGATAAAGGCCTATTTTAAGGCATTTGGATATGACTATGATGCTAAGTCAAATTTATCGTTGATATACACAGCATTTTCATAACACCTGAAGGTAACATAGTTACTGGATTGTGATATGGAATTGAAGTATGTGCCTGGAAAATAAATGATACCCTTCTCTTAATGTATGAATAAAAAAGGACTTGGTGTTATGCTAAATTACCAAGGCATCATTTTATCTTTTTCTTTATCTTTTCTTTTTCTCCAATACACATTTGTTTATTTAGTCATTCTGATAATTATGTAAGCCAATAACAAGCATTACAAAGCCCAGGCTGTATTTGTATCCAAGAAAGAAAAAGATGAAATATAATGCAATGAAATGTAAGAGTCACTCAGAAGAGCAGTGAAAGCAGCTATGTGAAGCAGGAGAAACACTTGAAAAAAAAGAGCATTCTGATGCAGCTCCTGATGCTAAAGGTGCCAGACTGCCTGTTCATTAGCGAGGCTGATGGAAAACCAGCCAACTCCTGCTGGCCTTCACCCTCCCTGCCACTATTTATAGAGCAGCCAAGAGAAACTCCTAATGACTCAGGACAGTGGTAAAGGGGGAGCGGGTGCAAAAGTCAGATATGGAACACTGTTCTCATCCTGAGACTCCTGAGAAGTTGGTGCATTTTGGAATGTAGTCATGTCAACCTTTCAAACTTCCTTTTGAGAGCTCAATATGAATATTTAAGTCTGTGAAAATGTTGCTACATTCTACCACAAGATGATTCAAAATAAAAGGCTTGACTACAATTTATCCGGATATTTGTGGTAGAAAAACAAATTGTCACCAGTGTAGAGCAATCTTTTGAAACATTTTGGTCAATCAACTGGTGTTTAAACAGCACATTTGCCCACACCTATTAGGTAAATAGTGTCAGAGCAAAGTCTTATTTAACACATGGACCAGTGTTTAAGAGTGTGGAACAAACTTTCAGAATTGCCTCGATAAAAGTCAAGTGTTCATAGAGTAATGTTCAACAGAAAACACAAAAACATATCAATAAAAACTTATTTTTGCCCCAAAGCTTTCCCTCTGAAATATTTTGAACAATTGTAGTTGTACAATCCCATGTCTTCAACCTAATTTTACAGAATGAACAAACCTTGAATCTCCCACCCCCCGCCCCCCGTAGGGGAAAAAAAGCTTGTACAAAAGTATCAGGTTCGGTTTTTCTGTAAAAGAAAAAAAAAGGAGAGAAGGGGAGATGGAGGTTGAGATGGAGATTGTTGGCAAAGGGGATGGGAGGTGAGGAGGGGAGGTTTTGGATCAGGTCGGCAGCCTCAGCGCTGTCAGGGCCAGTGAAACCCCCAAGCGGTTCTGGCTTTGGAGTAAATACGGGCCCAGTGGACCCCTTGCCGCCCCAGGGCAAGCAAACCCCAGGCCTTCCCACATTTCACTTTTATTTTCCTGGTTGCAAAATGCCTCTGGCTATCAAAGCAGGTGGGGCTCTTTTTTTTTCTTTAATATTTACTCATAAAATGTGCATTAGTAGAACCAAAGGAGCCATGATGGGCCCTCCAGTGTTTGCTAACTTTCTCTCAGTTTTATCAAGGAATTCTTGCACTGCTTTCATTCTTTTTACTCTTATCTTTTGATGTCTGCACAAAAATATACTGTGTGAATAAACAGACACAGGATTTGAAAGCATTTGAGTTAAACATAATTTTGTCTAAATTGTAGAAAAAGGCCTCACCTCCTCAATAAGTTATGCATAAACACTCTATTGCTTTGTTTGTTGCGCTTGTGTGTGACAGCAGTGATCATCGATATTATCTGCTACAGATCATGACAAAATGCCGGACTTTCATTTTTAAATGGGTAAAATTGTAGTCAAACTAGATGTACTAATCTTTCAAGCTCTGAGTTGTTTACTTACATAGCTTTGAATGAGCACCTCTTACTAGCCTTGTTCATTGCTAGACTTAAGTAAAGCTGTTTATAGTAGTGGTTTGATTGGTGTAATCTGCAAGCTGTCGTTCCATCACTAAAGGCTCTCCAGATGGGCCATTCAGCCATGGGATGTTGTTCAACGATGGGTGAGCATTGTTGTTCAGGTGTGAATCAGTAAATAAGCATATACAGAATGCTAGGATGAAAATGGAGGGGGCCCACTGTAAACGTATTATCTAAGTATCTGTGCAGAGCTATGCTGTATTTGTAATATGAGGGAGCCACAGATGGTCAGAAGATCTGCTGGCCTCTCTGAAACAACACCCAGTATCCATATGCTGACTCTAAACCAAAGCTGCTATCTGCCTTTCCCTGTCTGCCCCCCGTTCCAAATCCATTGCTCACATTGCACACATGTCTAAAATACCCCCATGGTCCTCATCATCTCTCTTGTGGATGCCTGCTGGAAATGAGACCAGTGTTTGGGAGCCACGTTGGCACATAAGGAGCTCAGTTTGTTTGATTAGTCTCGAGCCCTCTGCTCTTAATCCAAAACAAAACGAACAAACCGCGTGTTGGCTGCTGCTCTGGCTGCCAGTCAGCATGTCATAAACACATCAGATGGGGGCTCAATGGAAAAGAAGTTGGTCTTTGACAAGATGCAGACAAAACCGTCCTGCTCACTCTGGGTTGAAGAATGGTAAATAGCCTAAACTTGTATATCACTTTATCAAGTCCCTTCGGACCGCAAAAGCACTTTACACTTCATTCATTCAGCCATTTACACACTGATGATGGTAAGCTACATTGTAGCCATGGCTGCCCTGGGGCAGACTGACGAAGGCAGGGCTGCCATGCACCTGTGTCACCGGACCCTCTCACCACCATCAGCAGGAAACTTCCTCTTCTTGTCAATCACTGTAACTAATCGACTATAATTTTACCGAATTAAAAAAAAGGTGAATATAGCACTGGTAACACATGGGTATTTAAAATTAACTTGCTTCTATGCCAGCTTGTTAAGTTAATAACATGTTAGTCGGTATGAGGATATGTGACGATGATGCCCCTTGATCTGTCTCAGCCCTGCTTCCTCCACTGTGACACTCAGACCAGGACCTCAGCTTGTTTTCACTGTCATGATCGTCATTCTGGATCTGGGTTAACACACTGTAGTTCACACCATGCCAAGCTGTAGTATAACCGAAGGCGTTGGCAAATGGATGAGTGGTTCAGCACGCAAAAGAAAATCACGTAGTCAGCATTAAACAAGAATAGCATTTATTACCAGAAATTTAATTTTCAAAAATTGCTTAATTTTTGCATTTGCTTTAGACCACTTTCAGATGGGAATATAATTTGAGTTTTGACATTTATTATGTAAGTGTTTATGTAAAACAACTGCAAAAATCACTGAAGAAACTTGTCATTGGTTGTAGCTCCCTGTCAGCAGCCCCCACCATGTACTTGGGAAAGCAGCCGATGACATGAAAATTAGGACAGGGAGGGTGAGTTCATCCCTATGTAAGGATTTAGAGGACTCTGTTGTCTTTCACTTCATCAGAGACAATTGAGTCATTCAGCTCTCATTGTGGGGCTGGCCAGTCGAGGGGGGCGGGTGCGGGGTAGGGGACGAGAACAACTTTGGGTGGCTGAAAAGGAAAGGGGATAAGGAAGAAGCAGCACAGCTACTGGGTGGCTCTTGTTTGGTGGGGGTCTGTCATGGGGGGTTGGTTAGTGTTTGTGTGTGGGTGGGGTGATGGGGTGAGATGCAGGAGAAGGGAGAGAGAGCGAGAGTTATCCTGGAACTCCGGAGCAATTTGTCACTTTGGAATGGCTCTTGAGTTACACGGGGGGCCCCCTCATAGCAGGAGAGTTTTCAGGTCGCAGAGTGGGGAACGAGGAGGGGCTTGGAGCAGCTAGAGAGGGGTCAGAGGTCGCAGCCTACTCAAGCCCAGGCAGCGCGTCTGTTAGCAGGACAGACGGGTGGGTGGAGATAGAGGCAGGAGGCCAGGAAAGGGGGTGGTCGGCGATCCTTGCGCTTGCCAAGGCTCCGTCTTCCTCGACATGCTTATAAAATCTGCGGGAGAGATTAGCGTGTGAGAACATTTGCAACAACGGGGCTGAAGTGGAGCCACTTGTCAGGGCATGCGCTCCAGCACCCTCCCTCTCACTTGTTGGTTGGTGCCTCATTGCAGCACTCTGGGGTGTCACCTTCACACTCCTTCTCTACCTCCTCAGAATGTCTTCTTGTTGCCCCCCCTCTCACCACCGGTTGCAGCTGTGTTTCGACGTTTGCTTGTGTGAGCATGCGATGGCACAGCTTTTCCATAACTAAACACACAATTCGTCTTTCCTCCGCGCTGCTTATTCTTTGAGTCTCTTGGCACCAGTTAGGTCTGTCTTGAATTACCTCATAGAAGACAGCAGCCCCGTCACAGTTCTAATGCTGCCCTCTTCTCTTACTCACAGTTAATATCAAAAAGGGTGAGGGGTCTCTAAAAACCTCTGGGACAATTTTGCAATCTGTCTTTTTTATTTCATTCCAGGAGACTTGCAAGCAAGCAGAAACCAGTTCTTTTAGCGGAAAAAGTGTTTTTGGGTCTTAAATGACTTTGTGATGGAAAATGACCTGGCAGCTGGCAGTATTTTTTTTGTTTTTATTGTTTTATTTCTTGCATGGGCTGTGACTGAGGACACAGTCAATAACTCCCTCCAGCGTCTACCACCAGCAGACACCCTACAGTGAACTCTTCGCTAATTACCACTGATTTAGACACAGTCTCAGGAAGGGTCGCGACACACTCATTCTCCAACCAGCACTGATAGACACACACAGACGCTGTCAGACATGCATACAAACTATTGGCCACCTTTGCAAGATGGCAACACGGAGGAATTGAATGTAACACACTTGTGTCCCCATACAAGCACCAGATAATTAGACTTACTTCTAGCATGTCATTGATTGTTTGAGGAATGGATGGATAATTTATTAAACAGACAACTTTTTTTGCCAACATGTGATCCAAGGCTCAGTCATTATCATTAGGTGATTGTGAAACATAACAAAAACTATTCAATTTACGATTGCCAAAGAGTGCCTGGGTCAACCGTGAAACGTTAGTTAAGATGACGGGTGGAAAAGAAGAAAGCCAGTTCACATTTTTTTCCCGTCTTTTTTTTTATCTTGTCAGAGGTTTGTTTTTTGTCAGGCATTTTAGATGCAGCTCTGAGTTCGGATTCACTTGTCAGAGCTTCTTAGTAGCAATATCTCAACAGTTTTTAATGAGTGTCTGTGACACTGGGGTCACAACATAGGCCAGCTACTCTCCTTCATTAATTATCCGACTCCAGCGATCGCTTTCATTTAGTTTCTCAAGACAAACCTCTTTTTACATCCATAATCTAGATTTGAAAAAGTGTGGACCTTTTTAATAGACATCTTGAGAGGCTTTTCATTTGATATCTTATTTTTTACATTTTAAATATAGTTTTTGAAGTTGGTTGCAAACAAAAGCGGGGACTTGCCTGTGTTTAGAAAGCAACAAATGCTAATAATGTTTCTGATTATGAGCTTCTATCCCCTTCTTTTGAATTTCTCTGAATTTTTTTCACTCCACTTTTTTTAGGTTGTTGTGACCTCTGTGCCCCAAACTAGGTGGTTGTGACATTGATAAGCAGAATTGGGCTCTCATATTGTAGGAAAGCAAACACCAGGCATTCAATAGCTAGAAACTCATTGGAGTTAATCTGAACGCATCTTTAAAATGACAGAATTATTTTGACAAACCATGTGAAGATTCAAAATGCATATTTGAACAGGTACAGTCCAGTAAAGATTATTACAGTGACTCTCCACCCAGTTTATTACTAGATGGAGGTTTCTCATGAACCTTGTTTCTTCTTATCTGTTCTTTTTTTTTTCCTCTACTTTTGTGTGGGTGCGTGAGAGTGAATGGGTGGGGGAACCGCAGACATACTGACTTCTGATAGAGGCCAAGTCAATCATTTATGGGAGCAGTCAGGAGGTTTGGGCTTACAGGAGCGTGGAGAGACACCACGGTTTACCTCTTTTTATGACTTTCAATAAAAAAACAGTCACATTGATGACATGGGGTCATCGTAAAGCCTTGAACTGTGGATGCTAGTTTCAGTTTACCTGCTTGAAACCATCTGTTTGCTGATAAAACAACAACAAAAAAAGTTTTTGTTTTTGACTGCCTGGATTCTAAAGTCTGTGTTGTTTTTCTAGAACAAAATACTCTGCATTATTTGAGTTACACGTCTACTCTGTGCACTTCTGCTGATCTCTGACGCATGCTGGAGGCCATTCTCATCCCTTCCATCATCCGCTTTAAGAATTTTATTTGCGTCTCCATATTTTTGAGTTTCTACACCCATGCACATGTTAAGAAATGTCTCCTCCCTTTTTTGTCTTTTTTTTCTTTTCCCTTTTGCTTTTTTTTGCTTTTTTTGCATTGTTAACATGTTTTGTTTTCTTTCTTTCCATTTTGTTTCCTTTCTGCCATTCAGTACCTACAGATGAAATGGCCCCTTCTAGATGTTCAACCAGGAGGTCTTCAAAGTAGACAAGCACTTAAAGATGCCAGGTCCCCGTCACCGGCACACATCGTTGTAAGTAACACTCCGCTCGGTACTTTTCCTCTTTCACCAGCTCTTTTTCCTTCCCCTGATTCTATTCACGACAGAACAAACCAGAAACAAACCCTGCTTTCCTTTTCTTGTCTATTTTTTCTGTTTTGAGTGGACAGTCATCTTTGTTTCTCTTAAATCACAGCCACTAACACACCCAGTGAGCTTTTCTAAACTTGCTTACTAAAGGTGCACATTTGAACTCTTAAGGTTTTGTGGTTGTGGACTGAATGGCGCTGGTAAAGCAGTCACTGTGGTGGTTGTTCCTTGAACAGCCCGTTTCGCCTGTAATCACAAAGATAATAACTCCCAGGCCAGGTTTACGATGAGCTGGAATATTATAGATAATTGACCTCACTGACATTTTATTTATTTTGTGAGACTCAACTAATAGTGGGCTGCAAACAAATGTCTGTAAAGGAAGTGTGGGCGTTGCTTCAACATTGATCACATTGTCCATGGTGGTTGGAGGCGTACTCTGGCAGGAGAATTGGTTTGACAGCCATAAGAGCTTTTGCAGTACATACAGATAACAGCAAATACACCTCAGGCATATCTGTCAGCTCTAAAATCAACAGTTGACTGTGAAACTAAGCAGTTTGTAAAAGGCTGAAAGTTTGCAGAAGTTCAGTGGAAAGGTTTATCATAAGGAGGTTTGTGGTCACATGGTTAGCAAGTCAAGAAAATCAATGTGTGCGAGGATGGAGCAGTGACCAATAATGCTGCAGGACACAGTGGTTACTTTTGTTTTGGAGTTGTACATCCTTTTACTGTTATGGAAATGGGATTTAACAGTAGAACAAAAAGGCTTCAAACGTTGTGCACTGATTAAAAAAGTTGGTAACACTTCAGTGCTCGTTCAAGTCACCTTGAGTTCCTGCAAAATGTGGAACTACAGGGTTAATTTGTCGTTACAGCTCTGGAACTCGCCCAGAAGCTAGTAGTGGATTTTATCACATAATTACACTGTCAAGACACGGTGTCCCTCTGAGTCACATTTGACATTTGATCAGCTTAGTCATGTTTATGACTTGTAATAAATTTCATAGCAAACAAATATTTTAAATTTGGCTCTCTTAGTATTTTCCTCGTTTAAGTAAAGCACATCTAAAAATAGTGAGAGTTGTCAAGGTGCACATTTTGAAACAGAAACCTTGTCGGATGTTGGCGATGACAGCATTGTTCTGATTAAAACAAGCCCAGCTGAAGCTCTCCTTATCTCCCTCTGCGATGTTGGTGTTATTTTTATACCAAAGAGTTCAGGGTCCTCTTATTTCTCCTGTTATTTCAGGAGACACTGAGGGGAAAAAAAAAAAAAAAAAAAGAGTCCCAACTCACATGAAATCATTGAACTTGTCGTAGGCAGCAAATGCAGTAGGTAAATGCTTGCAATGAGTCATCTGGCTGTAAATACTTATCGTCATATATATATACCGGTACATACACTCGTGCTGTATGCTTGAATTTACTTCAGTGTGGGAAGAAAGTTTGGAAATGGGGATATTTTGCTTATAGATTTGTGACACTGGGGCTTATTTTGTGTACATTTGTGTTAGAAAAGTTTTAAGTAATGAAGTTTCTGACATTTATTTACAAAAATGTTCTGTAACTATAATAAAAGCAAATTTTATTATTTTAGGGATATACAAAACATTGAACTACAATGACGTTAGTAAAATAAATGAAAAAATAGGTTTTAACAAGTAAAGTTTGTTTTCCTTTGTTCTTCAGGTGTTGTTTTCAAGCAGAATTCAAAGCAGAAGCAGTATGCGGCCTGTTAAGCTGATATTGTGAGTGGTAGTGACGCTGACCGATATGAGAGAAAATATTGTAATATTTGTGGTCGTATTGCCCATCCCAGTATGATCTGTTTGATACACAGGCTTGTAAGATCAGAGGCGCTGGATAGGCACACTACTGGCTGTTAGTACAACTGATGAAATTGAATGTGAATCGCTTCTGGTATTGTTGGCGTGCCTCGATTCTGCTCCAGCATCCACCTCTGACTGAGAAGGAAGTGAGACTGAATGTTTCCCTCGTTTGCATCATGCCAGCTGTCGTACATATAGAAAAGAAAGATTAGTGCTTACAGCACTGTGAATTGCAAAGACAAACCCCACTCAGACTCTTGCAGGTGTCACTCAATTGGTCAGACTTTCTTTTCTTTTTTTATTGTAGCAGACCTTGTTGTTCTGGTAGGGGATTAATAGACTTGTTTGTAAATTGTAGTTTTGTTTTTGTTTAAAACTACAAAGAGGCATTCAGACACCTTGACCTCTGCCTGCCTGAAGCTCTAGTCTGCTATGATAGGGATAAGAAGTCGTTGAATAGTCTGCAAGATAACAGATGTGCAGTCTAAGAGACAGTTGAAACAATAAGAAAGAAGCAGAGATGTAAAGGACTGTTGATGAAGCCTTTGAAAAAGTGGGTGATGCAGATTGGGGAAGAAACAGGGGGAAAAGGCTATTTCCTTTCAGTCTAAAAAGTGGAGTTCAGGTAGGATCAGCTGAGGACAGAGGAAGTGACCTCACGCCAGCTGTTCTCTCTGAGGGCACAGCGTTATGCCCCCCCTGTTTACCATGCCCTCAAAGGAGGCCAAGCTAAACCTTTTTGAAGTGTCTGACCACCCTGCGGGCAGCCTGAAAACCTGCCGCTGCTGAACTTTTGTGTCATTGGCTGAAAGTTATTCGATATTTTATCCACCTATTGATGTGTTGGTTGTGAGGGTGAGACTCCAAGATACAGTTTATGCCTCATGCAACTCCTGAGGAAAAGATCACGGAGCATCTTTACTTTATCAGCTGAGTGTTTTGATGCAAGAGCGATGTCTGCAGAATATTTTGCAGCAAGAAGTAGCATAAAGCAGCTCATTCAATTCATGAGGATGGATATATATTTTGTGTTTTACCCTATGATGCTTAATGCATTAACTCAGACCAGACTGTTTTGCAAATCCACAGCCTAAAGTCTGTATGTTGACATCATCAACAAAACTTCTGTAATAAACTCAGCTGGGGTCCGGGATCATCTTAGTCATGTTATGACATCATTTGGCGGAGAGGCATTAGACCATGTAGTCTCACGGTTGCGCAGTCAAAGTTTATATTTTAAACTACTGCAGCACTTCCACCAAAAACAAGTTAAGTGCAACTAATTCTTATTGGATCACATTTACAGTTCCTAAGGGAATTAAGGGAGGAAAAACATGGCCATGTTAAGAGCACTACTTTCTGACATCTGAGTGCGTACACACACACACACACACACACACACAGCCTTAGAGTCTAGAGTCTAGCCCCGGCTGAACAATGTCTCCATTGTTTTGTGGGCTTTCACTGGCAGCAGGGGATGGCTGGAGTGTTAACCATTTCCCAACTGCACCTTACTGTGTGTCATTGTGTGTGTTTGTGTGTGTGTCAGAGGTAGTGAGGCACAGGCTTTGAAGGGATGAAAAGAAGGAGGGCCTTTGCTCGAAGTGTATGGTAATTAGTATGAAGGAAGTGATGGAATTTGTCCATCTTTTTAGCATTGAAGACCTCCCACCTGAGCCATTCCAACTGCTGAGCATGCTTATTTTATTCTCATTCAGACTAACCTGTTTCTATAAAGAATGCGTCCTGGAAAGAGGACTGAAAAGAACTGACGTATTTTTGATATTTAAAAGAAGAAGAAACATTCAGAATGAAGTCATTACAATGACTCTGTAGATCCCTATAGTGGGTCAAAGAGCTGCAAAGACATGCAACTCTAGTTCAGATTTTAAACAATGAAAACGACAGGATCACTTTCACCTTCTGGGACCACTTCTCTGTCTATCTTTGAGTAGTGGGGATAAAGGGGCCTTCCTGTTAGTCTGAATGGGCCATACACCTGGGCTGTCCATACTCTGAGAGCTCTAGCCTTTCCTGTTTGTTAATGAGTGACCTCCATGGTCAACAGGCGCCACCCACGCACCGTCCGTAGGCTTTACCTTGAAGGCTTTCTCTATCCTGACCTCAAGTTGCACTTTCCTGCTGCATTTTCAGCATTTGTCCAAATAACCCATGCCCCCTCCTTTGTCTTTTCTGCTCTCTTTTTGTGTGCTTACCAACTCTGCTGCAAATGAAAGGTCATATTAGGGCTGTGCCATATTATACCATCCTCAATACTACTAATGTAACGTTTTGCACAAAGAGTAAGAGCAGTGTGTTACCTTATGCTGACTATTTAGTATCTAAAAGTGAAAAATACTCCAAAAATATGAAAGTGGTTTTGATTACAAGAAGACAGTTGCAGGTCCAAATGGCATCAATAAGTTTGAGGGCCTCTATCCTGCATGTTTTAGTTGTTTCCCTGCTCTGTGGCATGACGTCAAGTTCTTCAGAAGCCTGCTAATCACTTATTCGTGAAATCAGGTGTGTCAAAAGAGAAACATCTTAAACATGCAGGATAGTGGCTCTTGAGGACAATGATTGGACACACACAGTACTTGGATTCAACTTTGTACACCGAGGATGTTGTTGCAGGTTATTACAGTAGTTTTATTAGGTAATTAATTAATTAAGTTTGTTTCCACACAAAAAGTGCTTGTAATATAACATATATTGGTACATAAATATGGCAGAAAATCATATCTATATCACCCTGTTTGTCTTGGCAAATTTATCCAGCCTTCAGACAGAGACTGTTGCCCCTGTCCCTTGTCTCTCGCCATCTCCTCTGGACAAGATGTTTGTCCAAGGGGTCACGCTTGCATCATCCGCTCAAGCCAAAATCTGTGGCTGTCGAGACATGGCGTCAGGCCTGCGAACTGTGACAGTGAGAATGAGAGCACATCAGTCGGTCATTGTATCTGTCCATAGTTTGGACGGTGGCTTGCTCCCACAGACAGTCTACTCAGTGTTGGGCTTAGTCAGCTACAGTCCCAGAGCAATGACAAGTCTTTCTGCAAGTAAATGCAAATGTTTAGGAAGAATAGTAAAGGAACATCTTCAAATTGTTTCTTTTTTGATCGTTTTAAGTGTGCAGTTGCGGTTTTATTCTTGTTTTTGTTATATTTATTAAATAAACTCTGTGAACTTAAGTTATCCCAGAAAGTTTGTGACTCTGTGTTGAACATGGACATTAAAAGGACAAAAGATATGTGTTACTGTAAGTGTGTGTGTGTGTTTGACCATTAACCACAATGTTCACTGTCTCCTTTTATGAGAAGTTATCTAGTTGGCCTGAGGGTCAAGCACAAGTACAAATAAAACCCAGTGATCTGAGTGCACAGTAGCTTTAAGGTGTTTGAGAACTTCCGTAAACTACAGCCCTGTTGTTTTTTCTCTGCATGTTCTTTGACCTCGACTGTAGCCTGTCCTTTCTTCTGTAAGAAATCAATGTCTACCCATCTCCTCCTTTTTCTCTCATCTTCTGTCATCTCTTAAAATCTGTTAGAAATCAAATTTTTTGCTGTAACTTTGAAATCTTTTCGTTTTTACCCTCTGAATGCCTCATACTTAAAATGTTGTTTGTGTACAATACTGAACAGTTAATTATCTCAGATTAGCACTGGAAACTAAACATGCTTTATTTATTGACTGCAGTTTTATTAGCTTAAATGTTATTTAAAAAGAAAAACATGACTCAAACACTAATGATATCATTCATTGGCTCGTCCTGATGTTGCGCCAGAATTCGGTGTGTCAGAAGATTTCCCCCCCCAGATCAGCTAAATGTTCACGCTTTGGAGATGAAACATTTTTTTAACCAAAGTGAAACACTGTTTTAACAGCCGGCCAGCAAGTACAGAAACTGTGTTACCAATGTTGAGCCAGTGTTCTCCCATTCTCTCTGTGTAAAATTACTTATAAGGGGGCCAAACATGCACCCAGGAGAAAGCTGAGCCAGCAGAAGATGAGGTAGTTTAAATAAGTTAAAAAAAAAAGCCCAGGATATGCATCATTCTCAGGGATAACACTTTTTTTTTTTTTTTGCATAAAACCTGGTCTGAGATTGTGAATGTATGAGAGAAAACAGAGGAGATGGAGAGCTGATATAATTATGTGACTTGGGAACGTCCATCTTTGCCTTTCAGGGGCCCTTCAGCTGGGAATTCCCCGGACAGTCAGATCTGAGCCTTCACCAATTTCATTTGGTGAGAGACCTTTGAATCTAAAAATATCTTGTTGGATTTTTTTTATCTCTTCTGATTGATTCCACACACAAATTATCAACTGATTATTGACACTTTTTTAACACTAGTAAATGAAAACTTTAAATCCTGATGATAATCATTATGTTGTGCTTTGTGCTAACTCAGTGCTGCTGCTTTGCTTTTTGTATGAAATTCAGCTTCAAAACTTTTCATTTATGATGACACTGTTCAGTTTTTTGTTCATCTTTGTTTCCATTTGATTCTATATTTGGATCATGTCTAACAGTTTATATATTGTTCTGGTTAACATCCATTTTCAGGGAGAGGCTCTGATGCAACAACGTGATTATATTTGGCTCAAATGAACCTACAGTCCACCGGCACGAGAAACAAATCTGACCTGTTTGCACTTTCTAGTGCAGCTGCTTTTAATCAAGCCCTCTTCTCTCCCAGATACTGGTTTAAAGAATTTTATAAGCAGAGATGAAGTAATAACACAGTGTTCACATCTACCAGTTGAAGATTTAGACCAAAGATAACTCTACCTGACAGAAGCAAACACCGAACGTCCCAGTTTAATCTAGTTTTTCTTCAACTATTTAAAAAAACTCCACCAGAGCACAAGCTGTAAATACAATTATATATAAAAAAAGATGAAGCCTGAAGGTAAGGTTAGTGTTGTTTTTTACTGCCGAGCTGACATGACGGGGACTTCAGTAAACCTTGTTTTGATTTGCTTCAGTCAGGCACTGTGAAGCCAGAAATGGTTTGGCATTACAGAGCCCAGAGGAGAAGTCTTTTAATCTCCTCTGAGGCGACCACGGCCTTCTTAAGAGCCTACTTGGATTGTTTGACTAATCAATTGCTTGTTGATTGTTCACACTCTGCAGGGCCTTTGGTGTTTTTAAATAACACAGGTCCTTCAAAAAATAAAAAATAAAAAAGCTGGAAGACGAAAGAGCCATGCTTAATGGTGCAAACAGATTTTACGTAAAAGTTAGTTCCTTTCTGCCTGTCAATTCGATGTCTCCCCCCCCCTTCTCTGCTGGAACTTGTTTGACGAGGTCTGGCAGGATCACAGTTGGGTGTGCCGGTCTGTCTTTCTGCATATATGTGTGTGTGTGTGTGTGTGCACCTTACAAACACACCTTTGTTTACAGCTGTGTGCACGTAGTGTCCTTGAGTCAAAGGTGTGACTTGAGTCTTAGATGACAGGTTGTCAGAGCTCGTTGAGACAATGATGTTTGTTTATGTGATTGCATACGGAACTATGAACCCATTTAAGACTTGCGTCCCACTCTCAGGCCCATGTGAGCTCTGAGCAAGAGCGTAAAAATCTGTGTGTGTGTGTGGGGTGGGGTGGGGTGGGGTGGGGGGTTGTTATGAAGTTGTAGCGATTGCGATTATCTCATTGTAACTTCACTCAAGGAATTTGACTAAAGTTTTAGATGTAACATTGATGACTGATGTCTTTTCTTGATGAGCCACTCCTCATTGATTGACAGTTCAGTGCAGCTCTGCGCTGACAAATTTTCCCAGATGGGTTGCATTCTGCGGATGCCCTCACGAGCGACAACAGCCTCAACAGCTCTGCACGCTACTGTATTAACACTGGAGGCCGTTTAGCAGGGGAACTTGTTTTGACAGAACTCCAGGTGTCTCATTGTTGGAGATGGCATGGTTCAACAGATTTACCAATTAGCACTGGGCTGAGGGCACAGGGAGGGTGGGAGTGAAGAAGAGGGAAGGGGAAGAATGAAACATGGGCGGAGTGGGGGGAAGGCGGATTTGGCTGCAGTGATGGAATGAGGTTTTAAGTGAGAGGGGCTGGAGGGGGGGGACCATACGGAGGCAGGCTGGAGTAAAGCGATCCTTGACCTCATTTTTTCTTTCTTCCCCTTTTCTCCCAGCTGTAGTGAAGTGAAGGGGGCGGAGGTTTGAGCTGGGGATGAAGGTAGGGGTGGGGTGTTACGTAGAAGGAGGAGGTGGGAATGCACACCCTGACAACTTTACAGATAGAAGTTTTATCTTAAGCTCACTGCAAAGCAAGTTTATTTTTGGTTATTTGTCAGCTTTTTTCCTAAAGTCAAACTTTGCTAACAACCCGGCTCACCCACATACACACACACCTCACTGTGCTCAGTTTTATACAGAGCTTTATGAGAATAAACTCTGTCCTGCTGTTAGTCTCACTAACTCAGAAATGTATGCTTCTTTTTCCAGGAAGTTTAGAAGTCATCAGCTAAGAACAGAATAAACTGATTCACTGAATCTCAAAGGTGGCCTTAGGAATTAAGAGCAGGTTTTTTTTTTGTTTGTTTAGATTATGTCAGACTTTGTAGCACGCTAGCTATGCAGACACTTATATTAAATCACTACAGAATATGGGTAAACACTTTTTTTAAAGCGTATAATACTTTACAATTAATTAAAATGTCATATTTATAGAATTTTTATTTTCAAAAGCAAATCTTTATATATTTTTTTCTGCAGGAAAAAAATATTCAGTTTAAAGTAAAAACTGTTTATGTTATCGAACAAGTGTTCCTTCCTTTGTTGTTTGGGCCTTAGGTCCAACTTACTTCATGCAATCATGAAGTCACATGACCTTTCTTATAGGCATGAAATACCTAATTACAGCAAATGCATTAGAAAAATAAATATGGTGATAAAATTTTTGTGAATCATTAAGTGTAGTTCTCATAGAATCCTGTTAAAACGTCTTTAAGGAAGCCAGCTGAAAACTTTTTTGATGTGTTCCCCTGTTCTGAGCATAAATTTGAGAACTTGGGTTAAACTTACGTTTTTACTGAAGTAAAATTTTTTTTAAATAACTTCAAATGTGTCTGGAGTCTTGCTAGCAACTGATAAAACCTTTTATTACCAATGCTAAAACACCTACCAGGAGGTGCTAGGCATAAATCAAGTAAAACAAGATATCTGTGTTTAGGAACTCAGCCAAAACTAGGTGTCAAATCAACTTCAAAGACCTGCAAAAGTAATCGGTAATTAAGTAAATATCAACAAAACACTTCTTGTGGACACTACAAACAAGACATGCTTGTATCCATTTTACTAGTTTCAGATCGCTGTGCTGCCTCATGGATATCTCTGGTTTTATAATAATTTAGCGTGGAGCGATCCCACAATTGCTTTGGCAAGTGTCTGTTTTTTACATACGAACAAGCAGCTTGTGATTGAGAGTGATGGAGACAGATTTTTGGAAAAGGAGAGCATACTGGGACTGTAGTGGGGAAAGATGGGAGGGAGAACATGAAGCCCTGCCAAATTCCCCACAGAACAATTTACTGTTATGGATGAATACACTGTCGCAGTCAAATTTCAACTTTGTGGATGTATGTGTGTGTGTGTGTGTGTGTGTGTGGAAGATGGAGGGAATGCTGAGTGATTCCAGAGAGCACTTAAGCTGCCTTGAATTCAGTTTTCTGTCCCCACCCGCCTTCTAACAGGAGAGAGGGGCTTTTCTTTTGGAATTTTCTGGGGTAAACACGGGGTATCTGCTTTCTGAGTCATTAAGCACCGTCCTCTGTCACCCTCCTCATATATTCTAAACAGTGTTTTCTGGTTTGTCGGGGCAGCTTGAACGATTCTAACCCCCCAATTTATTTGATTTTCTTCCTCTCTTCAGTTCCAGTGAAGACCTATCTGAACTTTTTTTTTTTTGATTTGCTGGGCTTTGGTTTTGATGTTCATGTTGTTGTTGTTATGTTTTATTTTTTTATTTTATTCGCCATCTTCCAAGTCTATGTAGTTGAGAGTGCTGGGGCCTGTTTTTGTCTCACTCCAGGGAAGAAATTTAATGTTTTCCTACGCAGGCTGTATCTTTAAGTGATTTTTCCCTGCTCCAGTTTTTTTTTTGACAATCCTGGAAGTTTAGGACATTTCTTTGAGCCAGAAGATTTGACTTTTTATGCATACCTATGCAGATGTGCGTAGGTATTAGTATTTATTTACCCAGCATTGAAAAAAATACCCATTCTAATGGCATGAATTGTTAAATGTCAGCAAAATCAGTCATGAAATAGCAGGAGAAGTATGATGGGGTGAAAAGGAGGTTTTGGATGAAAGGAGAAGATGCCTCAGTAGTGACAGCATATGGGCTGCTTTTCATGGGAGAAAAGTCTAAATGTGTCAGACCACTTTTTCTTATCAGTAAAATGCACTGTAGACGCACAGCATTGGCCAGACATCACCTTCGAAAGATGGAGAGAAATGCATGATGGGAAAGGAATAAACAAGCCTGTCACCAAACTTAGAAGGAATCCTGAGTGCAGCGCTACTGTCAAAAAGCAGCTTCCATTTCATGCATTATTAACATTACCTAAACACATTATTTGTGTATTTATTCATTCATTTGTCTTGTTAACATCCTCCTGGAGTAAGATAAACAGCACGGCCAGATTGGCTGCGTGACAGTTGTGTGTGAGATTTGAATAAAAAGCCCGGCAGCGTGATTGGAGCGAGACAGGAGCGGATTCTGTGGACACCAGACTTCCTCTCCAGGCTCATTAAGGGACAGTAAGGCGACGATGTCGAATCGGCGCGCACTTTACTGGCCTGCCTTTTTCCTTTGAACAGCATCGCCCTCTTATCTTCAACATGCTCTGTTTCTCCATAACAAGACGCTCCTACTCCATGCACGCTCGCGCACACACGTTTCTGCCTACATACACACTCCTCTCACTTATTTTAAGTTTGTGTAGACAGAAAACTCTTAAGCATGTGGCTTGTCCGCAGAATTTTGGCAGCTTTTGTTGTGTTTTCTCCTACGCTATCAAAAAAAAAAGGTATTTATTTTTTATATTATTTGTTCAGGATTTTTTTGTTTTTTTCTGCACAGACATCACAAATGGATATTTTAATTGGAACTTTTGGCGCTGTCTCCATCTTGCGTTAGAGTGGCAGATGAGTGAGTGGCTGGCGAGGCCGGGACTGGGCTGATTGGTGTGTAGCGAGGCATGCCTAAATCAACTGGCAGCATGAATAGCCTGCTTGATTCTCACTGGCATTCAATGGAATCCATGGCATTTTTTTAAAGCAAGATTCTTTCTCTGGAAAAACAAAACACAACGAAAGAAAAGTGTGGAATAACCAACAAAAGAGAGAGAGAGAGACTACCTCCTACATCACTGAAGCATGACTTTTTTTTTTTATTGGTGCAGTTTGCTTGCCTCTACGCCGCCTCACTTCTCAGCTCTTTTGTGCTTTTGTCTGAAGTCTCAGCCTTGTTGTTGCTCGAGCCATAGATTAGTTCATTTATTAAAAAAAAAAAGTCATCAGTGTCCTTATGATGCAAGTATGTCTTCATCTACAGTGGACTAACTTACATGAAGTGAAGAAAAGTTCAGTAGATTATTTGTGATTGCTACATTTTGAAGGGATGTTCAGATTGTGTTCCAGAGTGACTATTTTCTGAGGTCTTTGTGTTTTACAAGATCTTTAAAAAAAAAAAGAAATACAATGATTTTTGTGTACCTTCGAGTTCAACCCAAAGGATTAAAGGAATTAGATAAAAGTGTTTTTAAAAGCTGAAGTAAAACATGGTAAATTGGCTCTGCTGCACCTATTACTTCTGTGCCAGACTTCAGCTGAAATTAAAACAGTTTACACACAATTCCACATTTTGCTTTAGGTTATATAAGCATGTGGTGTTACTAGTGACTTGTTTATTCATTCGTTTGAGAATTTGAGGAAATATCCACTTCCTGTGTTCAGGGATTAGAAAAGGGAATAGATCACTAACCCAAAATGACATGTTTGGCTCGACTCCTGCTCCAGGGAAGGCTCGCTTTGGCTCCGCTGCTGCAACTAATGCAAACCACATGTTTTGAGCTGTGCATCTGCATAAGTACACACCTGTTTAAACTGCAGACAGTCGTTTCACTTCAGACCTTAAGTTCAGCACTCTTCCAGCCTTCCAGCCACAACACCTGTGCCAGAAGGAGAGCGGCTCCCGAGCTGGGTCAGGCTGGAGTCATTGTAATCCTCCTTGACTTAATGTAGTCTTTGTTTTTGGTTGAGTGAATGTATGCTTACGTGTGTTAGAAAACAAAAAAAAAAGGTGTGTGCATGTAGAGTTGTGTGCGCTATGAACTCAGTAAATAAGTGTTTTTGTGTATATGGCTGCATTAGTGGGCCTTTTGCCTTTTGGCCATTAAGACAGCAGTGTGTAATTGCCTGGCTGTCTGCCACCGAGCCTCACCGGAGCTGAAACAAAAGTGGAGCTTTGTCTTGCACGACGCAACCCGACAGTCCATCTGAACCATCACTGGCCCCAAGTTTATTCAGTTTGGGGCTTGTTTACTAACCCACAGTGTGTGCTCCTGTAGGGTCTCTACAGGGAATATTTTTGACCAAACTGTGCCTAAAACTTGTGCGTTTTGTGGGTGTTTAGCCTTGAAGCAGGTCGCAGACTTTTAAAAAATTTTACAAATACTTTACTGTGAAAATCAAGAACGCATTCAGTACTACATACTTGCTATTTGTGCACCACCCAAATCAGAAGTATATTTGACTTTCTATCCTTATGTGTCATTCACTGACTTGTGCGTGTCCACTACACATACAGTGGGTTGTGAGACATAGGGTCAGAAGGCTGCATGATATCTCTTGGCAAAAAGCTGGGGAATTTCTTAATTTGGACTTAAAATAAAACTTCAGTAATGTGGTATCTTTGGAAATAGTTTCATTAAGTTTTACCATTTCTAGGGGAAAAAAAGGTACTTTTCACTAATATTGAGCCTTTTCTCTGTTGTCTCCTAAATATATTAATTGAAAATAATGTAAAATTGATAACTTGGGCAAATGTATGGGTATTTCTGCATTCTACATTGCTTAAAGTCCTACGGGACAGTGAGAAATGTTAATTAGTCGAGACTGACTGATTTATACAAAACCCTAAAGTTAAATATGGGGCCACGAGGCCAGATAAAGTTGTGAAATGCTGCACTGCTGCTGCAGAGTTGAAAGCTCGTAAATGACAGACGCAGACGGAAATCTGGCCGACCAGGAAAAGCCGCATGACAGATTTATTACACAGGCGTAAAAACATATTGAAACGTGCATGTGACTTCTCCTTGCTTCACCAGTTACAGCTTCAGTGTCGAGGGGTTTCCCCCCCCACAGATGCACACACACCTGTACGGGCTGGTGTCCTCAGTGCAAAGGTGGGCATATTCCCCCCCCCTCCCCTCGTGAGTGCAAACTGCGATGTCAGCCTGCCGCTCCTGCCATTTTAATTGTTATATCTTCTCAGCCTTGATATGAGCAAAAAGGGAGGCCTCTGCAAAACTTGGCACTTCAAAGGCTACCTCCCCCAGTCTTACAAGTTGCCTGTCTCTTTGGTTGGAGCACAGGCTTCGGAGAGCCAGAAAAAGGGGATTGGAAAGGCTGTGTGGATTCTCGGCTGAAATGAGTTTGATGGGCTAATTGTAGCCCCCAGTGGACACAGGCGCACATCACAAAGGACTGGCGTAGAGGGAGAGTAGTGGTGGCAGGTTAGGAGACAATGCTGTAGCTGAAGATCTGCAGAGGTTGGGGGAAAAAATCCTGAAGCACTTCCCTATCTGAGTTATTTGCTTTCTTTTAATTTAATCATCAATCCATGAGAATTCCCATCAAACACTGTCCACATTTGAATACCGTTTGCAGGTGAATGCATCCATTAATGATGCACTTTGGGCAAACACTAACAATTGAGCCTGTTGGCCAAGCACCCCTGACTCTGCAGAATCAGGAGCTGATCCATGACACGAAGCACAACAAAAGAATCTATTACGCAGACAAACATGCACATTGCATTGCTACCAACACCACTACAAACTGGCTCGGCCGTAGCCATGATCAAACGGGCTCCCTGCAGCTTTGAGCAGTTTTTTTTTCTCCTTTTATTTCCTTCAAAAAGAAATCAATAGCCAAAACTTTTGAGCGCATGTACCAGTTTTTCCTCCCGTTGCACTCCTTTCCCTACCACCAGTTTGGCAGTTGCACATTTTGCCACAAGAGTAAAATCCAGTTAAAAGGGAGAGGCACAAGGAGATGACACCAGCAAGGAAGCAGCTCATGTAGGGTAGGAACTTGGCTGGGAGAAAATCAATGGGAGGGAGCACTTCCTTACATGGAAACGGCACAATGGGAGGGAGAGAAGGGAGTAAAGATTTTTCTTTTCTTTCTTTTTTTTTTAACAGAAAAATGATGCATTTGTTTTACCCAGGGAGAGCAAAAGCAAAGACGAAAAAAAAAAAACAGTCTTCTGAACATCTTTTGAAAAAAAAAAAAGAAAAGAAAAAGCTAGCTCTTTGGTGAGGTTGAGTTGTGTGGTTAAGGTTTGTTTTATCCAACTGTGCGGAAGCGTGTGTAGCTGTCTTTCAGGTCTCTTTTTAGTTGAGGCGCAGAAAGACTACTCATGGCATGTTCAAGGGCACTTGGGTGGACATGGATGCCCTGCAGGAGGCGGAATTATGAATACAACATGAGTAAACAGACACCTACATATACTGTTAAAATAGCAAAGCCTAGTACTTGGCAAGACACCATCTTAGTAGCAATTTGAGCCAGTCCGTAGCAGCTCAACCTTCCTCTTCGGAGGGTCATTGATAAAGTCTTGTGAAAAATCAGCTCTAATTTGCCTGTTAGAGGAATGATTTGAACATTGGCAGTAATATATTCCTCTGTGCATTCCTCCAGTACAACCGTTCTGGTATTCAGTTTAGTAATAAAGGACTTTTTTTTTTTAAAGCAGCAGCTGTGAACAAAGAATACAATAGCACACAAACTTGAAACACAATTCCGAGCCTGAGCTTTGAATGGTATTCAGACTCGACTGTGACTAAGCGAGCCCATTCAGTGAGAGTATGCGGCGGTTGAAGAGATGGTATCAAGTTGCCTGCAGATGGAGGTCAGTGTGACTGGCACAGTTGGCACCTTGGCACGGCAGCCGCCGCAGCGCTCTGCTTCGCAAAGGATGCGACGACTGGTGTTTGGAGGGGGGTGGGAGACTGGGGGAGCAAAGCGTTCTTCTTCTCACTTCTCCTTTTTTTTATTGTCTGCGCTTCCTGTTTTGAAAGCCATTAAGGAGCAAATTTCCTCACAGCGAGAGGGGAGATGAAAAGACCCCGTCTTTTGAAACATGTCCAAGCACAAATGTGAAAAAGAGGGGGGAATGATAGCTATCTGTAAACATCTCTGTCGAGGGGTCGACGGAAAAGGAATTGTGTGGAGGGGAAAATGATACATTCATTTTCGCTCTTTTTTTTTTTTTTTTGGATTTGCTGATGAAAGAGATGCTGCAGTTTTTGTTCCGAGCCAGCTGTATTGCTCTTTTCACTACGACACTAATGTATCAGGGCAGAATCACATCGCTGCACAGCCACCACCCCCCCTAACCCCCTTCCGAAAACGCTTTGTGACATCTGCATCCACACATGTCTGCATTCACTGTAGCCAAAGAGTATTTATAGATGAGTTGCTTTTGTCATCCATTGATCCCTACAGGTTCTCTGATCACAAAATTGTACTTTTAAACAGCTTTTATCCGCCATCATAAAGGCAATCTCTGTGTATTTGATCATAAAGCATCAGAAGTTACCTGCTTAATCTGACCAAACGTGAAGACTTGATGAAGTTCTTCGCATTTAAAAAAAAATATATATTAAATTCAGTACTGGTTGGCCAATTTTCTTGAATATCTGCGTAATTACCGTTTAATTACATCATTTTCCTCTCAGTGAAGCTAGTTTCTCAAGAGTAGCAGTAGATTTGGTGCTGCAGACTCTTCCCTTCCTCCCACTCCTCCCTCCTCTACCCCTCACTGCCCCCAAGCCTGGCCAGTCTGTGCCTCTTAATAAAACCGACAGGCTCTAATTGGGCTTAATTGCACCCTTCGGGCGTCGTCAAAAGGAGTGTTGCTAAACAAACTGCAGGGTCTGCAAGCAGGCCTGGCAGTTTTCTGCAGCACGTTGGCCGCTGCGCTCGCGCCCCTATGTATGTACACGAACCCTCCAAAGCTGTTGCAGGAAAAACTGTGCAGCGTTTAATGGGAACGTGCATGAGCAAGCATCGGGATTTAATTGCAGGGGTTGTGCGTGCGCCTCGTCTTGGTGAAGTGCAGCAAACCGTTCATTCCTCTCAGTGGCTAAACAAGAACTCACAAGTCTGGGAATCTTGTGCATTCCCAGAGGTTGCGGCTCCTGCCTGAACCTCACAGCTCCTCAAGCCGCTTAATCAGCACAGACGTTAAAACAGAGTACGACTGTGTGTTTTTGAGGAAGTGTCTACAACTCTAAAGTGTCAGCAAAGCCTTTCAAATCTTACTATTTTGACCCCCACCCCCTCCACACACCCTCCAATCTCACCCCTACCGAACAATTTTCTTTTTTGCCTTTCAGCTGTAAGCAAAAAAAAAAAAAAAAATAGATGAAGCAGTGCTCCTCATCCCAGTAGCACCACCTCCTGGTTGACGGACGGGGGCAACAATGGAGCTCGCTCCCTTTATTCAGAGAGATGGAGTAGGCACTCGCCACATGGGCCTCTGCTGGGTCACTGAGCACAACTGATGGAAACGTGATTTAATCATTGAAACAGCAACCTGCGTGTCTATCTGTGTGTGTGTGAGTCGGCAGTGACCCTCAAGCTGTGATTCCCAAGAAAAAAGTAAAGTTAATTACAATGATTTGGCACTAAAACATCATACTCGTTACATGCCTGTTGGTCTTCACTAAAACTTTTGCAGTTCCTGTTTGCTTTAAAGACATACAGCTTGATACAAAAATACTGCATCAAACAGGATGATTTCTGTTAGTGTTTGAAGGCCATCAAGTCATGTAATGATGCAGTTAGGCCCCAGAAAGGCTGGAAGAGCCTCGTTTTAGTGGCTGCTCACAGACGCTGCCACCCGTTCTTTTAGGGGGAGAGGAAAAAAAAGACAGAGCACATAATTAAGATATAGAAACCAGGGCAGACTGAATATATAGACTGAAAATATAGAGGAGCAAGCCAGTCAGCCTCAATCAGAGCCTGTGGTTTTGGGTTTTTGCTGCAGACAGTGCCCAGACTTCTGTATTTGTGTGTATGTGTGTGTTGTCAGTGTGAGCAGCATGCTATAAAAGGCTAGCGAGTTGAGCCGTAGCCTCTCTGTGTGTCGGGGTCACAGTGAGCCAAACTGTTTGTGTACAGATACGGTGTATGTGGGTATTTTATGTGTTTATTCATCTGTGTGTGTGTGTGTCTTTGTTTGTCTTTGTGTGAAGGACCTGCTTCCTGACCCAAAGTTCCTCCCCTGCCCCGTCTCACGTATTCAACCCTGTTGTCATATATAACCCTGCAGTGTGGGGCAGCAGTGCACGTCTGAGAGGACACATAAATGCACACACATTTTAGTGCTCACGCCTCAGTTGTTTCAGTGCTTTGTCATTCTCTAATGATAACTATCCATCAATGGTAGGGGTGTTGCTCCTGGAAATGAAGATGGATTGAATTAGCGTTGAGTGTGCTGGCCGCTGCATTGTGGCGGCAACCCGTAATTACACTGTCAGGACCATTGAACCCCCCCCTTTTTTTCCCTGCACAATACGTTGAACTTAACACATCTACTCTCGTGTTGATTACAAGGTCCTTTAGTCTGAGCAGATTCACATCATGTAGTTCCTAATAGCAAGTGAAAGGACCGGTCGTTTGCGAGAGATTAGTGCACAAGTGTAGCGTGTATTCTGCGCTACGCTTGAACTGAGGTGATGGAGAGACTGCAGCAAATTTAGCTCTTTTTTTTAAATTTTCGAAAGACCGAAACTATAAGTTTCATTCAGTTCAAAATATCTATTTTTTTTTTTAATTTACAAGAATTCAGTTTGCATTTACTCTGAAGAAGGGAATAAACTGATAAAGACGCCTTTTTTTTAGAAGTGAATTTGAGATGAAAGAATAATAAAATATACTAATAGATGTAGGGAAACAAATTCACATTGGTTTTTACACTTGGACTAAGCGCTGGTTGTACATCCTGCAATAAATTTTTTATTCAAAGTTTTTCACTTAAAGTTGAGATATGCAACCATATAGTGCCTCTTTAGTTGGTATGACTTAAATTTTGGAATGTTCTAAATGCAACAAAGACACAATTTGTGCGGTCGCATAACTAACCAGCTTCATTGTGTTACAATTTAAAAAAAAAAACAATCATTTCAGGGATATGTGTGTTCTGTACAATCAAATCAAAAATAACCTTCATCACCTTTTCTTCTGGTCTCTGGTCTAAATGAAAACTGGTCTCAAGTGTTTGCTAATAAACAGGTCCAGGAGAAACTCCAGGAAATGGACTTGATTTCATATAGAAGCACATGACTCTGAGGATCCTAGCGAACCAATTAACCTCACCTCTGCTCATTAAAAACTCTCCTTTCATGGCTGGAAGCTGCAACTCATCTGCTAACACAGGACATGAAAGCGCAAATTTGTTCGTCCAAAACTCTTTAAAGTAATTGGAAAAAGTAGATATGAAGGGCCAGTAATGTGGTAACACAGCCTAGCTTGTGTGAAGTGAAAATATGAGATGATTATAGGAAAACAGTCTCATTGAGTGGAAAGATCATGCAGACAATCTCATATAAATCTGAATATATTACAGGCTTTGGGAGGAAGAATTGGATGCTAAAAATAAACTGTGTTGGGACAGTTTCACACAAGGTCACCGGGTGAGTGTGGGATGTCCTGAGCTCAGCAAAACCTGCAAGCAGTCATTTTGCAAATATTTTGATGTAGTTTCAGCTACAAAAACTGTCTTCCTTAAAATATATTTACACCTTTACTGCAATTAAGCTGTTTTCTGCTCGGATGAGATGTTTACATGCCAGGCAGTGTTCATTGCTGCAGGTTTTTCCTGCTAAGGTTTGTTTCTTTGAAAGCTTTGGCTTTTGAATGCAGAGAAAAAAAGGGGGGGGGGGGGGTGTGAAGGTTTTACTTCTGCTACTAGAAATGTGTGCGCTGGTGTTTTTCTGCAGCAGTTGCATGTTTGCTCATCCTGAAGTTTTGACTTTCATTCTCATTGAAAGTCCATTTCTGTCACCCAACATGAGCATTAATATTAGTCATAACACAAGGATTACAGTGAAGTAATTGCATTTCTTTTTTTTCTCTCCACATAAAATACTATTTTCAGGCCTTTGTTGGAGGTATCTAATGGATTAATGGCATTGAGGGGATCCATTCAGCAATTTTTTTTCCACACAAGTGTGTGCCTGTGCTGTGTGTGTTCACATGTTTCTGCTCACACTGCGTACATGCTCATCTAGCCGCGTGCAAACAACCAATCTCTGTCATCTGCATCAAAATAATTACGGAGAGATAAACACACCATTTGACCGTTTTCACAGTGATCTAATCTGAAGCTGGGCTGTGAAAGCGCACGGGGGGAGATGATCAAATCCCCGCTTAATGGAACTGATCGCTACTGTGTGTTCAACATTCAGCCGACAGCCATGTTACAGATGCATCGCCTCATCTTTAACTGTGTTTAGCAAACCCACTTTGTCCCTTCAGCAACGTTTAGAAGAGGAATTAGACTCAAAAATATATTTGGTATTTAGTTTTGGACTCTATGACCTCCTTTTTTGGGCTTTACAATCCAGTTTTGAGATGAGAAAACAAGCGCGGGCCTTTTGTGTTGAGGTCAGGGTGGCGATGAACTAGAAGTGTATTGGTTACAGCCCTACTGCTCCACACATTTCCATCTCCTTTTAGCTAGAAGGCAAATCCGAAATCTGATTAGCCTCCATTATAAAGAGTGGTATTTTCATCCCGCCGATTCTCGGCACTGCGTCAGAGCATTTGGTCGCTTTAATGCCGGGAAAAGCCTGCTCTTTTGACAGATAGTAGATATCCCCAACATCACTTGTTTGGACAATTCTGTCTTTTGTGACATGGAATAAAAGATGGGCAAGAAAATAAAAAGCAACTAAATAATGTCAAAAGATCAGAAATCAATGGGCCGGAGGAACGTGATCCGCTCGGTTCTGTGTGTGACCGGCCCGCTCTGCCTCTTTTCTCCACCGCCCCCCTTGCATTACGAGTGTCTTTCCACCGCCACTAAAGTTGCTTTAGTTCGCCCCCCTCGGAGATGTAACTCAAGCACGAGGAAGCCGCCTGACAATGTTTGGATATCGGCAAAAAATAGCCTTTTACTTAAAGGTTTACTGGGCGAGGTTTATTGAGTTACATGTTCATCAGTGACGGGAGGCAGAAGAGTTGAGCCATGAGAGAGCTTCATTAATGTGTAGGTTTGTATTTCACATTTTGATGCAACAGTGATGGAAAGTAACAGGAAATGATCAATGAAGCCCTTTATATTTTTCACTTTAAACCTTAACAAAAGAATGACTTATCTGTCCTGAAAAACTTGCTTTTTTTTGTTCTCCATTTTAATTTTTTTTTCATTAAAAAAAATAATCAGGGTGGCTTATTGGATTATAAAAATCCTAACTGGAAAATATTGTGATTACAATATAGAATATAATGTGTATATATTATATATTTCATATAAATATATGTTTTTTTTTTATTATTATTTTAACACTGTATTGTTAAATAATATTACCCAGCATACATAGCTTTTTTTCAATTCTTTACAATTTGTTTTATAAAGCTGTTGGTAAAATTTCTACTATTTTTATTTATTTAGGTGTTTTATATTAAATCTACATAGTCGTTATTTAAATTGCTTTTTAAAGAACTAGTATGTGAAGATTAATTTTGATCATCTTTAAATGCAAATAAACTTAAAAAAATGTTTTTTTAAAGCTTTCCTGTATTCTGCTAAAAGCTCCCCTTGTAGAATAAAAATAGACATTGCGTTTATCATCTTCTGGTATTTTTTCTTCTTCTTGAAACTGTAGGTCACAGGCATGCTCCTTTATCGCTCTTCTTTTCTTCCTGAAGAAATGTTGGACTTCTTTTAAAATAATTTTTCTGGGTTACACTCGAGGTTACAGTATAGGGTTTCAACTTCTGTGGGAGTTGTGATCTGTTCTAATGAGGAAAAGAAAATGCAGCACCACAATGCTTTGTGTCACCCACTGAGGCTGAGAGATAGACACGGGATTAAAATAAATATAAAGAAAGACGGGGGAAAAACAATTTCTGGACATTTCTAGAAGATAAATTTAATTTCTTTGCTATTTGGAGGTCTTCTTTGAAAATGCAATTGTAATGAACACATTCAAAACCGGAGAATAGATTTACCCCCGGCTTCAAATAAGTCTGCGTTATCGGACTCTGTCATTCGCTCTTTCCCATTTTCGAGCTGCTAATTGATGTTTTTGATGTCGGCGAGAAAATTGAGGAAAATGTCATGTGTGAACCGGTGCGGAAGTTAATAAGATTGACTTCGTTGACTGAATTCACAATGAGCGAAGGAGAGGCGTGTAATAAGGACTGCTGCGAATTCGCCCGTCCATCTGCCGAGGGATGAAATCGACACCAGGGTGTGAATGGAGCTCACAGAGGTCGATATGGAGGGATGGAGTATTTTGGATTTGTTCATACACAGGGCCCCCCACCAAAAAATAAATAAATAACCATTTTCTTCCTTCTTAGCTGTTGGGTTTTGGTTTTGTTTTCCAACTGATTGCAGTGCATAAGCAGCTGTTTTTCCAGAGGGCTTCTGCCCCGGCTTGGGTTCAGCTTTTCTGAGGAGGCTTTTCCCAGGGCAGCCTCTTCCCTGGATCCAAACAATACTTATTCTTTATGCTGTTTTGAGTTTGAAAAGCTGCTGAGCTTTATAGAGGTTAGATTAAGATGTGGCTAAAAGATGCACCAATATCAGTTAGGGTCATTGCATATGCTTGGCCGATGTGTAGCAGAGCCTGAACTCAAATCCCCTTAAATAAAAGGATAGAAGCACCACCGGGGTCGCGCCATCTTGAGCCATTTATCGAGTGCTGGCTTAAAGCCAAATATCGATGGTGTATTTTTGATGTTTTTGTCTTAAAGCAAACTTTCTTTAATAAGCAAATTATTAGTCAGAATACGCTAGTGTCTAACAGATTTAGTAGTCGTTTTTAAAGATTTGCGTTTAGATTTTTCTGAACATTTTTGTATTGTTTTCGCCGATATTTAATTGGGATATGGATTAGTTCAGTTTGGTTCAGTGCTTCTGATTATTTTTTTCCGACGTAAAGGGGACCAAGCTAAACCCATAATACGTCCAGTACCCCCGAGCGCCCGTCTTTTTGAAGACGAAAACAAAAAAAAAAGGTGCCCTCTGCTAGCGTTCGGCCCTCCGAGGATCATGGTTAAGGGACATTATTCTCAGAATAGGCAATTAATTCCACTGGCAACGATCGGTTCGAGCTTCTTCCCCCACCGCCCCTCCAGATGCCCTCCTCTCCACCTTCCACTCGCCATTTGAAATGCTAACACAATGAAATATTTTTCTATTGGTCCGTGTCCCTCGGCTAAGCCACCGCCGCGGGCAAAGAATTTCATCGACTGATGAGACCACAGGCATGCCCGATAAAAAGGTTAACCGTACGTGACACGCACTCTAAGTAGCCCGCAGTACCTTGAACTCTCAAGTTCTGTAACTTTTATTTGACTTTTTATTGTTAGCGAGTCTGGGCTTGTTTAGCCGCCAAAGCAGTTTTGTGTTGCAGCGACTGCGGCTATTTAGGATAACGCAGTAAAATGAAAGTAATTAGTTCGATTTTGATTGTGATTTTTTTTTTTAAGCAACAGCATTTAGCCATGGCTTCTCATTGAAAGTTATTAAATTGGCGACAATTTTTTTTGTAGCTTTTTTTTATTTTAGGAAACATAGAATCAGACGTACTTTTTTACGTGAGTTTTAGATGTAGCATAGAGCCAATACTACCATCCAGAAAATGACATGAAATAATAAATGCAACATAATAATAACAATATTATTAATAATAATAACATTGTTGTTGTTTTTAATATTATTCAGTTTTTATTTCCTGTGCATTTTCTAATTGAAATGTTGAATTTTATTGTAGCTTAGCTCTGCTGTGTGAGAATAAAGAACAATTCAAGATGGCACATTTCTTCCACCTTCCGGAGAATACAAGGTAGACTGCCAGAGTGGGAGGAGGATTCCGGGCTGTTTTCAAATTGTTAGTAAAAGATATATGGGCACAGAATAGGTATGGCTGCTGCAATACCTCCAACCCCATCTTTCATGCACATAAACACACACACGCTCACACACATGCACTGAGTGCTGTGCGAGGACTGAGGCAGGTGGCTCCCCATGGCTGCAGCTTCATGACAACATGCCATTAGAAATAGCAGGCCTGTTGATCAATCCTGCCGACATGACAGCTTCGCCGCGAGGCTTGGCTCTTTGAGTGCCGACGCCACGGCAGCTCCCTCTCCCGTTTCTCCCCACTAATTGGTGAAGGTTTCTCTTATATATGCTTTTGGCACAGGGCTTTTTTTCCTCCCTCCATCACCTCTTCCTCCTCCTTTTCTTCTTTATCTCCTTCTCTCTGTTTTTGCTTTTTTAGCTTGAGCTTTTTTCCTGTCTATTCACCCCCCCCCTTCCGTTCATACCATACCATGTTTATCTCTCTGCACTCCCCTCCCTCAATTTATAAAGATATAAATATTCTGTTTTTTGTTGTTTTTTTTTAACATATATCTATAAAATTATATGAAATCAGATTTTTTTGTCTGTTTTCATGTCACATTGGAAGCTGTAACTTAGGGTGAGTTATTGCAAGTGGGGTTGAGCAAAGGGAATATGTGTGCCGTGGGCACTTTTCATTCTGTATTTTTTGCGGGACTTTTGGAGCTGGGGTTTGACATTGACTTTAGGCAATGTGTTTCAGTGCGAAATGCACAATAGGGATCAGCCAGTGAAAACATAAAATTCTTGACAAGTGAAATGAAGCAGCAGCTAAGGTCTTTGAAACGGCTGCATTTTTAATTGCTACATTTCTTGAATTTAAGCAATGCTGCTAAAAATAGTCTGACATTTTTTTTTTGTTTGTTTTTTTGCTTGTTTTACAAAAATAACCATCATGCCACATTTCGTTTTTGTTGTATTTACTTTATCACCTTATTCTTAATTTCCATTTGTGCCAAAATAAGTTTGAAAACCTCAAAAGACTGGTCAGAAAATGTCGTTCTGTTGCCTCCTGACTTCTTACGAGGCTGTGTTCTTTACCAGCTTTCCGCCGGCACATCATTCTTGACGCCACCCACTCTGAATCGCTCCCAACTAAATAAATGAGGGGGGAGATAAGCACACATTAAATGTTTAACTGTCTCGCATTTGTCATCTGTTTTACCCCTCTTAATTAAACAGACGCGGCTTAGCCCTGGCGCTCCAAGTGCAGACACACTCGCACGCAGACACACACTCCCCGCGCCTTTGAGCACTGGAGCCTGAGCGCAAACACTGTCCTGCCGATGATTAATTTAGCAGTTATTATTTATTTTGCACAGTCCTGCTAAGTTAACAGCCCAGTGGAGCTTGAGTTTCTGCTTCCCAACTCTGCAGGTTGTTTTGTTGCGATATGCAGAAATTTCTTTTTGCCTCTTTATTTGAACATTTCGTCTTCGAATGATTGTAGTTGGTGGGGAAGAGATGTGTTTTGTGGGCCAGTTGTGGTTTGTGTCTGTGTCAGTGTTTTGTAGTTATTCAGTGCATGTTGAAAACATTAACTACTACCTCCACCCAGTGGCACAAAATAAAAAAAAGGAAGGTGTGATTGGCAGCACACAATATTTAATGTAGAAGGAAGACTTGCCTTAAGCAAAGAGGGGGATGTATAATCACACAATAGTGTTGCTATCTCCCACTCTGCATTGTCTGTCTCATCGCCGACCTTATTACATGCCGTATTTGGCATGAAGAAACCCCTTCTTATCAGCACTGAATTTTAATGCCAATAGGCTTAGATGGCCGCCTTTTTCTAGTTGTTGTTTTGACATCGAATTGCATTTCCTGTGCCGTTGTTGTGTTTTATGTTTTCCTGGTGAATCAGAAACAAGATCTGTCTGCACCAGTGTGCCTCCGACTCCCTAACTATCCTGTAAAATGTGCCGCAGTTGATGGCCCCGGTGCTTTGCTGGTTCTCGGGGCATCGACGCACGTGGAAGAGGGAAAAGGGGAGAAGGAGCTGGAGCTCGGGCCCAGGGTGAGTGGGAGAAAAAGAACAGAGTCGAATTGGGGGGGTTCCTCTGATGCTCCCTCTCTAGATCCGAGGAGCGGAGCGGGGATCAAAGTGGCTTGTTTTATGTGGCTGGTGCAAGACTTTGAAGTCCCAGAGTCACCTACAGCACTCACTTCATCAAGTTCACTAGTGTCTTAATAGCAGATCAATAAATTTCAAAGTCGGAGAGTTAATTTGATACTAGCGCTGATGTGATCACGCTGGGCCGCAGAGCTGCCTGCTCTGCTCACTCGTCTCCCTCTTTCCTCCTCTCCTCCTCACCTCTATTGGAGCTGTTTTAGGCTCTGAACTTGAATGAAATTGGCACGTTTGGTTTTTATTTTATTTTTTTTTTATAAATGGGGCTCATGTGGACACCGTAAACTTAAAAAAAATTTATTAATATTCCAGTTTTAAATGACTTGCATTTCTTTACGGACATATATTTTATGTCTGTACTATAAAGGCAGTGAGTATTAATGTGTTTTATTTTAAAATTATTTTTTTGCACATTTTAAACACAATCTTGTCATTTTAAATTTGTTTAATTATATTTTATACAATTTCAATGAAATTTATTTACATTTAATATATTTACAGCTAAATGTAAGATCTTTCAAAATTATTTTTAAATGAGAAATTTAGTGTTTAGTAAGCAGATTTTAAACAAAGCAATATCTAAAGTTTCAGGTGACAAAAGAGAAATAAAGCCGACGGCTATTGAAAATCGGAAAAATTAGGAGAAAGGCGCTCTTTCTTAAGCGCTTTTCATTTCAGGGGGGAAAAAGCAGCACCATCTGTATTCGATGCGGCGATACCAGTAGGTCGGTGTGGCCAGATCGGCACCTTCAGAACAAAAGGCCAATTTAGTGTGTTCATCTAAGGGTTGCTAATGGTATTAAGGAGCCGGCAGGGTGGTCGGCGGGAGCCCGGCGCTCCAAGGTGAGCCCGCAGCTTGACCCCACGCTCACACCAGTTTACTGAGCTGCTGGCATTAGTGCCCCACATCTGCCATTTTTAGTGTGACCCCGTCAGCACTTTTCACTTTTTTTTTTTTTACTTTGTATTCTTGAGAGGAGCGCAAACAGATTATTTTTGTTTCGGTCTCAAAGAGATTTTTGCCGTTTCTCAGAAAACGACGAGTTCAGAAAAGAACAATTCTGTTCTGCTCAAAATTAAGATTTTGTAGGAAATTCAAATTTTAAATCCTGCAACAGAGGTTATGATACTTTGTTCAGAGAGGAGCGAAGGACAAGATTGAGTTAATTTTTCAAAGCAAATGATGATCAGAATCCTTTTTTTTTCATCTCTTTTTTTTTTTTTTTTTAAATCGCTGCAGAAATTATTTTCTTTCAGTAAATTGGACAAACATTACTTGGGGACAAAAAAATTAAAAAAAAACTCTTGCGACGGAGATAACAAAGCTTTGTAAAATTGCGCAGAGAGCCGTGTATGATGTTGCCGTAGTTTCTGTGGATCTGTGGGGAAAGCTCCTGGATGGAGCTGAGGCGCTGCAGCGGGTGGTGCTGATGCAGGCTGCCTGTGTGGTCCGCGGCGGTCGGAGCTCCGCTGGGCTCCGCAGAGAGCGCCGGAGGTCCGGGATTTTAATGAATGTTTCATGTTAAATTTAGCTCCGGCGATGTTCACAGTGCTGCTCTTGTACGTGTTATTCTTTTATTCATATTTCTGCTCCGATAAAGGTAAAAAAAAAAAAAAAGAAAGCAAATCCAAATCTTGCAAAGAAAAATGAAAAGAAGAAATCTGTTTTATCTTGTGGAAAAAAATAAAAACTTCCTTTTGGTTCAAATAATACCTCGTCTAAAATTGGTTGTAATTCTTAATTCCTGTCCTTTTAAAAAAAAAAAATGTTAAAATTGAGTCCAAAAAATGTCTGAATTACTCTCCTTTTTCCCTGAGGTTCCTGCTGTTCATACACCATAAAATCTTGCTTCATTAAAAGTGTATTAATCTTGTCTCGTCTCATGGGAGGTACCTTAAGATGATGTTGTGTCTTTTTCTTTAAATTGTTGGAGAGAAAAAAAAATCTTCCAGATTTGGTCCCTGTCAGTCAGAAATAATTGTGTGCTTAATCTTGTCCCTGATGGATGACTTGGAGTTCAGCAATGGGCCAGCTCCAATGACAAATACAATATTAATATTCATTAACTGCTTTGACAATGCTAATTTTGATGCAGTAGTAAAGGGCCTTCCGAAGTTAGCGGCCAAAGCATCAGAGCTGAGCAAGGTGGCAAGATAATTTGTGCTGCTTTGCTGAGCTGAAGGCTTTTAAAGTCTTAAGCAGGGGGAAAAAAGGCTAGGTACCACAAACAAAATAAAAGAGAAAGGGAAAAAGTTCAGACGCATTGGAAACCAGGACTGTGGAAGTAATACGATCAAGAGACTGCTACAAAAATTTGACACCTCCAATGCTGCATCTTTGAGCAATTTCTTTTTTTTTCTTTCTTTAATTTTAAACAAAAAACTTGCAACAAAAAAGGAGCACAACATGGTAAGTCAGCGCAATTTGTTTCTTTCTTTTTTCTTCTTTTTGTTTAATCTTTTTGATCTTTTCAATTATCGCCATTTGAAGATCAATAGTAATTTTTTTCTGCTGTGGTTAAAAGGCTCACAGCGGTGGTATAGTGGATGGTCGGATCACGGCTTTAAGAGTGGGCTTCCTCTCTTCAAGCCGTCATTTGGCCGGGTTGAATTTTCTATTGCCAGCTCTCCTGAAAACCGTCCACGGCTGTTTTTATTTATTTTGTTGTTTTGGTATTATTTTACCTGCTGTTTGTGCCTTTTGGTCTGACTGGATTGACTTGAGAGTTCTTTTTGCTTTAAGAGAGTTCAGGCTGGAGACTTGCAAAAGTTGCTTTACAAGACAGAATCTTTTAGTGCAAAGTTTTTTTTATTATTATTTGGTTGTTTTTTTTTCCTTCTGTGTCATTTTACATTAAATGTTGGGTGCTACCGGCGGACAGGACTTAGGGGCACCGTGGCTCCAGCACCACACACCCTTTGCCCTGGATCGAAACGCCTTTTCCATGACACCTCGTCTGCCCACTGTTTGTGTTCTTGATTTCGCCTTTAATTTAGTGTGACTAGCGGTGAATGGAGCGTGGCTAGTTTTGGGGATTAATGACATGACGAGAGACACCCCGCTGTTTGAGTTTAGCCAAGTTAGGGCAACTCCTATAGACAGCGCTCCACTACCTTTATGTCTGCCAAGCCGCTGAATGAAAGCCTTTCTTTTCTCTCCCCTTTTTTTTTGTTGTTCTTTCAACTTATCAAAGAAAGAGAGATGGACACAAAAGAGCTTATTAGGGGGGATATGAAGATGGGCGAGGGGGTAAGAGGGAGTCCTGGTCAGACGCGGGGAGAAGAGCAGCGCAGCCTGACTGTGCGTCTGAAAGCACGAGGTGGCTGAGAGAGAACAGCCGGCTTGCGGACCTTTCCGCTCTGGGACTTTAAGAGCCGCCGTCCTATAAGTCGCTCCGCATACCTTGGCTCTCACCCGGTCCTCCGCTCGCCGTCTTATCGGCTTAATCCATCGGGCTTTAGCGAGGGGGCTGCCGTAGATGAGGTGCTGCCCCCCAGTGGATTAGTGGCTGACATGGTGGTGGGAGTCTGCTTGGAGTCTGTGCACTACCATGAGTGCCAGCATGCTTGTTTTAACCAGGAACCGAGCAGCATCCCAAATACAGCTCTTTTAAATGGTAAGACTTTCCAACATTTTAATCATTGCTGTTTTCTTCTATTTTCTGCTGCTTGACTGACTTTAAATATGATGTTTTGATTGAATGTATTGGGAAATATTTTTCAGGCTCCATTTGGCAATTTATAACACTTATGTTGCTAAGTGACAGATTGACAATTTGGATAATGAAAGGCGCTGTTTGATTGCTTTGTCCTGACAGCCTGACAGTGTTGTATTATGCCAAGACATCAAACTAAATCTGATTATTTATTGTATTAAAAAAACACAATTAATAAAACAATAAAAATATATTTTTTTACACTTGATATATTTAAAATGTACTTTGTATTAACTTCTAAATTTAAGTTAATTTTGTTGCTTACATTTTACAATTCACTGTATAAATAAATAGAAGTTAATATTCAATGTGTTTTTTACTTACTGTTTTTGTTTATCATCTTTAGGAATTAGTATTTAATGCAATTTTTACTTTTTTAAGTATTTATTTCTCAAAATTGGAAAAGCAAGAAAGCGACTTGGAAATTATTAGACTTGAGTGCAACAGTTTTGTGGATTATTTTATTTTTAAATTCAAGAAAGGTTAGGAGTTTGATTCCTTATTTTTTAAACTTTTGTTTTTATTTTTTTACTGTCGGGTCTCGTGCAAATATCTTAGACAGTGAAGTGGAATAGAGTGTTCTTTTTTTTTTTCCTACATATTCCCTTTTTTCCTCCTGTGTTGTGATGTTGATGCCATTGTGGCCAAGTGATTGTGAGCTGTCCATCACTCGCTGGCGAGCTGGCAGTTTACTTAAGAAAGTGCACGTGGGACAAAAGGAGATGGCAGGAGCGTGGCAGGGCGGCTGAATGGAGGGAGGGCAGGCAATTAGCCGCCACCTTGTCGGAGCTCTTTTACTTGTCAAGCTGGAGCGCCGGCGCTATTGTCCGAGTTGTGTAAAGAACATTCTCAGGGCTTTGTTTTGGCGTTAAGGGCCTCGGGACTGCTCGCTGCAGGCCAAGGGAGGCGCAGGGTCCCAAACAGCACTGGAGGGGGTTGTTAGGGGGAAAAAAAGTTTTTTTACTTGCTTATAACCTCAGGTTTTATGTGTCCTAATTCTGCCTAAAAAGCATTTTTTAATTTAACTGGCCACACACATTTTTGTTTGATTTCTTTTGAACCTTTTTAAATGGTTTCATTAATTAAAACCTTTATTTAAATATAATTTTAAAACATGATGAATATTTAATTCATTACCACTTTCATTTGTATTTTTATTTAAGAAGTTTACCTTGTTAAATATTTTAAAATGACAATTCTTTTTATATTTACCTTGTAGCCTGTGATTGGCTTTTTTATGTTTAATTGTATAATATATTTTTTGGGATTTGGTTTTAGTTGTCTTTTTATTAGGTTAAGCTAAAATATTTTTTTCTCTCAGATTCTCTTGATTTAAAAGGAAAAATCTACGTATTTTGTTAGGTTTATTAACCATTATAAAAATACAGGCAAAATTATAGAACAATGTTTCATTTTTTTCCCCCAGTGAAATTTAAAGAAAAATAGACGGTATTTCCTTTGCGTACGTTGAGGGAACCACACGATGCTTGTCACTGGATTTTTACTATTCAGAGGAAAGAATGGTTTTTGAGGCTGAAGAAGAGAGAAAATGGTGAGAGGAGGGCTGCGAGGAGGGGCTCGAGGCCTTGTTCACATGAACCTTGAATGGAGTTTAGTGAGGTGAGGGGAGGGGGGGCGGGTGTTAAAAGAATTGTTCTCCACTCTGAGGTATTGTTTGGAAATAGAAGAGCGCTGAGGAGAAAAGGAAAAAGACTGCAATGAAAAGTGCCACATTTGTGTCAAAGTGAAGTCTCTCTCTGCTCTGTCCTCCCCCCCACCCCCCACCCTTTTTGGAAAGTGGGCATGAAGACGGGACTGTCAGCATCACACAGAAGAAGTGACTGTTGGCCACACTTTGCTGATTCTGCCCTCCCTTTGTGAATGTTGTTGTGTCTTGTTCCCCTTTTTTCCCCCTTTTTCTCCCTCTCCTGCTCTCTCCTCTTTGTCTCCATCCCTCCCTTTGCTCACTTTACCTTGTAGCCAAAGCTTTTCAAGCTGCCAGTTCGTCTCTGGGCATCCTGGAGGCGCCGCAGAGCCCACACACACACACACACACACACACACAGAAGCAGTCCTAAAAAACACAGACCAACATGCTTTAGGGATTTCTGTTAAAAAATGTTTTGTGCATATAGTTTTCCTGCATATTGCTTGTGGAAAGAATGCCGAAAAGCTCCTCACTATATTCCTTCATTCATTCTGTCCACAATAAGGCTCTCACTTCCTGTGCTTGTTTTTGTTGACGGCATCAAAAGTTTTATTAAGAAAGAAAGAGACGACCGTTGGCTCCTCAGAGTAAAGGTTTCTGTGCTTAACAGTGTAAGAGTTGGCAGGGTTGTGATGAGAAAAGTTGTGGGGAACTTTGGCTTGAATTGTCTGAACTGGATGGAGCAACGGTTGAGACACAAAAAGACAAGTCGGCCGATAAACGCCCACTAAAACAAAGTAGAAGAAAGAGTTCAGACATGAAAAGACAAAGGCTGAGAAGAAAAGAGAAGCGACCAAAAGGGTTCTCCCCGGCGTAAAAAGAGGAGCAGGGGGGGTTGGGGGGCAACGGGGGTCATGTACCCGCGGGATGGCGCTGCAATCAGGTAGACATGTTAGGCCCCGGGCTCTCGCTCCTTCAGCAGGTGGGCTGCTGGCACCTGAATCTGAGCAGGGCTGTTCCCTCTGCTGTTTACGACCACCGAGGCCTTTGGAAGTCGTTTCAACAAGTTCTCACTGTTAAATCCTGATCGTGTCAGGTGGGATTTGGGTGAAAGATTGGCAGTTGTGATGATAAAGATATGTGGCCACATTTCTATGGTGTCTTTTTAACTTAGAATTTAGATCCACAAGTTTATTAAAGCAACAAAACAAACTTAAGCAAGAAATAAATAAAAATCTCAAACCCAAAATAAGATAAATAATGTGTCTTAAGTGATTTTAAAAAGTGTATTTGTCGAGACTTGATCCTCTCAACAAGAGTATTATTTACTTGACAAAACATTATTTGATCAAGCTCATGCCTAAACCATGAAATGTAAAATAAGATTTCAATAACCTTACAGATTAACATATTCCTTTGTTAATGTTGCCTCTCAATTCCAGTTCCTAATTGCTTGGCTTTCAGCTGAAATTCTGAGGAGCTGATTGCATTTCAAAAGGCAGGATTCAGTGTGGCTCTTAACGTCGTGATGCAATATCACCTCTCAGAAAAGCCCCTTCAACTCAGGTATGGGGAGTTCAAGAGCCTGTTTACCCTGAAAAGGAAACGGCGCTTTTACACACGTGCTTGTCTAAAAGAGGCGATTTGTCTTCACAGAACACAACAGTTCTGCCAAATACCACTTCATATTTAAGCTATTTGTGCAGGTTTTATTTATCTGTGACATATCTGAACGTGTCCTTTCTGCGATTCTATTTGATGTGCCAACTATCAAAGATGGGAAGCAAGAAATAAATGGTGATGCTCGAATTGAGTGCTAGCAAAGAGAGCAGGAAGAAGGGGAGCAAAGGCTCTGGCCCACATAATATTTTTGTTCAGCGCTCTGATCAAACAGCCGGCGTGTCACTGCAGCAAAGTGAATAGATTAACTTTTAAATATACTGTGGTCTCAGGAGCCTCGTGCCCTCAGAGACGCATTTGCAAGAGAAAACTCATCAACTTCAGTTTTTTTTTTTTTTTTTTTTTAAACACGCCCCCTTATAATTAACAAGTTCTTGATTTTTTTTTGTCACTTGGAATTTGCAGGAAAATTAATTTGCATATGAAATTTAGCACAAATATAATTCGAAAGTTATATCTCTGTTTTTAATTTGTCTGAAAATGTATTTCTAATTTTATCCTTTTTATTTTCTGGTTGAATCTAAGGATTGATTTGATTGCATGCTTGCTCCACATGTGTGTTTTTAAAACGGGGTTTGATGAAGAACTGTTGCCTAGAGGGGGCACTCTATACCTCCCAGAGGACAACAACAACTGTTTGTAAACAGATTTCAACATGACACCGTTGAGTGATACCAGATGACAGATAAGACTGGTGAACTTTTTTTGTCTTGCTCGAATCAAACTGTGCATTCTTACGAACTCGTTTTTTTTTTTTTGTAACTGTTTTGTTGAGCTTTCTTTAGATCTTCTCTGTTTTTGTTTGTGTATTTTCTGAGGCCACTTGCATCTGCCTTTTTTTTTTTTTTTTTTAAGAGCCATAGTACTGGCAGCCCTGCTTTGGAATTTAGAGGATTCCCTAATCCATCATGCCACTGTCATCCCCACATCTTCCCCAGCCTCCCTGTTCTCTGCCCCAGCCTCACTACAGCTCATTAGCGCCCCACAAGCTGTTGTGACAACTCATCATATCATGACATAAAGCAGAAAGACAGGGGGCTCCAGCCCAGCACCCCTCCCTGCCCAGCCACCCACTGGGCCCACAAGGTCACCACCTTCACATTTAGGGCTCAAATTGGCCCTGCGAGGTGCCACCAAGCGGAAATGCAAGGCCAACAGCTTTTTCCTGTCCGACCTCCACCTCTGTGTCTCCCTCCCTTTGTCTTATTCTGTCCTGCTGTCAGGTTTTCTCCGCTGTTTGCCTTCTTCTGCACCAGCCCCCATTAATCCTCAGAGGCCTGACTGACTTGAAGCAGCTCTTTTATTTGTCCACTTCTAAAAGGTTATATTTTTCTAATGGTACCATAAATCATCTACTAGTAGTATTTGTTTTACACTTATGCTAGCACTTACTAAGGACGTTTTTTAGTTCATTTAGAAGAATAGTAGAGAAGCACTATTGTACACAGAGTGCAATCTGAATGACTTATTGAGGCATAGTTTGTTTTTCTTATAAGCATATGAACCTTGTAGCTTGAAGAGGAAGAATATAATAACTACAGCCTAGGCAATATCAATAACATAACCAGAGGCAACAACTGCTGCAGCTAAAGTGTGCTGCATGGATTTCACAGCACTGGCCTTTCTCGGCAACAAGCGGCATATGAGTCTTGGATGTGGAGAGAGTAAATGTGTTCATTGATGTTCATACAAGAGGGTGCCCTTAAATTTTTCTTAAGGGGCTTCTGAATGCAGCTTCTTTTTCTGAAGGTTTGAAAATCCGGTCATTGCGTCTACAGAGCAACATGTCTGCCTTCCACTATGTTTGTTTGTTGTAAGGACAGAGGTGGTGGGAAGGATGCGAGCCAGCGGGGGTGTGAGGGCAGGAAGTGTTCTTTCTTTTTCCCCTTGCTTTTGTGGAGAAGGGAGAGTAAAGCCTCCCACGTTGCCTGCTTTTGTTTCTCTGTGCGCGGCGGGCTCTGTGCAGCTGAAGCGCCCAGCAGCCTGCCAGATGATAAGTCTGGAGCTTGTACTGTCCCACACCGGCCACACAGGGCAAGTGTGCTGCAGCTCCTTTCTGCAGGGACCACCGGTTGCTGCCTTGGTTGTCAGCAGAAAATACAGTTAATGCTACGGCATCAGTGTGGTGATCACAGGCCATGCAGTGTGCATGAGAGCTAACTATAAACAGGACACTCTGTGGGTGTGACTTAGTGATGGTACAATAGATTTTTTTTCATTAAAAAATAACTTTACAGTAGTATATATTTAAAACTTCCTTACCAGGAAACTATCTGACTTACAAAGAAAACTCGAGTTTGTGTTAAAACTTGGCTTTGTATCTAGCTACTGTCTTCTTCAGTCGGTGCGGCACGTTGCTGTTTGCATCACTCCAGGCTTCTGAAACAAAAAGAGCACGCTCTGACGCCAAAAGGTGACTGATGTGAATCGTCTAGCCTCTGGTTTCTCCCACCCATCCTGCACGGCCTCCCTAACACCCTCTGTCTAAATGTGGACTCGTTGGATGGACATTTTGAACTGTCCTCTCAATAGCTGTTGTCCCGGGACAAAAGAACTCATTTAAATGGCCGCTGAAGTATTTCAGCACGGAGAGATGAAGAATCAACAACATTCTTTCACATTATTACCCGAGGGAGGACTGGCGAGCAGTGAAGGAGGTTAGGAGGTGAGGGACTGGAGAGGGGCGGGGATGCACAGGAAGAAGGGATGTAGGCCATCGTCATACTGTGAGCGACCAACTCTTGAGGTGTTTGGTAACTGCCAAAACCTCAGTCACGACTGTTTTCTTCCAGCTTTTTTTTTTTTTTTTTTCATCCCTCTGTTTTGGTAGTGCAGATCGGATATGAATCTCAAATGAGTGTTTCAGTTTGTGTTTCTTTCTTAGGAACCTCATTCCACCTACCGCCTCCCCCCACCGCCACCCCTGACAACCAAACACGAACCCCTCCCGACCCACCTCCCTCTCCCCTCCCTAGCCTTTTCAGCTCAGGGCTGTGAATGAGTCCCAGGAGTCTCTCTGCCTCCCTGGAGTTCTGCTGGGGTTCATTAATCTTTCATTGGGACCACGGCAATAGGGAATGCCCCCCCCCCACACGCTCTTCTACATACACTTCCAACTTCCCCCACGACAGCTACTGTGAAGAGGAGGCCTAGATGGCTGTGCTTGTTCTAACCATGAGGATAGACAGCCTTAACCACCCAGAGAAAATTTTGACATGGGGCGCTGAACGAACGGGTTGTGTATTTGCTTCTCAAACGGACTTCCATTAACTTCAACCTCAAACAGCCTGGCTAGATGATTAGTTTGCAGCATTAAGCTCTGCACACATTTGTCTTGCCCTGGGCCCACAGCTTTGCATTTGTATTGTCAATGAGCGTCGGGCAACTGTGCATCTTAAGCATGTAGCCCCCCTGCCAACATCTAGACCCATTAATGTTTTTCAAAGTCTTTTTGGAAATGTGCCTATGTGGAGTCTGCTTTCTTTCTTTCTCTTTTGCATGGTTTAAAGTCACTAATGAGGGTGTGTGGCCTGTGAGAGAGAGCACACATACACAAGCAGCCTGGTGTCTTACTCCTCTCCCCCCTGAACATATCATCCATGTTATGATAAGCCTGATTAGTGCTGCTTCTTTGACTGCTGAGGGCAGGATAAGGGTGTGTGGGTAAAAAGGCGAGAGCAGCCTCTGCCACCAGCCTGATCTACAGTGCAGTTCTAATCTGGTTATCTCGTGTTCAGGGACTGTGTATTAGTCTCTGTCCCAGCCTGGCTTGATGGGAGGACCTGAGCACCAGTTAACACAAGGGCCCACGGCAGCACACCCCTAAAGCTCCGCTGTAATCTATGGGTAATTGAAAAAAAGGGGGTCTGCACCACTTAGGAGCATTAAAAGAAGATTACATAGCTAAAACTAATTTGGTAAAAATGCAGAAATTGATTTTCACTACTTACCCACCCCTATTACAATACTCCCATACTCTCCATGACTTGGGCCCTGGGGGAATAGATGAGGAAGAAGGGGGGAGCTGAAGAGCTGCTAATGGCTTTAGATTTACACGCGCTGCCTTGATTTTGTGGTTTACAGTTGATTGATTACTTCACTGCAACAGAGGTTTGAAAGTGTCCCATCAAACATCAAACCCAAATGTGACTTGAAAACCCCACAAACCTCTTAGATTGAGTTACCGAATTCCAGTTTGACGCCGCAGAAGTGTTTTTAATTACAAACCATGCTATTTTTGCTGTGGTTTGGTGGTTTGGCAGCTCAGGCATACTCAGAATTTGATAGCTCTTCTTTTTGAGAACTTTCCTGTTGTACCTCTGTAGTACACGCTTTTAGTCTCGATTCTAAATATTAACATTATTGCCTTTTTTTTTCCATCTTTTGTTTTTTCTTCAGTCTAATAAGGTTCCAGTGGTACAGCACCCGCACCATGTGCACCCTCTCACACCTCTGATCACCTACAGCAATGAGCACTTCACACCAGGAAACCCACCACCTCACCTACAGACAGACGTGGATCCCAAAACAGGTAAAGTACGACAAGCTCTCGACACCAGACGTTGTTACAGTTCAGCAAAAAGTTTTTGAGAATGGCTGGAAAATATTTTTGACAAATTGAGTCTTCAGAGGACAATAAAACAAACAGCTGTCCTTAAATATACCTTTTTAGATATGTTTTATGATTCAGAATCCCTACTTGGGTTTATGTTTGTTAATGTTTTTGCAATACTTACTCTTCAGGTAAGATTTCAGGGAACTAGGCAAAATTATATTTTTTTTATTGCTCCATCGTTTTTGTGCACGATGACTTCATAAACGCTGTTCACGAGTCAGTGACGTTTAAACTAGCACAAGGTCGGCTCAAGTGCTCCTTTGTTTACAGCTGCAGCTCTTATCTGTTGTGAGGCTTTAGAACTCATCTCATTACCGTCGTTTGCTTTTTAGTGGTAAGCAGCCTTTTTAGTTTTGAAAACAATACCCTGAGCAGTCGCTCATGAATTTCTTAGAAACCTTGTGAAACTCCACTGAACACAAATTCAATTGCTGAACACAAGTCGGCCACTGTAGTTGGAGCATTTTGCATTGACAAGCCATAGAGCATCAAACATATAGCTAAAACGTCTTAAAATGAAAAAGGTGGAGCACTTTTTTGCAGCTTTTATTTTTAAAATGTGCCTATTATTGCTTGTTTCATCTTGATAGCTTGTTGAGTCTACAGACTCAGTGTCCAAGTTTAACCGTCAGATTTGACTCACTAAAGCATCTCTCACAAACATTCAGTGCACATTTTTAAAGTAATTTCATTCATTTCCGTAAGCATCTTGACCCAGCACTTAATTCTGTTAACTGTCATTCAACCCATTCTTTTGGGTTAATGCATTTTCTGTGTGGTGAATAATTTTGTGCTTTTCTGTGGTCTCTGGTGGATTCAGGCCGTGTTTTAGGTAATAATGTTCCCTTATTATGATGGCCCTTACAAAGGGGAAATAATGTGCCAGCTGCTGTTTAATGTAGAGCTTAATGGGGCTTAATTGGGCACAGTGTTTAATTAATTAATGAGTTATATTAGGTCTTGAGCGCTGCATGGCGATGGGATAATGTTCCCCTGCCTTTTCTTTTCAGTAGAACTTGCCTTTGTGGAAATGGTATTCCTGAAAAAGTTCGGATTTAAAACCACGCATAAACTATGTGATCGAAGCTGAACACCGACAGTAACCTATTTCTAATTTACAAATAAATTACCCAGGTCTAGTGCAGCCTTGCTGGTGATCACCAAAATATCTGCACCAACAACTGGTGTATAGAAATAACACACAACAGCCGAACAAGTCCCCCGGTTTCTGATCTTCGTAGGGCACTTCCCTCTCTGCTGCGCTTCCACACAAGTCTAGTGCTCCTCGTTTCAAGTTCGTCTTGAGAGAGAAAGTTATTTTTACACTCGGCTGTGTTCAGGACCTTTTCAAGGCGCTCGTTCAGGGCAGCTTGTCGATGCCGTTTCTTCGCTTGTCAGCTGCCGCAGAAAGTAAAGGCTCCGCTGTGGTAGCTGGGTGATCCGTCCTTAAATTGGACATCTTTGTCACCGTTTGTCAGCAGGGGAAAACAAACAAAAATCGCTGATGTTTTTATGTCAAATCTAGGGATTATTTGAAAGAATGGAGACCACTGATCCAGCACATATATTCTGAATATAAAGCTGCAGGCAGTCGATGTCTAGTCAGAAGTAGAAATGTTGAACTCGTAATTTGTAGCTGGTGTATATTCCTGCTAATAGGTATTTTGTGTATACATCAAGTAAAATTCGGATAGCCAGTAAGTCTGTAGGTAGACTTGCTGTTATTCGCAGCTCTCTGATCACAGTGACAGCTTTTAATTAAAATGCTTTGTTTTGTTAACTTCTAAACCTCAGCCATTTTATATCATTAATCTTCTGATTTGCCAGACAAATGTGACAAGAATTGTGTTGGTGTGCTCTCCTCACTTCTCTACCCTCTGCCTCTTCCAACACATTGTGCCGCTGCTCAAAGGCCTTTGATCAGGAAGTGTGATTTAAACATTGTGTACATGCAAGCAACAAGCCCTTGTCATCCTCCTCCTCTTCCTCCCATCTGCACTCCTGTGATGTCTGCCCCATTCAGATGTGAAACTCAAGCAAGAATGGATTCGACACTGACAAAAATGTGGTTCTGTCTCTGTCTCGTCTGTCCACCTCCTCTCTGCTCCTGCCGTCATCTTTCTTTCACAGGAATTCCGAGGCCTCCGCATCCTCCAGACATATCTCCTTATTACCCTTTGTCACCTGGCACTGTTGGCCAGATCCCCCATCCGTTAGGATGGCTAGTACCACAGTAAGCAACTCCTTTTTTATTCTTTATCCATCTGTAGTTTTTGTGAGAGTCTTAAAAGTTTATAACGATTAGGGTTGCATGGGTGGAAAATTTCTAGAAACTTTGCATGTGAAGTTAAGCTTGGGAATTTTGAAAATATTCCAAATCGGAAACTTTGAGTGGGAATTAACCGGTGATTGGAGGTTTTCAAACAAACTGTAACAGATCCAAATAAAAATATAAACAAATTGTTCTGTCATAGGCAGGTAATGATAAAGACAAACAGTGTTTGACCCAAAGTTTATGGACGTAAAAAAAAAAAGATTTAATTTGCATATGATACCATCACCAATGACATCACTGTTATAATTGCAATATTTTTACTTTAAAAAAAAATAGATTCTTCCCAACTTTATTTAAAATTCTTGTTAAGAGACAACCTTTAATATTCTAACTTCCAGGCTTATCCCAGTAAATTTCCATAAAATTCTGTTAATTCCCATTAAATGTTTACAACTTTGATTATAAATCCTAATATTGATTCTTAAACTCAAGATGTATATCAAGCTAAATCATGACTAGAATAGCAGTAAATAAAAGTGGGTATCACCTGTCATGGTAGGATGTTATGAAAGATTCTTCTGTCTCTGGTTTTTCCCTGCGAGTTGGTCGTCTCAGTGAAAGTCGATTTTCTAACGCAATCACTCCTGGACTACAGCAGCACCTCTGAGCTTTCTTAGGACCTTGCCAAGCTCAACTTGCTATTTTGTGGCAAATACTATTTTGCATGTCTGTGTTTGGTTCAATTAGAGTAATGAACTGTGATTGCTTGTGTTTTACCCACAATTCCTCATAGGGGCTCTCCCTTGGTAACTCTTGTCAACACTTGTTAATATGACAAAAGGCTACAAATTAAGCTCTGTTAATTTAATGTTTTCTCACCGCGATCTAAATACCGAGAGAGGCCCTGAGCGCAGTCATGGCGCCCTTTGATTTGCTGCACTTTATTTTGGTATAAATTTACATTCATTATTGTTTGTCTTTGGATGTGTAGACCTCAATTAGTGTGATGGCTCCATTAAAGGGACCCGCGCTTCGTCTTTAATTATCACAACAAAACACCTAGTTCCAGCTTGGGGAGGAACAGGGCCCAACTCTGTCGACACAGAGCGAAGGGTTATGAAATTTAATTAGCCATTGCTATCAAGATTTGTGGCATTCAAATTGTTCAGAGTTTTCCTCCCTTTGATCTGCGCTCTGCAATCCCCTAGATTTTTGTCCTGATCAAATGAGAATAAAGAGGCCCACGGTGGGGAGAAGTGAGAGACAGAGGGCTTTGGCTTCTCCTCTTCCATCAACCCTGTTCCTTTACCTGTTCCTCTTTCTTCTTTTCTTCCTCCTTCCTAGGCAAGGTCAACCTGTTTATCCAATCACAACAGGGGGTTTTAGACACCCCTACCCAACTGCGCTCACTGTCAACGCATCCATGTCAAGGTGAGTTGAGCCCAAGGTGTTACACACACACACACACACACACACACACACATCTTTCTGAGTCGGTTTGTGTTTGTCTTGGTTGCACACTCATACACAGTCAGCGAGCAGAAACTTCTCCCTTAAGGAGAGCTCACACTCCCCATCTTATGTGTTCAAAAGGCCAATTCTCCAGTGCGGGAGCTCCAGCTAGCGTGCTCAAATATTAATTATATTTATCATTTCCTAATGAGGCCCCTGAAGAACATTTACCCCCACTGCATGTCAGGCAGATCTGAAATGAGCCGGGGCACGTCCTTGCTGTGAGTTTGAGCAGCCAAACAGATAAACAAACAGCAGCACTTTGAAGGTGACAAGATGATGTAAGCCGACACTTGGCTACTGCTTTGGTTCCAGCTCATTAGGGTCTAGTTCAAGTGCTGCTGTGGACACTGGTGCACTCGTGTGGCTGAGGTGTGCGTACATGTTGGTGTTTTACAACATATTGTTCCCTTGAGGAACACATGGCCTCTCTACTGTCTGGGAAAGTGAACATGATTAAATTTGATGCCTAAAGGTCAATGATTCTTGGGTCTGACTTAGTCAAAAAAAAAAAAAAGACAACACATCCATATCCAAAACAAACAGCCTCTCACTCTATGCCCACATCACTCCTCCCCCTCCCTCTACATGCCCCTACAGTGGGGGACTCTGCTGTAAAGTCTAGGGATGAAGCCAAGCTTTAGTTTAATTACAGCCTGATTGGAAAAGCAGCTCCTGAGGGCAGCTTGTTTAGACCTTTGTGACAGTGATGGATTATGTATGCACGGAGGCAGCTGCTTGGGTTTGGATTATATGTATATATATGCATATATATACTTCAAAATACGCATTTCATTACAATCAGAGTCTGAATTCCCTGTTCCAGCCAGTTTCAGGTGTACGTAGTCAGATTTTGGGACTGTCCAGACTTTGGCATCTGGCAGCAATACTCAGCCAACCCGGGCTTTAAGCGACTGCTAATTTGGCTCCTTAATGACAGCGTCTACAATGTGATCATCCTATTTCTAGTGCAGCTAATTGAATATACCGGCTGGGTTGTAGGAGGGGGGAGGACTGGCCATGGGGAAGAGCTAATGCCCTGTGATGAGGCCCCTAATTGAATTAGTTTAACTGAATAGATGGAGAGCTCTGGGACTTCTCTGGAGAATGGGAGGGTTTAGCACCGATGCCCCACCCTCAAACTACCAGAGGAGAGGAGAAAATTTGAGCTGCTGACAAAAATGTTGCAACAATTGATCTAATTGTGTCAGCAAAATAGCGGACTCCTCTCATACGTAGCCTTCAGCGAATTGGTTTTGTTCAAAGAAAAGGCCAGACTGTTGTGATAGCTCAAACGATCTGTAGCCAGCTTGCTGACTGGATGAAACTGCAGAGAAAAGACTTCTAGGTCTTGTACTCTTGTCACGGTTTAGGTCTTCGCAAGGGGAGCCTTGGTTCATACAAGTCCCCAGTGAAGAAACTGAATTAGGATTCAGGGAATGACATGGCAAACTCATAGTCCTGCTATGGGCACCTTACCACCTAGGCCCTGTTAAAAAAATACATTCTTGAATAAGGGGGGGGGGGAGCAAAGATTCATTCGACGAAACAAATAAGAGACATTATTTTGATAATGGGGTTGGAGCCAGTGCAAGTTCCCCATATTGTGTGTATGTGGGCCAGGTGGATGGATGTGAAGGCTATTTTGCCCCTTATGCTTAAGCCTGCCCTTTGATATGTTCTCCTGTCATGCCGCTCCATCCTTTTTCCTTGGGAACGGAGAGAACTGCAACGGCCAGATCATTATACATTAAACAAGCGCGGGGGCTGCTGCTTCGCACTGGCAATTAAATAGCGCTGGCTGATGCTGGGCTTGCTGTGCTAGTGACCCGTTCCCACTATCCCCCCTACTTCCTTCCTTACTCCTCCCCTTCAGCCATTCTTACCTTTCAGATTGAGACATAGAAGCCCCAGGGTGGGTAGAAAGGTGTGTGTGTGGGGGGGTTCTTCTGCGTTGCTTAAATTGGTCCGAGTCGGTGCTCGCTGCTGATGAGCCCGACGGTGATGATTATGCCCCGACTCTTCAAAGGGATGGCCGTCATGTTTTAACCATAACCTGGGCCATGCGGTGGCAGCAGGACGAGGGGAGGGATGGCAAGAAGGAAGCAAAGAAGGGAGGAGGTGGCGAGGGGACAAGGAGGAGTAGAAAAGAAGGAACAAAAAAAAAATAGATCTTGGAACAGAAGAAATTTTAACAAGTGCACAGAGAGAGGAGGGAGGGTGAACAGGGAGAAAGGAAACTGGGCAAGTGAAGAAAATGTATCCTTAATGATGGGCGATATGCAGCCACCACTGCCGAGCGACCCATCAACGGATGACATGGCACAAACACCAATGTGTCAGTGATAAAGGGAGAAGAGGGGAAAGGAGAAAAGGAGGAAAAGAGTTTGAGGGGGGAGCAGTGGTACTCCCCTGAGATAGCCTCCAACAGAAACTAGTTGTTCCTGGCGAGTTTATCCTCATCATTATATTCTGGCTTGGAGCCATGCAGCCAGACACAGCCAGATAATGAGCTGCTTTAACAGCAACAACAAAAAAAAAAGAATTATTTCTTCTTTTCCCCACTTCTCCTTCATCCTTCTTTTTCCTTTTAAATTTGTGTGTGGTCACATGGAAGCGAATCCTTTAAACATACACATGCAGATATACATGCTCAGATAATTACTGTCGCGCACACACAGCGTGGCACCGTCTCATAGCTGGTCTCTGGTCAGTGAAACTGTTCCTTAAATAAGGGTTTCAGGCCTCCATACGTGGAACAGTTGGAGATTATGAAATGACGATAGGAGTGAAGAGGAGTGAGAAATAAAATGTCAGTGATGCTGACAGTGCTGAAGCTGCAGAAAAGAGAAGGAAGCAAATAAGGACCCAAAATTTGGAGCGATAGCTGGACAGTTTCGCCTACTTGGCAATTTTTTTTTTCTTGACAAGAAAACTAAAACTAGGCTATTTCTTTCCAGTTTAGTTAGTCGCCAGTAACCAGAGAATTGCGTAATTGACAACAATTTAGGTTTTTAGAATCTACCGGCCTACTCTATGTAAATGACAAATACAGAAGGTGGCTAAAGTTTGCTTTTTTATATCAGAGAAACCTTTAAAGACAAGAATCAGAAGACATCAATTTTTCAAGCTGTTACTTCCTCAAGACATGTATTAAAACATTTAAAACCATGACAAACATCAAACCTATA
>JARVJO010000125.1:11459491-11471652 GCA_031762555.1 Cynodonichthys magdalenae | reverse complement strand
TGCACAAATTTATTTTACACATGCAAATCTTATTTTTACAGATACAAATCTTATTTTCACATATACAAATCTTATTTTTACAGATACAAATTTATTTTACACAGACAAATTCTTATTTGCACATGAAAAATTTACAAATCTTATACAAATACAAAGTCTGATTTACAAGTACAAAATCCTTATGACCAATATTTATTCCCATACTATTCGTCATATGCAAGTGGGCCGTATATGAAAATTAAAGGGGGACTGAGTGATTATAAGCAGATATGTATGTTTTTTACCAGTGTTAAACCTAACCTTTAGAAAGTCATAATTCAATCATTCACATAGACTTCTACTAATAACTTGCTCAAGATATAAAGTAGCTCTATTTTAGTGAAAATTTAGACAAATCGGTTTGGGATTCTGGCAGGGAGGGGTCAAAATAGTTTTATAAAAAGGGACGAATCTGGCCCACGAGCCGCTTGTTGAATAAGCCTGTTTTAGATTTCAGTCCGAGTTATTTAAAACAGCATCAGTGGATGTTAAAAATAAAAGCAGTCTGACGTACCTGACACAGCCTCAATTATGTAACAAACAAAAACCCAACTCAGTCCATTTCTGGAAGCAGCACCTCGACAGATTCACGGGGCCCATGCTGTTTCCACGTCAACTAACAAAACCCTCAAAAGCAAAAGGCCAACGAGCTACGGCGCACCCTCTGCGACGAAGCTTTCTTTAGCTGGAATCTGTGAGAAAAGGACCCTGATGGCTATGCGCCGCCATCAAACAAACTTTTTATTTCTTCTTCATAGTTTTCATGTTCTTTTGAGCTCCTGATCCAGGCCCTCGTGTTTCATGGTCAACAAGATGTTCAGCGTACCCCCCTCACCACCTTCTGTCTACCTTCTTTACATTACATTAGCTCATCTCTTTACTTTTTTTTTATATCTGCGTTTTGGGTGCTCCTTTTTCTTTCCGTCTTGATATTTGTCAATACAGGCTTGACCTCAGCGGGCCACGCTTCTCCTCTGAAGTGGGAGCCGGCGTTAGCCTTGAAAACAGACCTTTAAATTAAACGAGGAAGAACACAGATTGTTGTATAATTCATCCAGACGCCCCGCCGAGGATCCACGGTGCAGCAGCGTTACTGTCTAGATTAGAATTTCCTTTTGTTGCCGCCTGTTTGTGTAATACACAATGTGGATCCTGCCAGGCCCCAGTAAATTACCTCTTTAAACATTCATTTGCTTTAACCAAGAGGAAAGATGGATTGGGGGAGTTGTGGAGGGGGAAAAAAGGGAAAAACCTCTTGATTTCACATACAATGAATAAGTTAATAAAAAGATTTTTTTTACCCTCCTCTCCTGTGCATGCATTTTTTCCCCTCCATACTTGAAATCATTCTTAGCAAATCAAAAAGTAAGAGAGAGAGAAAGAGAAAGGGAGGGAAGAAGAAAGAAAGAAAACTAGAGTGAGACAGAGAATGTCTGCGTATGCAAAAGTACAACAGGGGGGAGGAAAAAAAAAAAAAGAGGAGTGAAGTCGATTGGAGAGGAGAGAGAAAGAACCAGATGAGCTCCTGGAATGATGTGCTCCACAGTCCCCGCTTGCGTATCCCAAAATACCTGGTGCTGGAAATGTGAAAGCCAGGCGCACGACGGACGCCATTCCCCAGAGAGGCTCCGCTGGTATCATTAGCGAGGGAAACGGCGAGCTCAAGTGGCGTACAAACTTCAGCAAAACGTCAAGCGAGAGAAATCTGCACGCATTGCTCCTCTTTCTTCCCCTCCCCTGGTCCCCCCTCTCTTTCTTTCTCACTCTCTTCTTTTTTTGCTTTTTTCTTTCTTTGTGTTGTGTTTCAGATGCGACACCACTCTTCTACCAAATTAATATTTCTCAAAATAAAAGGCAGGACAACTTTAAACTAGCGAGGGAAGAAAGGAGAGGGAAGAAAAAAGGAGAGATGGGGAAGACAGAGAGGGAGAATTTGGTTCAGTTTGCACACTTCCTGTGAAGTTTTGAGTCTCTGTCTTCCCGCTCTTCACATTCTGAGGTCTGTGGTTTTGTCATCTCTGTCTTGGAGTCAGCTCCATCTAACTGATGAGGTCGTCACAACTCCTTATGAATGCCGAATGAAGGAACACAGAGAGCATCTTTTGCTTGTAGGGGACAATTTCTGTATCCGTGTTTGTCAGATAAGCACAAATCCTCCTCGACCTGGACAAAGTATTGACTCATTCCTCAACTGTTTCTGCACAAAACCAGCGTATGCCAGATTAGACTTTAATTACATTTATTCTAGTTTGCTTCTGCAATGTGTGCAGTTACTGTGTGAATGTTGTTTTCAGCATTCGCTCCATTGTTTTATTTTTTATAGCTTCTGTAATACATTTATTGGACCCAAACTACTTCTGGATAAACTGCTCTTTCATATGTATCAAAAATCAGTTCAAGTAACAATAATGAGTTTTTTGGTTGCTTTTACTTTTTGATTTATTATATTTATAAGAAAAAAAAATTCCTCAGTTCCTTCAAATACATTGTTCAAACTTGCTCTGTTTTTTGTCTTTGACCTTTTACTGTCTAGCTAGCTTTAGCTTTTAGCTATGGGGTGCCAATTTTAGATTGAAGCTAAGATTTTCAGCATTTAGCTTTTTTGATTTGCTAATTTCAGCTTTTAGCTATTGTTTTGTTACATTTAACTTCCAGCTACTGTTATGCTAAATGTAGCTTCTATTACAATTTTGCAAAGTATAGTTTTAAGTTCATGTTTTGCAATTTTTAGCTTACAGTTTAGCTATTTATAGCTTTTATACTATTTTTAGCTTTTAGCTACAATTTTGCAAAAAATTGATTTTATGCATGATTGGCTAACTGCAGATTTTAGCTATTGTTTTGCTACATTTGTCTTTCAGCTACAATTGTGCTGAATGTAGCTTTTAATATAGTTTTAGCTTACAGCTAATTTTAGATTTTAGCTGTTGTGCTATTTTTGGCTTTTAGCTACAATTTTTCTAATTTAAGCTTTTACATATAGTTTTAAGTTAAGATGTTAGCTCTTTTGGGGTGAAATTTAGTTGCACTTTACTGAATTTAGCTTTAGCTACTGTGTTGCTGATTTCAGATACTGTTCTGCTTGTTGTAACTTCAACAAATAAATTTTAAAAAAAATTCAGCGAAGTCATTCAGTGCTCTGCAGTCCCTTTGCATTTTTTTCCACTCGCCTTTTTCTTTGGCATAAACCTAACAGTTACCTATTTATTCCTGAAATATCAAAGCGTTTTGTTGCACCAAACATTCGCAGGTGCTAACACATTCGGAACAGTCTAGTCACTGACAATTGGCTCCTAAATGAGATGCTGGTGGTTCTTCTTTCCCAGAACCACTGAGACGGCTACAGTGCACAACAATAATCAGAAGGGACAGCGAGCGCCCTTTGACAACAGGCTGGTAAGCGGAGCCAAATGTGTCTTTTCTGTGCGGCTCAGACTGACGCAGACGTAATTACAAGTTAGATCTAAGTAAACAAACAGTTGCAGCCTGACTGCCCCTTAAGGAGCCATTTGGGGCTGCCGCTGGAGATGTACGCTTGCTCTGCTGCAGCCGTGGAGCACAGTCTGAAGAGCGTACAAAGATATGTTCTATATAGAGTGCAATGAACATGGAGCACAACAACTAACCCTGTTATCATTCAAGACCTAACATGCACTGCAGGATTTCTAATGACAGCTCTAGTTTGTGGATAAACATACATAACACATACGTTCACTCACATAATTTCAACTTTTGCACCCTATAGAGGAAAAAAAGGACACTTTTTTGTCTGACGAGAAAAGAAAAAGGCCCAAGTGTAATTGTTGAGCAAACTAACCATTAGCCCTTTACTTTAATTGGAGCTTTTCATCGTGAATCAAAGATCTGCTGAGGCTAACCAAAACCTCTGGGTGGTGCTAAACATGGAGAGAAGCTGGCCATTTTTCATCTTTTCTATTTCAGAACAGCACAGCAGACGGGGCTGCATCAAAGTCAGGAGTGGTGACGCATTCCAAACAAATTCATTCTTGTTCGTCTCATTAAATAATTTATTTACCCAACAATATAGAGCCACTTTACAGCTTCTGTAAATTACAAGCAGTGGACAGTAATAATTAATTAATGACACCTAGCTGTGTGGCAGTTCACACAGACTGACTGTAAACAAATATGGGAAGTCAAGCTAAAGAAAATGCACAGGAGAGAAACGATTTAGAAATTAAACAGGAAGTAAAGCAAATACCAACTGAACATAAAACAGGTGGTAGAGTTTATTTTTCCTCTTAATGTTTAGTTTAGTTTTCATGACCTGCTTGAGTTTGTGTAAAACACCTTCTTATGTTATTTTAATTGCGTTAACAGACATATTGGAGTTAAACTAAACAATATAATAAACAGTTTGACTTCCAGACGGAAAATTATTAGTTCAAGATTTAAAAATATCACATGGAACGACACATAAGGCAGAATTTTGTGTTGGAAAGTTAGAGGTTTGGCCTCAAAAACCAACGGCTGCCAATAGCATAAAACTTTGTGATGACTGCTGTAATGAACTGTTTAGTTGCACTTTTGACAGTTTTTTTTATCCAGTTAAATCAGTTGCATCAGTGGTGCTGTCCACTCTCTATCAGTGGACATATTGCGGTGTTTGACTACCTAAAATGTGTAAAAAAAATTAAATGCATTAGCTTGTATTGCTAATGCTCGTTAGCCTGGTCACTGAGCACAATAATGAGCAAATCTCACTGGTTTTTGAGCAGGAACACGGTTCAGCTGAGTTTAATGTCAATTCTAGATTCCGGTTCTGACTTCCAAGCCAACAGCTTCTCAACCGACCTGACGTTTGAAAACCTGCTGCTCCTCTAAAGCTGATCTAGGTGACAGCTGAAAACTTTCTTGGACAATGAAGACGAAAGGTCCTGAAGCTGCCATGATCCAAAATGTTCTGGTTAGACCTCTTACCACACCTTTGACAGTTTAACTCATTTTGAGCTGGCAAAGTTATTTCAGCACTCTTGGAAATTTTCTATCAACAGGTACAGCATGTAAGAAACCAGAGAGAGCTGAGTTTTATAACTATGCACGGTTTGTGCTTATTCAATTCAAACTGCTCTTTCGGGACAACATTTGTCTTTTGACATTTTGCTACATTGTGGATTTCTCCTACAAGACCTTGTGTTTAGGTGATCAGTCTCCATAAAAGTAGGAAAAAACTAAGTGTACAACAGATGGAAGTTTGTGTTCTTTTAGGATCTAAGCTATAAAATGCGAGTCCAAGTCAAACAAAGTGAAGAGAGATTTTGGACACAGGAGTTTCTAAGTACAACTCCAGTTCCAATGAAGTTGCAGCGTTGTGCAAAACATAAATAAAAACAGAATATGATGATTTGCAAACCATTTATGACTTATATTCAATTGAATACACTGCAAAGACAAGATATCTTTTGCAAATATTCACTCATTTAAATGTGATGCCTGCAACACGTTCCAAAAAAGCTGTGGCAGGGACAACTAAAGACTGGGAAAGTTGAAGAATGCTCAAAAATCACCTATTTTGAACATTCCACTGGTGAACAGGTGAATTGGAAACAGGTGAGTGTCATGATTGGATATAAAGGGAGCATCCCCGAAAGGCTCAGTCATTCTCAAGCAAGAATGGGGCGAGGTTCACCACTTTGTGAACAACTGTGTGAGAGAATGATCCAACAGTTTACGAACAATATTTCTCAGCGAACAGTTGCGACACTGTATTAAAAACCCGCATCATTCGGTAACAGATATTACCACATGGCTATCAAGCAAGAATGAAAAAGCTTCAACAATTAGTGTCTTCTCTTCCCAAATGGTCATTGACTGTTGGGAAAAGGAAAGCTGATGTAACACAATGCCTCTGTCCCAGCTGTTTTGCAACATGTTGCAGGCATCAAATTCAAAATGAGTGAATTTTTGCAAAGAACCAATAAAGTTTATCCATTTGAACAATAAATATCTTGTCTTTGTATTTGTATTCAATTCAATATAGGCTGAAAAGGATTCCCAAGTTATTATATTTTTATTTATGTTTTGCACACTATCCCAACTTCACTGGAATTGGGGTTGTAACAAAAAGATGAGATTCTTAATCATTGTATAAGTGCTAAGACAAACAAGAAACAAATCATTAAAATTTTAAATCAACTTTAAAAGATAGATCTTCATCTATGACCTTCATAAAAATACATCCACTAGATATTTTGTTAAGAGACATGGACTCAGACACCACCTTTGTCTTTTTTGCAGCGAGCATAAATAAGTACAGTAGAGACTGTTAAAAGGTTCCTGTTCTTTTGTTTGACTGTATTCCTCTGACCCATCACACAGTTCTGGAGGTTTTAGAGCAGCTGACGTGCTGATAACACTACATTTGAAGGTTGGAGCGCTTTGAAACACTGTAGGGAACGAGGTGTGGGAATCCAATCCATTAGATAAAGCCAACTGTAATAGGTATCCCATATCAAAGGGATATAGTTTAAACTGCAGGAGCTTTTGGATGCGCTCATTGCTATTTATTGTTTTAAGTGGGGCTTTATGCACAGGAGGTGATATCAACACACTAACAAAACCTTTTAAACACTAGTGGGCTTTCAGTGACATCAAATGTGTCTATTAACCAACCTCTTGACAAGCCAAGGTGATTCATCTCTGCTGTGCTGCCAGTGTGTGTGTGTGTGTGTGTGTGTGTGTGTGTTGGCTCAGTCTGCTGGTATTTTAAAAATCCAGATTCTGATTTGAATCCTGCTTTAACTGCTTTTTATTGTTTTAATTACTTTCAAATTCCCTCACAAACAAAAGATTAATTTATTGTTCTCGGAAAGCAGCAACTTCGGTTTGACTTGGTGCAACAAACTCCTCGGAATCTCTTTGTTGGTGCAGCTTAAATTGTGTAAAAAAATAAAAATAAATAAATAACAGAAAGTTAACTGTCATACAATGACAGCTCACCAGATTCCTGAAGCCTGGCGGATAAAATTCAATGCCATTCTACAAAAACAACCAGAGGCCCTAAAAATCAAAGTCCCCCTTCAGCTCAATCACGCCGGCTGCCTCTCGCAAACACTAATAATCACTTTCCTCCCTTCCTTTTTCCTCCCTTGTGTGAAACATCCTATTGCCTTTGATTGGGCTGTTTAAATGATTAGCACACCACCTCGGCAGAGACGGCTGGCAGTGGCACCGGAGAGAAAGGCGAGTGAAAGCCTCCTGCTGAGTTCGGCGACGCACGCTGTAGAAATGAGGCATGGACCCCCACACACACACACACACACACACATACACATACATACATACCCCTCCATTTTTCCACATCACAGGGAAGATGGCGTCCAATAAACACTCACAATGGCCACAGATCTCCTGAGCAGTTTTGTGGAGCGTAGCTACATGTTTTCACTTAGTTTTTTTTTTTGTTCCCTCGAGGGTTGTTCTATAAAAGGGAGAGCCGGGCGGGGGCAGCTTGTTTTGTTGTGTGGCTAGTCGAGTAGTGTAATACAAATCTAGGTGCATATATGGTGTCATGTTTGCCAGCTAAGAATAGTATATGATTCCATGCGTGTCCACAGGATAGACCGAAACCAGACGAGTCGTTTTCATCCATATGTGACAGTTTGCTCAGAGTACCCAGAATTCCCTGCACTTTGAAACATATAAAAAAGACCGAAATCTCTGTACAGTACAAAAACATGCAGCCTTGATTCTTGACTCCTTAATGAGCACGTCTAAAGGAGGTGATGACCACTGGAATTCAGTTCCTCTGGGTAACAAAAAGACCAAACAGAACATGGAGCCGAAGCAAAAGCTCCAGTTTCTTTCTCCCTTTTCTCCCATTTTTGAGAACACAACTTTGGTCTCGGTGCCCAGAGTCTTAAACGAACCGCATAGAGCGAGACTTTGATGTGACAATCATTTCCAAGTTAATTTGTCTTCAGTCACAAGTGCCCAGGGCATCTAGTGTGCAATCAGTGCAGAGACAAAAGAAACACTGGAGAAAGAGAGAGAGAGAAAAAAAATGTTTTTTTGAATATTGTTCTTACTTTGATACACTTGCCTGATCGGTGCCTACCTAAAGGCTAGACTGTAAATTAAGAACCAGACAGATGTGGCATCAGTTTGACTTATTATGCAACAATTTCTGTAGTTTTGCTCTTATTTTTAGGCGCACATGAAAAAATGTTTAGACAAGTCTCTAAAGTTTGCTCCTCTCCAGCTGAGAGAATGTATAAAATTTATTAAGGTGCCAACAATATCTATTATTTCTGATAAAGGGATTTGTCTGAATCACGTATAGGCTAAACTTATAGAATTAAATCGAAGTTAAACCCAAGACATACAAATAATAGCAAAAGAAAATAGAAAAATAATCAGATAAAAAGTCCCTTCAGAGAAAGTTTTTTTTAACTGTTTCTTCTGAAAATTGTTACATTTTTAAACCTTTTCAAGTCATTATAATTCTGCATATATTTATCTTTAATGTAATGAAATGTGCAAATATGACCATGTTATGTGTCTAGATGTGCTTGAAAACTGTAAATTATTTAAGTTTAGTGTAATACAATCTCAGTTCTCAGCATTCTCACTCCTGCATTTTAGCAGCTCATTACTGCAATTTGCAAACTATCATTTGTTTCCCCAACAAAAGACCTCTTTTAAAGATGAATATAAGAGTCTTCTAATAACACAGCTGCAGTCATTTGATCATAAACCATTTCCTCCCTGTTCTCTGTAACTTTAACTGCAGTTTGCAGGGCTGGTGCTGCTGGTGGTGTTTGCTCTCCTTTAGTGAGCAGAGCTGAGCCGTTTCAAAGAGCTGCTGTGTTTCTTGTGCTCTTCTGCCACCTGGTGGCCGCCGGGGAGAAAGGAAAGGCTCAGCATCAAAACATCTTGATTGCAACTTAGGAGATTCTTAGCCATCAGGCTGAAAAGCCCCCCAAAAAAAACTCCCTCTTCTTTACATCCTTTCTGTCTTTTTTCCTCTTTATGTCTTCGTCTGTGGCGTGACAGCTGATTCCTCTTTAATGGCAAAGACAATTAACTTTCTTGCAGGTGCAAAATAAGCAATAAGCTGTTCGGTGGGGGGGTGGGGGTTACCCACGTCATCATTAAAGTGACAACCAACTCCAGCACACTGCACGCTCATCTGCATAATTGAATAGAGTTAAGAGTTGCCCATGATTTCTGTGTGTGTGTGTTGACTATGGAGACTTGGTTTCTTTTCCGTTGTACAAACGTCATCATTAGACCCCCTTAGCCCAGCAGATAACAAAGAGTTAGCTCATTACTCGCGAAAACATCTCTGCTAATGTCCCACCCTCGCTTTGCCTGTTTCTCTTCTAATCTCTCCCGGCGCAAATGACTTCAGTTTCATGATGATGCAGAAAGAAAGAACAATAATGAAGAAATAAAATAAAATACTGCTGATACGGGGGGGAAAAGGAACAGCTCCCTGTGACATGGCCACACTGTGTACAGAGATAGGCATGCCAGAATACAGAGAGAATAGAAAGAAAAGAAAGAGCTTTCTTCCTGGTAGCATCTGTCACAGGCGTTGCTCGCTGTGTGTCTGCACGCTCCATCCGGCTGTGCATTCGCCTTCTAACGTAAAGGGATACATATTCATGTTGTGCAAGAGCATGTGCATCTGTGTACAAATGCAGCAAATGTGTGTTTATGTGATTCCGTTTGAATATCTGCGTGCACTTGTGCGCACACACAAACACACACACAAGCACTTGTGTTTTTACATTGCATCCAAAGCTTCCTTTCCTCATTTCCTGCATATTTTCAGCACAAGTGCAGCTTCACGTGGGCCCAACCATACATCCTAAAGCTTGCTTCATTTGCCCCATATTTGTAGGAGCGTGTATGTAGTGTGCACGTGTGTGTGTGCTTCTGTGTTCTACCATGTCATTAAGATGAGCAATGACAGCTGTAGCCTCTTCACCCCCGGAGCCCTCCTCTCTGCTTGCAGAAATGTGCCTCCCGCTTGTCACAGAGGATCTCGGCCTCTTGCTACAACCATATATCAAACTGTTGTGCAGAGGTGAAGAAAGTGCAGAAATATTTTTCACAATCACGGCAACTTCAGTAAGTGCCCCCCCCACACACATATTTTTCAAAGCTCTCTTCAGCGAGAGCTGAATGAAATGATGGAAAGGTCCTTTTAAAATGAACCATAAAGGCCTTTAGTAAAAGAAATAAATGAAAAATCTTCTTGAGCTGCACAAAAAGAAGAAGAAGAAAAAAAAAGATGAAATGACTAGTTAGTTTCTTCCTCTGGTCTTAAGAGCCGATGCAAGAGAAGAGAAAAAGTGAGGACTGTTAAGATGATGGTCCCTTCAAGGCATCACTCCTGAAGGAAAACCAAAGCCACTACTGGATCAGGGGAGAGAGGAGGTGCAGGGTTTTATGTGGAAAACAATGAAACACTGGAGTTTAAAAGAAAAGGAAACTGATCAGAGGAGGTAAAAGTAAAAAAAATAAATAAAAAAAAGACATAAGCTTTTATTACACAGGGGAGCTGAAATAATTTCTAATTAGCTTGTTAGATAATTTGGGGATAAAGGATCCTACCTTTCCCAGCTTCTTGCCAAAAGGAAATGACAGACATTGTAGTTAAATTAAAAAACAAACAAGCACAAAAACAAAAGCCTTTTAATCAAAATGAACAAATAGAATCCACTGAGAAGTAAGAAAAGATAAAAAAGGTGACAACAGGTGAAGTTAAAGGCCTAGCATTCTTTGAAGAACATTTTTTGGTCACCTTGAAAATATTAATAACTCACGACTCTGCATGATCGAGTCTGCCTCTCAGATAACATCACAGCTAAATTACCTAAATATCACTAAAATTCCTTGAGTCTTAGCCATTTTTGTGTAGACTAAAGTTGATTAGCTGTGTCAGACATCTTGGATCGTCTGTTGTAGGTGTACATGCAATAATTACTGATAGTTTCTTTGAAGTTTGTCCAGTAGTTTGAGATATTTTGCCATGAACACACGTTCACAAACACATAGGCAAAAACATCTCCACCTTCACCTTTGGTGGGAGGTGATAATATTTGTGACCATCACATCAAACAGAAGATTAAGTCAAATGTGGTCAAAATGACCTGAGCAGCTGTTGTAAAGGTTTCAACCAATGCACCATAGTTCCCCACTAATCCACAGACCACTTTAGGACTTAATCCTCGGTTTGATTTGATGGGTCACGTATTTGCAAATTTAGGAACAGTAAATATTAAGTTTAAAAATGGGTCTGTATTGTAACAGAGCTAGCACAAATAATTTAACAAAAGAATTTAGGGAAATAAAAAGTTGACACACCAGACTCTCCAACAATGATTAATTATATCTGTATATAAAGACTTGCAACAGTAAGAAGCACAGTGGTCTTTAACACACCTAAAAAAATGATTCAAAAGATTATGCTGAAACTGCTGATCAGAACAAGACTTTAAATCTCCAACTTAAGCATTTTTTCACCTTGTGACCTCAACCTGACCCTCATCAGCACCACTAAACCCCACTGAGCCCCCCTGAGCTCAGCTGAGGTCTCCCTCCTTTCAGACATCTCTAACATGAGATCCAACTCCTCCAACAAGTCCGTCTAAAAGCGAGGAGCAGACACGGTCCCCTCTCCCCACACATCTCCCCCTGTTTGAGAAAGCCTCGGTGCTTCTGCTGGGCTGATTGGCCGTCTCAGAGTCTGAAACCCAGATAGGATCTTTCTATTTGCCCGGCGGCAGGGCTGCCTCTCTATCAGCTGCTACCTCTGGAGGGGGTTTATCTGGCCTGCTGATAACAATGTTTTCTCCTGCCGTCCTCCCCTCCCAGACGGTTTGTTCCACTCCTAAATGGGAGTCAGGGCTGAGGCGGAGCGACGAAGAGTAGCAGCGGTCTGCAGTTTTTACGCCACTCGTCGTAAACAAGATCGGCTCCGTTTGCTTTTGCAGCCGAGTGGTGTGTGATAGGGAGGAAGTTGAAAAGGAGGAACTGGGAAACACTTCTCCGAAGAGAACACAAATTGGTCCGAGTTAGGAGCTCATGAGCATACTTATGATGCATCCGACCGTGTCGGGGGGGGGGGGGGGGGGGCGGGGGGGCGGGGG
>JARVJO010000125.1:11398748-11447363 GCA_031762555.1 Cynodonichthys magdalenae | reverse complement strand
GCCTCTGCAGAACTGAGAAGGTAAATCATCTATTTGAATCAGCTGTGTTGAAGCAGGGACGTATCTAAAACTTGCAGTAGACCGGCCCTTGAGGACCGGAGTTGGACATGCCTGGTCTAGGAACTGCCAATAAAGCATCACAAAAAAAATCTCTACAATTGTATGTGTTATGTGTATGTGTATTTAATTATAATTAATAAGAGGAGAAATAAATAATCGATTCATTAATGTCTGAATTAATTAAACCCACATAAAATCCTGTGATGGAAACTAACGTGGAGACCGGCCCAAACTCTCATTTTACTTTTGATGTGTTTTTGTCTTTACACCAAATTCAATGATTTAGTTACTTGTTCATGTTCTGCAGGTAATCACCTATTCGTTCAAACCAGGTGTGTTGGAGCAGAGAAGCCTGTAAAACGTGAACCTCGAGGACAAGGATTGGAGACCACTGATCTAGATCCTGTTTGCCATGTAGCTCAGCAAGACTTGGGTGAACCACTGTTTCGACAGCAGCGCGGCTTACTGTCCTGGCATATCTTGTTTATTGTATATCTAATCATGTACATCATTTATTCATGATTAAAACACACTTTAAATGTTTCACTCGTCTAAAATATCTCCCAGCAGCTAAGAAAAGGAAAAAAAAGTGTGTTGCATATTATAAGATACATTAGGTATTTCCAGTCCTTATCACAACTAGGCAAGAAAGGATTCTGCTTATTGATCGGTAAAAGTTGGTGTATGAAGAAGAGTATGAGTCAAAAGGGGATCTGAAGGTAGACTGACAGATGAGAGACACATCCAAGGCCTGGAGATGGAGAGATCACTTTTGTTCTCTGTCAGGATTGACCGAGGCCTTCTCTGCTTCTAGGTGACTGCTGCACTCTCCACTGCCCTCTAACCCACCCCCGAGATCACTCATCTCCACTGCCTCCACTTTGATGCAACCGGGGAAGGAGGGGTGTTATTGTGTAAATATTTTGCCTGTGCATTTGAGCATCTTAATCTTCTATAAGGTGATCTTTTGCAGCGGAGCAACATGGGGTGCTGATGTTCAGAGAAGCTCCCAGTTGTAGATAGAAACAGGGAACGAAAGAGACAAGAAAAAGGGAGGGAAAGGAAACAGAAGAAGGTCTGTGTACTTGCTAGAGTGCTGGGAGCTAGAGTTCACTACGGGGGCGTAAGTGTGTCAAGAAGAGCGCTTTTCCCCCGTCCGCAAGCCCCGGGCCCTCTCTACAACATTAAAAAGCATAAACAGTCAATACTGAATGTAACTCAGAGAAAGAGCAAGAGAGGGAGCGTGGAAAAAAAAAAAAGAGACAAGTAAGAGAACGCAAGGGTGTTTCAAGCGTTACACAACATGGTGAGATCAGAGAAATAGAGGCTGGGCTATGGTGTATAGTTGCAAAGCTTTCTGATGGAGGAAGGGAGCCTCTCCAAGTGAATCATTCATTGCGGGCGGCAGGGGTGTAAATATGAAGGGGAGGGTTGAAGAAGAGCGGGATCAAGGAAATACACACCTGGTGCAAGACAGGGGTCAGATTGGCTCCACACAAAAGGAAACCAAAGAGAAACAGGGGAACGAGTTGTTTGGCATACCTCCGTTTAGAGAGCGGCGCTGCTTCCATCGGCGCGCAAAGCAGGACAGAATGGAGTAGGTAGAGGGTGCATATGGTGCTAAGCTGTCTGTGCCGCAAAACACATGCTGATGAGATGGAGGCTCGAATTGTTTAAAAAAAGAAGCGTCTTTCAAACATTTGAGACTTTTCCAGGTTTTTTTTTTGTTGTTGTTGGTTTCTTTGAGATGCGAGGGCTTGTTTATCTATGTGGCACATTGTTCTCGCTCATAACCACTCAAGAGTCTCAATCAGTCACTCCCTTTCTCTGACTCACACAGGTTTTCTTTCTTTCTTTTTTTTTTTTTTTTCAACCGATGTCTCCCAAACACTCGACACCTGGCTGGCAGACATCACAACTCAAATCAGCAGAGAAGTGTGTATGTCTCAGGCTTTTTAATCATGCAGTCAGTCACTCCTCACATGTTCAAACCTATGAATTCTTCCTCTATAGACAGTTCATAAGCTGCAAAACTTTTTGAAAAGCAGGTGTGTGCAAGATGGTACAACCTGGTATTGAGAGTGCACATCTTTTTGACTTGCCTTACAGTCTTTGTAAGGTGATCAGTTCCACAGCATTGTTAGCTTAAAACTACTAAAAGTAAATATCTTCGCAAGCGAACATAAAGCTCTACCTTTATTTGTCTGGATTGTCAGAAGTCCTAAAACAATATGTTCCTATAATAAACCATTCCATAATAAACTAATAACTATTATATTATTTCTATTCCTCTATTTGAAAAATAATAAATCTTCTCCTGGCTAAACAAAAAGTTACTTCAGTGTAAAGTACTGTTTGAGCCACTTCGCTTCCATATTTTAAACATTTAGAGACAGAAAGAATATCTGTGAAAAATGAAAAAATATGATTTCTACCCCGCTGAATAGGCCGTTTCCTTCTGTTGTCAAACAGAATGACTAAACACGCTCATTCACATGCTCCCATGGTAGGACGTTATTAATTTATCACTGTACGCTCACACACACACACACATGCTCACACACACCCGTTTGCTTCTGATGATTGACAATGTGATAAATTTTATTTGAATATGGCTGACATGAATTATGTAACCATAGAGACTGTCGGCTTTGTTGCCTCCTTCCAGCTCTTCGTTTCTCCTCCAAGATAACATACAGTTGGTAATTTACAGTAGAACACATTCTGAAAGCATAAAGAAAGAGATGGCGAAAAAAGCCCCACAGAGAACAAATCCGAGTTCTTCTGTGCAACCAGCTGAGCTGATACTGAGAGCTGCTGCAGAGGCGAGGAGGGGAAAGGTTCACAATGTGGCGAAGCTGCAGTCGGGTCGGCCGGTTGACATTTTTGACACTGGAAAGTGATTTTTCTCAAGTTCAGCTCTGATGGTAGCGAGGAGGTCTCACCGGACTGTGTTAGTCCAAAAAGTAAAAATTAAAAAAAAGAAGACAAAAAAAAAGAAAGATAAATGAAAACAGAATCAGTACAACACCCTCAGTATCTGATGTTGATAGCTGTGGCAAAATGCTGCCTTTGAAAGGCTTGAGGAAAGAGATTGTATGTTGTTTTTTTTCTCTCGTTGCTGCTTTCCAGACGGCCAAGATGAAAAAAAAAAAAAAAGTCTGATTGGTCTGAGAAGACTGTCAAATGTCAAGCACTTATCAAACAGCCGCCATGTTTTCTTTTAAAAAGATACCAGCAGGAGAAAAGAGCCTAACCTTTCAGCAGGTGAGAGTAAGTCAGTCATCTCATCATGTGCCATGACTCACACAAATAAACCCGTTCTCTTTACTTTGAACTCCTCACAAGTAGTTCAAGAACATTTTGAGGGATTGCAGTATTTTCTCTGTAGTTTTGCAGGAGAATTTAAGAAGAAGCAAAAATTAGTCATTTTTTTAACTGAAAAATTACTGATGGCTGAAATATCTCTTTCTGTCTTGCTGCAGAACGCTTCTGCCTCGTGTTTCCATTTCAATATTACCTGTAAAGATTTTATGACAGCCAGAATCAGAATGTTCAGGGGAAGGATGTGAGGTTGTATTCTGGTGTTCCAGCTCCTGTGGCTGCTGTCGTTCAACTCACTTCACTCTTGTATGAAAACAGAAATGGGATGTCGATAGTGCTGATTCTCGGGAGCAGCGTTGAACTTTGAGAAAACTGTGTGTTTGCAGCAACAAATAATTTCCACATAAACCTTCAGTTTTATTTATTTATTTGTTGTTCATTATATTTGGAGATATGCCTTGTGTTCACAAGTGGACAGCGGTCGGGCCGGAGCAAACTGGAATTCAGTGTCTTGTTAAAAAACACTTCAGCAGACTGGATAATCTCACCTGTAATTCCTGCTGAAACCTCAGTACTATCCCTGAATGTGTGTCTCAAAACCTGTATTTTCATAAAAAGGTACTCACTGCAAACTATAAACTACAAAATTAAACATTTATTCTGAACTATGATGCAGTTTGCAAGAATTTTGTTTTTCAACTTATATCGATACGCAAGTCTGAAATGCAGGTACGCACTCAATGTAAACAAAGCCCTGAGCTGAAGCTACTGAAAGTTACATGAAGCTTGAGTCATGATTAACTGTGTGGGTAAACAAATATGGCAGAATCAGGCAAGAATAGCTTAAGAGAAAATTTTGCTGCTAAAAACAAAATAAAAGAGAAAAACAAGTCAGCTATCACAAATAAAAGAAGGGAAACAACCAGAGAGTTGGAGCACAATAAAGACAAAGCTCTGGCATGAAAACACACTGTTGGTAGGTTGGTAGGTTGGTAAGTTTTTCGTCTCGTTTGTTCAACGCAAACGACTTTTCCATGGACGTAAACATTGTCAACTTAATTTGGGATCTGGTCCTAAATTTTGATTCCATTTTTTTTTTCATAATGCAATCATTGAGAATAAATTGTGCAGCTTTTATTCTTAGTTTATAATTTAATTTTTTTTAGGAGGAAGTGGTTTTCATGACATTGCAACAAGTACTTTGAAACAGACCAAAATAAAATAAATAAAATTTGTCAAACCTAAAAAAATCTGAAGACACCATTTATTGACATTTCACTCTCATAGTGTAAGCAACTTTAAAAAAAAATACTAACTACTTTAAAATGTACTATACATTTTTGTCCTTTCCAAAGATGTGTGCTGGAAACAGAGGAGAGGAGGAGGATGGAGGTTTAGATGGTCACGTTCTTCTCTGTCTATACGAGCCGTTGAATTTGACTGCAGGGAGAGGAGTCAGGAGGTTGGAAAGATTTTTCAAAACTTGCCATAAGTCTACAGTTTTATGAAGTCATACGTGCATTTCTGAAATGTTTAACTATTTTTTTCCCTCTTGAAAATAGAATTAAGGTTTAATAAAAAGGGTTGATTTTTTATTATTTTCCTTTCTGATCAAAGTTGTTACCAGTTTTTATTTAAAGCATAGAAGCTGCTACTAATGAGACTTGAAACATCACATCTCTGTTTGCAAATAAAAGCTAGTTTAGGACGAGCTCTGAACTTCTGGATTTTCTCTGCACTTAAGGGAGGTGATTATGAACATTAAAATGTGCAGCTGGTTGTTTATACATCTCTTACAGTGCCGCCTTTTGGTGTCCTGTCGAGACAGTGTCTATGCACCGCACCATCAATGGGAAGGGAACAAAGCAGAAAGAAATATCATGTCTTTTTCCACAACTGCCTGCCTGCCTTCCCCTGCCTTAAGATTAATCTAATTTGGTCTTTATTGAGAAATGGGTAACAGCAGTTTTGTTTTATTTATGTATGTTCTTTTTCTCCTCCTCTGCTCCCTTCCTTTGTTGCCTCTCCTCGGCTGCCTCTGACAAAAGACAGCCAGCCTGCCAAGCCCGGTGTTGCTCTGGGACGGACCTGTCAATCACTCCTGACGGCACCCTGACAACGTGTACGTTAAAATTTCAAACGGGACTCAAAGGCGGCGCGTGACAGCCGAGCCTTTGAAAGTGGCTGTAGCGCTCGGCGACAGCCAGAGGAGTGCGGATGGAAAACAAACTAGAAAACAAAAGTGCAGAGGGAGAAGAGAAAGAAAGTCAGATACAGAGAGGGGGAAAAAGTTAAAAGCAAAACAGTGAGGAATGTGGGTCTTGATGCTGGAAACTGGCATTAGTTTCTCCCTTAGTGTATCATTGTTTTTTAATTTGGTTGAAACCCCCCTGAGTGAAGCTCTCGGTCTTCCAGGGACTCAGCAGAGGGCCCGTCCAGGGACAGCAGCGCCTCTCTCCTGCTCCTCTGAGGCCCTCCTTCAGATCTAGCGAGGCCCCCGATGCATCTCACTACCCCATGCTTCAACACAAAAACAACTGTGCACGAATCTTAATAACATACCTGATTGAACCGTGACTCTTTGTCTTTATGACTGTGCAACTGATTCCCAGAAGAGATGGAAACCAGTGCTTGCAACTGATAAGCCTGCAGATTCATAAATCTAATTTGCTTCCAACACCAAGAGGAAAATAGACAATGCGGTGTAAATTTTCAGTTTTCGCCTGAATGCCTAAAAAGAAAAAAAAAAAAAAAAACACTTTTAAAACAGTACATCCGGATTCCTGCAAGCAGACACCATATGGAGTACAATGTGCACACACAGGCCTAAGGATGTACTTTCAAATGATCCCCCCATCCAACACAGAGGCACAGACCACCACTACCTCTTCAGCACGGCTAAATGAACAATACCACACAAAGACCCGGACTGTGCCAGACCCTGTGGGAGAACTGCCATCTCTGCAGTCCTGCAGTTTGTGCACCAGTCCTTCAGTCAGCATCCACATATGCAGTTCAAACACACACACACTCACGCACACACACACACACACTGGCTTGAAACTGCTACAAAGCTAACTGTTTATTGTCTGCCTGAGACTTTGTTCGACCACGCTGTGCAAGCATGTGTGTGTGTCTATCTAGTCAAAGTTAGTTTGAAACTAGCATTCTAAAAACAACTCTGACACTACAGCTTGCGCCTGCAGCAAATGTGCGTGTTGCTTTTAACAAACAAGTGGACGAGCAGCATGTGTGCTGCTGGGACACAGGTCATGTCAGCCTGTTAGTGATTTGTTTTTAACTCCTCCCTCGGTTAAAGCTTTGTTGGACCGCTGATAGGCCCCAGTACAAACAGGAGACATGGCACTGACGTACAAAGAGCCGCGCGGCGTGAAATCGTGCCATTGTAGCACTCGTGTCTACATACATAAGAGTCCGAGCTCACTTCCAAATGCATGTGAGCAAACAAAACACACAAACAATCCATCAGAGATATATCTGTTGTAGAATGAAGTTAAAACAGCCATCCTACAGGCAACAACATGCTTTGGCTTGTAGTGCCCTCTAGTGCTTGGAACTGACAGAAAATCTACCTGGAGTTTCAGCCTCAAACTGCAAAAAACACCAATATATATATAAAAAAGTCAACAAATTTAAAGTTATTATAAATATAATTTATAAAAATGTTAATTGCAAGACAGTACAGCAGACTGCCATATTAAGGCAATTTGTAATGTCAATTATTATTAAATAATAAATGTGCAGTATCACAATTTTTAATAAATATTCGCCTATTTTATGATTTATTTAGGGGATTGTCTTTAGAGATTAGATCAGTAAATTAAATAAAACATTGAACTCGTTTAGGCAGAATCTGCTGGAAGAACTTCAGTTCTAAATTAAGTCAAGAAATTATTTGCTTGATTATTATTGTTTTATCATTATCTGAATGTGTCTTATTTACATATTATGGATTTTAAATGTTAAAGAAAACCTTGGTTACTTAATTTTAGGTTCATAAATTATTATAAACTTAATATTATGTAACCAAGGTTTCCACTTTTCATCAAAAAGTTAATGATTACTTCAACAGAAGCAAAAAGTTTTTTTCTGAATGATTGCTGAGAATATCTCCAAATCTGATTTAATAAATTCTCTTTTAGATTTTAGCTATTTGCTGAGTTGTACGCCTTAGATTAATCTACTCTAGCTTATTTTTAAAAGAGTCACTTAGTAAAGTAATCCAACACCTCTGGTCTAATAAAACATGAGCAAAAGAAAAAAACTCTACTCATACAAAACTCATACTTAATGTCCTTCAAATATTTGCACCATAAAATTCTGATTATTCTACTTATTTGTGTTTAATGTCATTTGTCACCTCAAACATTTATATTTCATGTCACAAGCAATAAAAAGAAGCTAAAAGGGTTCAATGTTTTTCTTTACATGTATTTTTGCATCTACACCAATGTTTTCTCAGCACTAACACTTTGTAGCTAAAACAAAAAAAATTAAACGTCACCACTGGGAAAGTTATTTGATTCAATTTGATTTGAATAAAAAATTAAATGACACCTAAAAATCCCTTTAAAAAGAATGAACTCTAGTAAATCTAATTGCATGGTCTAACATATTTAGGTCAACGAAAGTTACTGCCTTTGAGGAATTGGATTTTAATGTGGTCCTAATTTAATATAATAATAATAAAAAAATCCTTTGTATGAATTCTATTCATTTACTTTTTGTGCATGTATGATCAAAGCAGCAGAGGTGGGGTTTGAGAGGCGCCTCAAAAAGCTCTGATTATCCTGAGTGTCTCTGCCCAATAATGTTACCTGCTGGGACGGTGGCGCTGCTCCTCTAAATAAATTGCAAGTGGCCTTGGGCAATCAGAGGAACCTTCCTTTGATCTGCCTGACTGCCAACGAGGAAAGTGTGCAGGCAGTCAATCAAGCTCGTAAGGCTTCGCAACAATGGAGCCGAACTCTGTTTATTATTTATTTTCCAAATTGATGTATTTCATTATCACAGGGTGCCTACTTGGTGGGGTGGCAGGAGTTTGGGGAGGGGGAGGGCAAGCAACATGATCAATAATTGATATGCGGTGTGAAAAAGCTGATTTGCCGCCTCTCCTCTGGTGCGCTTGTCACTCGCTGTTGTCAGAACACATTTGCTTTGATGACAAATTTGAAGAAGTGAACAACAGCATCACGTCTTATTAGGAATTTAGCGAGTGGTGAAAGGCAAGAGGGGCTCCCTTCTCGCTGAGGCGCTGTTTGTTCAGGGGCGCTCTGGAGGAATGACTTACCAGGCGCCGGGGTGAGTTACAGTCTTGTAAGCGCGGAGATGAGAAGGGGGGGTTGAACTTTTTTGTCATGTGTCAGTAAACAGCTCAACTTGTTTGAAAGGCACCTGGATTACAGGGTGAAGAGCTGCTCTTTAAACCTTTTAAAGCTTCGGGGTGCGGGAGACACGCCACGTCAAAACACGGCGTCAAGATGAGGAGTGAGAGCAGCTAAAAGCCTTTCACTCCCCCAGGTGCATGTCTGCAGAGAGACGAAGGAGTTGTCCTGCTTTGCACAGAGTTTGGGTCATGCTGCATGGTGGAGCATCTGAAATTAGATTAAGTTGGAGAAGGAAGTTTGAATGTGCCAAAGATACAGAAAATGTGCTGTTAGTTGTTCAATCTGATCAGAATTTTAATACACAGATGCTGCTCAAAAAGCCATCTGTACCAGGTAAGATAATAATTGTTCATCAGCCTTCCACAGAACCTCACCTCAAAAGGTTTAAAGTATTGATTCCAGTATAAAAAGTACATTTACTGTCATATATGAGGTTAAAAAATATTAAAAAGTTAAAAGCTTCTGATTTGTTTTGTAGTTGAGTTAAACAGATCCAAGTTTGACAAAGACAACTTCTTATGGAAATTACAGGGGATGTTTTTGCCCGTGTCTGTCTATTGTTTGTACTGTTAGCAAAATATCCCATAAAACTTACAGCAAATTTTTAATGAAACTTTCAAAGTAAGAACTGGAGGCAATTCAAGATGGTCATGACAGCTAACAGACCTTAGCAAACACAAAAATTGACTAACTTTAGAGGTAAAATGTGTGGTAGTAGCTTTGAGTCAATCACAACACATAGGCCATGCTCTAAGAGTTTGTGCAAAATAATTTATTTTTTTTTGGGTTTGACCAAAAGGGTTTCAACTTCATCAGTTCTCACCAAAAACAGATCTTAGTCTAAAACTCTGGCATTTAATTAGTTGTCCTTACCAGTAGTTCCTAATTATACAAAATACATTTTAATGAAATAGAGTGCAGATTTACAAACTTTAAAACTAAATCCTGATGGGGAAGAGTTCTGCACACACACAAAAAAGGAAACAATTCAACATAATTGACAGCTGCATCCATTCGCTCAGTCCAAGCCCACTTCCCTCCCTCCCTCCGTCACTTCTCCACTCTGTTCTTCCAACACCATTTCCTCTTTTAATTATCCCCCCACCAAAAAGATGGAGCACATCAGACACATCGCGGTAAATCCGGGCCCTGGCATGCGCTCACAGTGGCTCCTGCGTCTGGCAGTCCCGATAGAGTCCCAGCGCGCTGGCTGTGACAAGAGAAGGAGGGCGCCTGGAGATTTTCTGACAGAAAGAATTGGGAGGATGATCTCTCAGCAAAAGAGAGGTCCTCATTCTCTTCCCCAGCGTGGGAGGCTTTTTGGCAAGCACCATTCCCATCATACAGCATTTTCAGCACCAGATTAGCCAGTTCTCAGGAGCGAAACTCACACAGACCCCTTGTTTACACCTCAGTACCATAGTGTTTCTGTAATGACTGTTCTGTAAAAGCATATTGGAGGCACTGCAAGCACGCCTGCTCTCCTATCTCCCCATGCAACATTTTAGGGGTGAGACCTATTGTATATAGCAGAAACAGAGAACGCCTGATTTGGATTAAGGGAATGTGTTTTTTAAATATTGAAAGATGTCTCCTCTGACCTGAAATGTGTTTTACTGAGTGAATTTTCATTCACATTCTAATCAGCCACCCAAATAGGTTTTTCTTTGGCAGTTTTAGGAAGTTAACTACTGGTGTGGTGAACTTCTGTCAAAGTTTCTCATCTCTCAGTGGTGTGTACATCAATCAAAGAAGTCTCTTCCCCCCACCCCGCCTCAACTGACAGTCGTTCTTCAGGCTAATGGTGTCGTCATCTCCCACGCGAATACACACAATTCACAGCGAGATCCTCGGACACAGTGGAGCTACAAATCCAGCCCTTTGCTCTTTTCCCCCTCTCCTATTCCGTATCTTCCATCACCCTGAGAAGAAGCTGTGGAATGCTCCACGGCGGGTCGCTTTCTTCTCTTCTTGTGGGGGGGGGGCAAAGGGCCTCTGTGATGTCAGTTTCCCTTCAGGGTTGGGAGGAGACGTGGTGGAGAACAGCTAAAGATGATCATTCTTGGGAAAACAGGGTTCCCCTTTGGAAGCTGCAGTAGCACAAGGATCTGACTTTAGACTTAAAGTTATCCCATGTTGCTCCATGATGAAACAACAATAATCACAATTAAAGGACTATCTAAAAGGAATACATATCAATCATTGCCTTTTGTGCCAGAGTTTTAGACTAAGATCATCTTATGTTGAGAAATGCTGGTGTTGTAACCATTTTGGTCAAACCTTGAAAATAACATTACATGCAATCACGTTCGATATTGCAATATCTTGCATGATCGCTTAGTACTTGGGTTATGTGTTGTGAGTGACTATTAGCCACTAACGCAACAATTTTAGCCCCAGATGCAAAGGCCCATCTACTGATTAATTTCTGAAAATTTAGTTAAAATCCATCCTGTGGTTTATGGGCTCTTGGAAAATGAGACAAAACTCCTTGCTACAGTAAGAACTAGAGCCTAAATGGACCAAATAAAATTTCTCTGTCATCGTGTTGCTCTGCTGCGAGTGCAATTTCACGTTTAATAAAAGTGATCCAGAAAAAAAAAATCTTTAATTTATAAGCATATAAAAAATGTAAACATTTGTTTCTAATAAGTTCTGATAAAACATTTCCTCCCAAAGTAAACACTTGCTCCAGAAACTCACAAAACAAAACAAACACCCCTTCTGATAATCCCCCACAATTACTTTGCACGGCATGATGAAAGCATATCAATGAACTACTTATGTCACAGGAAAAGAGCAGCACTTCAAACATGAAACCCTGTGAAGCCGAACGGAGTTTTCAAGTCGATCGTTGATCAAAGGCGCAAAAGCTTATCATCAACGTTTCTTAACAGTGAAACAATATTGTACGGATTTAGACGTACAACCAGGCTGGCAGTGTTTTTTGCCCTGAAAACGTAAAGGCTATTGTGGTTTTTGGTAAACATTAGTTTTTTTATGGAGCTAAAGCTATGAAAGGCTGTAGAGTGGATGCAAAGTCTTTATCATGATGAAAGGCTAAAGCGTGGCATTGACCTTTCTGGCACCAGCTGGGCTTTGGAAGCAAAAAACATGGCAACAATTTCTGGCTATTTCCCCCCTCAGCTCAGGGCAATGTTTACAAGGGAAAGACCTCAAGTCCAAACATGTATGATTTTTTGTTAAGACTCAAAAACACAGGCTGATGTCCTGAACCTCTCCTTTTACATTTCACACACTAACATTCTGTCTGTACATCTGCAAACTGACCAGTCCCGCCTGGCATCACAGTACAACTGTAGGCTGAAAGCAACCAGAGAGAACCAACTGTTTCATCACAAAACTAAACTCAGTCCAAAGTTTCATCATCACTTTCCTTTAACAGGAACTGATTTAACAACAGTAAACTTTTATTTATAAGACTTAATGTGATAGTTTAGAGCATAGGTGCCCAAAGTTTGGGCCTGTGGGCCAAGTCCGTTGATTTGGCCTGCCAGCAGTTGCACTGGTTACTAAGTTATTACTCCTGTCTTCCTGTGTAAAAATACTATATTTCCTTTTAGTCATCCATTGTCCCAATGACTATATAACAGGCTGTAGTACAGACATTTTTATACATATGGTGCTGACTTTATCTTTGAATTATATGAATATTAAACATGAAAAACAAGTAACTACAAGAGACATTTGGATTTGATTTAAGCACAGATTTTGACGGTTTATAAGATCACAAATACACATATTTTATAAATTTATGAAGTCTCCCATGAGCCTTTGCTGCCCGAGCACATGTCAAACTTTCTCCAAGTGCACAGGCTAAAAAAACAAAGAAGGGCCATTGCTCTTACTGCTAGCTTAATCATAAAACAAATAAAAGGACTTTACTTAAAAAGTATTTGCATTTCAGGTATTATACTATTGCATTTGGCCCACGGCTTTTAGATAGATTTTTATTTTGGCCCACTTCTGGTGAAAAAGTTTGGACACCTCTGGTTTAGAGCTTTTGAAGTGGGGTTCTGTAAAATGGGTTAGGAACAATTATTATCTTGCTCGTCTTGGCAGAAAGACTAAGGAAAACAGGAGAGACCAAGCTTGTTGATTTTTATCAGTTTATTACAAAAGAAATGTCAAACAGAATGTCCCAGGGATGAGACAACTCCAAGCAGCAGAATATGTCTAACCTGAGATTGTAAGACATTGTGTTAAACAAAGCTTTTCCAAAGAAAGAATGTGTAACCTCTTCACAGAACTTCTCTTCAAAGCGTTTAAAGTATCCCTATAAGCAATGAGCTACCAATACAATATAAAGTAAAAACCACCAGTTGGTTAAGTACTAGTTTAGTTAGTGGGTCCCCAATATGACCTAAGCGACTGTATACTTCAAGCGCTTTGTTTCAGGGAGGCCACATACCCAAAGGGCCTTTGTGTGACATTTCAAAAGCCAGAATCACAAGGTCACGGCACAACAAGGGTCATGCAAACACAGAAAAGCAGTTGTGTGCTGTTCATTTTTTTTTTTTGATGGGGGGATGCCAATTCTATAGGTAAACTCTAGCAGACAGGAGATAAGTTAACCATGAGCCAGAAGACAAAGGAAACAGTGGTCGGCATCTAAAAAGGTAAAGAGTAGTAGTCCCTGACATGCGTGAGGCCTCATCATCAGCAGGAGAGTATAAAAGGACCTGCAAGTGTGTCTGCGGTTACGGTGCCAAACATCCAGAGGCCTGCAACCATGGGGAAGGTACAAGCTAACTCATATGTGTAACTCTTTTTAAATAAAACTCAGCTGAAACTTTAACTCTTGTATGCTTCTCTCTCTCCCTTTTTTTTCCCAAAAGATCATCTTCTACGAGGGCTCCAACTTCCAGGGCCGCCACTGGGAGTGCAGCAGTGACTGCATGGACACCTTCAAGCACTTCAACTGCTGCAACTCCATCCGTGTCAGCGGCGGTTACTGGGTGGCCTACGAGAAGCCTCACTACATGGGTTACCAGTACATCCTTGGCCCTGGCGAGTACCCCGACTACCACCACTGGATGGGCTTCAACAACTGCATCCGCTCGTGCCAAATGTTCCCTCCCGTAAGTCAATCAAATTGACAGAAAGGATTGGTAGCCCCCCCCACACCTTTATTCACCTTCCACATCAAAAGCTGCTTTAAAAATAGATGTCAATCATTAGTTTTTTGCTTGCAGATACTCACACAGGCCACATCATAAAAGTCTCAGCTTCAAGGCCCAGAAGGAGACCCAGTCATTTGTTAAATTGATTATGACATGGCCCCCTCCTCCCCCCAAAAGATTTGATGCCTTTACTCTAATTCTGTTTGTCACTCTGAGTGTTTTTGGCAGTTTAAAAAAAAATATGTGTCATCCTGCTAAAGAGTTCTTGCTCATTCTCATTGGTAGTTAGTAAAAGATGCCAAGCAGCGCAAGTTAAATCAGCTCAGTAAAGAAAGCTCTGGAAAAAGTTGTCTCCAGGGTTCCCACCTACTGAAACTGCATAATAATCATGTTGCGATTTCTTACACCTGCAGTACAGGGGATCCTACAGGATGAGGGCATACAACAGGCCCAACATGATGGGAAACATGATGGAATTCATGGATGACTGCCCCAACGTGTATGATCGTTTCCGTTATCGTGACATTTACTCCTGCAACATCATGGAGGGCTACTGGATTTTCTACGAGCACCCCAACTACAGGGGGCGCCAGTATTTCCTGCGCCCTGGAGAGTACCGGGCTTACGGAGACTGGGGCTGCCACAATCCCATGGTGGGCTCTTTCAGGAGGATGAGGACTTCCATGTAAACTCATCACACCTCAAATGAACATTAAACATGTCACTTTAAAATAACACCGTCTGTTGTGTGCTCCTTTGAAAATAATTCCATGCAATATGCAGGGGTACATTGACATTTTTATGTCTTTAGAAAAACAAAACAAAACAAAAACCAGCTGTCTTGTGTGTTTTCATAGTTGGCCCACAAGTTCCTGGCATTTAGGCCAATAAAGGCAGATGTTGCAACTCTTATTGAAGGCTTCCGAGAAAGTGCAGCTGTACACTGTTTTCAATAGACAGACTGAGCTTTGACGAAGACAAAGCGGCCGCTGCAGCTCACCAGCCCTATAGTGTTTTGCCCTCTATAGAGTGCACTCTGCTGACACGACAAAGCTTTGTTTTGTCTTCACAAAGCCCTGATCCCAGCAGGATCTATAAAGAGGCCTGGTACGAGCCTGCATGTGGTCTGGTCTGAACTTAACACAGGTACAATGGGGAAGGTAAGCTTGAGTTTTAATATCTATAAGGATATTTGATGTTTGAGAAATCGGATTTACATGATGAATCAATAACATGAGCGGTTCTGATTACACAAAATGTCTACTCAGATAGCTGACTAAAAATATATGGATCGGTAGTTATTGCATTTAAATGGATATAATTCATGTAACAATATGCAAATAAAGTTTTAATACATAGAAATAAACATGTAAAATAAAAGAGTAGAAACAAATATGGGTAGCACTTTACTTTAAGAGTACTCTTATAAAAGATTATTAAATAGTCAATAACCAGTAATTAATAAAGTCTTAAACAGTTTTTTTTTTATTATTATTTTATACACTTGTAGGTCTTTTCAAAACTTCTGAATTTGATTAAAATAAAGAGCAGGTTTTGAAAAGCCTATTCAAAGTTGTCAAAATTACTGTTTAGTAGCGTGACATGAAATGACTATAAGCATCTTAAGTTTGAAATAGCTCTGTGGCAATCCTGTGATGTCCGACCATCTGTCATATGCAGATTATTTTCTATGAAGACAGGAACTTCCAGGGTCGTCACCATGAGTGCAGCAGCGACTGCCCCGAGATGCAAAACTTCTTCAGTCGCTGTAACTCCATAAGAGTTGAGAGTGGTTGCTGGGTGGCCTATGAGAAGTCCAATTATGCTGGCTACCAGTACATGCTGCACAAGGGAGAGTATCCTGACTACCAGCACTGGGCTGGCTTCAATGACTGTATCCGCTCCTGCCGTATGGTGCCACCTGTGAGTTTTTAAGTCTTGCTGTATCCTGTTTGAGTGTGTTTTCTGGAAAAGCTTAGGCTCATTTTGCACTACGTTTACCCTTTTTTTTTTTAATTAAAACTCTTCTGTTTTACATAAAAGTTTTCAAAAATATTTTATTCTCTTATTTTTTTCTTAGTACAATGGAAGCTACAGGATGAAGATTTTCGAGCGGTCTGACTTTGCGGGCCAGACTCTAGAGCTAAATGAAGACTGCCCGGACCTGCATGAGCGTTTCCACCCCCGTGACATCTCCTCTGTCAATGTCATGGAGGGCTACTGGATGCTGCACGAACACCCCAACTACAGGGGGCGCCAGTACTTCTTGCAACCCGGAGAATACAGACGGCACAGTGAGTGGGGAAGCACCAGCCCCACTATTGGATCTCTGAGGCGTGTCACAGAGAACAAGTGATTCATAGCTTTTTGCTTTTTAACCCTTTCTTGACCCCACAGTTTTAAACCTCCTCCCTATTGTTTCCCTAATGCCAGCTCTGTTTGAGTGTCTCAAAGCTGAGGTGTCCGAACCTGCAACCACACACTTTTAACAACAGAGGCTTCTCTCTGTTCGATGTTGGATTGTGGCCTTGTTTGGTTGCTTTGCGTTGAAGTTATTCTCTAACTCAGAGCTCATACAAAGGTCAGAGCTAAAATTTTAATGCTTTGATTGTTCCAAAACAAAATAGTTTTTCTTTGCAGGTTCTACTGGAATCACAATAAATTAAAACTGGATAAAAGTCTTCTAATGGGGGTGATTTGTTGTTGACTAGCAGCTGTAACAAAAGAGCATGTGGATCATGGTTCTGTAGAAAGATATGCACAATTAACATCTTACCTGCTGCAGATGACTTTTAAGAGTTTAAAACAAAAACAAAAATAACTGATAAAATTGATGAACTAACAGTTAAGCTGAATATGACCAAAGCTATGTTAACATGGACATAACTAATCATAATAAATGGCCAACTGAAACAGAAATGCATCATGTAAATGGCCCATTCAGAATTTTCTAATTTGATTTAGTTCAATCTGAATTAATTTGTAATCCAAATTAGAGGAGTGGTTTACTCTAAATAACAATTCAACATATCAACACTTATTCCGTTCATGTTTTTCTCGTTGTGGAAAACTGACCTGACTGTGCGCCCTATGTCAACCTGACGTATTTCCGCCCAATGCTAATATGTCAGGGAAGTTAAATTGGTACAAAGTCATTTCAACATTTCTATTAGAAACTTTGAAAGAGCTCGCAATTATCAAATGCCTTGATAGTGGAAAGTGTAGGAACATGGAGTGCAGCAAAGTCTCCAAGGTTATTAAAACCTGGTGCAGGTCCATTCTGGGTGCTCAGAAGACACTTTTGTTTATGTTCATCACGGAAGTAGAACTTCTTCTGTTTGTTTTAGGGAAAGTTTACAACTCTGCGCATGTCAGTACTTCTATTCTGAATAAAAGCCCGGTGCATTTAAAAGGCATGTAAATTCATTTTGTGCCCTTATAACCAATACATTCGGCTTATTTAATCCAAACACATTTCAATCCAATCAAAGAATTTTGCACATGCAAACTTAGCTCAACACTAAAATGAATTACTGACATTCTAAACCTAAAACCAAAAGTTTCATGATGGTACACAACAACACATTTTTATACATTTTTAAATTAAATTTGCCTTCCAAAGTAATTATTACCGTATTTATTCATGTATAATACAATCATAATTTTTTTAGCTTAAAAAGCATAAAAAAACCAATGTTATGAGCACTCATTTCTGACAGGCGTTTGGATTTTTCAGCCTTGTGGTGCGCTCTCTGGTGACCAGACATTATTTATGGAGACACACTTGTGTGGGCATGTTTTGCTGCAGAGGACGTGCAGCAGAAGTGTCCGGTTTGGTGGGCCAATGAAAAAACAATCTGCCCCCAGACCAGAGCAGAATCTGGTTGGTAAATTATTAAGATGGATTTATCAGCACAAATAACTAAAGTCCAAGTCTTTTTTACATTGCCACAGTTAACAAGAGAGAGATCAAAGATAAGAAAAAAAAACACTTTTGCATGAACTGCTATAAAACCTTTAAGATTGAAGTTGCTTTAAGATGGCAGTAATCTGCTTTAGTCTGGGCCCTTTATAGACAAACTCATCAATCTGTCAGAATCAACCTATTTCTCCAAACTGAGGTCAGTCAAAAAGCTGTCTACAACAGGTAAGATATTGTTTCCTAATATTTCCACAGAATCCTTCTTGAAAAAAAAAATCTCTACTAAACATTTTAATATGGTGACTGAACTTTCTTTGTTTTTCCAAGACAAAAAGGGTAAATGATTGAGTTTTATATGATCTTGTCAATCTACAAAGAAACTTATCAAGGAAACAGAAGCTTATTAAAGCCAAACACCATAAAAAAAATAGTATCTGAGAACAGATATGTTGGAGTCTTTATGAGATCACATGGTACAGAGTAAGCGCTTTGGGTCCATGAAAGATGCCCATATTAGATCAACATCACAGGACCAGTGCCAACTCAAAGAGCTGGAGTCAAAGTGGCCTGATATTAGCCCCAAGCACCAAGCTCTCTCAGAACAAAAAACACAAAAACCCAGTCCACATCCCTGCTCATGCATTTTTCATCAGACCAAGACACGAGCCCTTTCAGAAATAAATATCAATTATTGAAATTGTTAATTAGACGCTGCATAATTGGAGAAGATATGCATGAATAAATAACTTTGACCATTAATTATTGATTTTAAAAAATTTGAAGCCCAGCAGGGAGAGCGTTTGAGAATCTTAAGATCAAGCAGAACAAGTTACACGAGTTTTGGCCTTGAGTAATGTTCAATTAAAGGATTGTCGGCTTTGCTGTACAAGTTCAGTGATTTGCGGTGGACAACAATGCCCAGTGGACAACACAACATCAACAGGGTGCAGTAGGGAAACGGATGTGCAGGGTTCTGGGGGCGCAGATGGTGAGAGATGAGAATCTGGCCTTGGACATAACTGGAAATTAATTTAAGGCTATAAGAAGTGGTGGTTTATTATATAAACTAAAAATAGGGCACTTTCACATTTAAAACTGTAAGAAGCCTTTTTTAAAGTTTATCACTGCAAAACGGTAAAGGCAAATATTTAAAAATTTCTACAAAAGCAGGGTTGAAATGACAAACAGAACTAAAATAGTTTTAAGTTGGAAATAATTAGTTTTAATTCATAAAAATCACCTGTTTTTTTACATTTGCCCTTATACCAGATGTTTTTAAAGTCATAAAAATGATATTAAAAATGAAATTCAGGAATATACCAAGGAAGTCTTTCATTGGACAACAAAGCACAACCAGGTGTACACACGACCACATCTACAGCAGCTGTAGAAAAATCTGAAGCACAACCTGATATATTCCATAAAAAACAGCATGCAACAAAGAGACAATACTCATTGTCCCTGGATTGTTCCTTCTCTTCTTCAAGTCATTTAGATGATATTTTCAATCGCTTCACAGATAAAAAAAAAAAAAAAGGACAAAAGAGTGAGATCCAAGTTTTCTCTCCTTCTTCATCTTCGAAGCCTTTGGACTTGTGATGGGAAGCTGATTGAAGGGTAAGTAGTGCGTTTTGGAAAATGAATTCTTTAGATGATAGAAAAGAGAGAAAATTTGAAAAAAAAAAAAGAGAAAGAAAAACCCAGAGCAGAAGTCTGTGATTCCATTATTAGTCTCAGTTCTCCTCATCTCTCTCTTCAGTTCTGATGGCTGGATAATTAAACCTCTATAGTATTGTCTTCCATCTTCTCTGCCCCACTTCCAGCAACGCAAATTTCCCTATGGGCAACTTTAAAAAGCCCCCTTTTAGACATCTGTTTTTTAGATCAGTATGACTTCTTCTCCCCCCACACCCCACATTAATTTGTGTTTTTTTGTGTGTGAAAGTAGAAAGACTAGAGCCAGGACAGAGATGAGCATACATGTTAAAAATCCTCAACAATTCAACAGCGAGAAAAAAGGAAATCAAAGAGAGGAAAGAAAAAGGAATCCAAATATTCTTTCTCAACTTTTTCTTTTTTTTTTTTCTACATTACCGCCATTAAATAACCCAAACCTTAAATGTTGCATCTCAAGACATCTAAAAGCGGCGCAGAAAGCTGGAGTGTTACAGAGCTTCGTTTTAAAAGGCTCCTCATTCACCCCTTGAGCTTTAAAAGAGAAGGCTTGTCAATTATTATTCCCACTCTGACAGAGGCTGGAGGCGCCACAAGGAACGAGCAGGAGGGCAAAAACGTGCTGAAAAATGAGCATGTCTTGCAACAATAATTAAACATATTAAATAAAAATAATGAGTGCCATAAAAGTTGTGAATTTATCCAAAATTACTACACAATAAATCACACTTTTTGTTCAGTTTTTATGTTTGGTTTTTGCTTAAGAAATCATAAACATTTGTCTTTTGAATGTGTATTAATTAAATCATTTTCATCTTTTTCAATCATTCAAATAATATTAAAGAGTCAGAAAGTTCAATTATTATTAATAAATTGTTCTTGTTTAGAGTTTGTTAAGACTACAAAATAAATATACATGCTGCAAATAAAATTTAAAACATGCTCATAAGCATAATACTGCCAGCTGTGGAGTATTTCACCCTAAAGTTTTGGTAACTTATTAAAAAATAAAAGGACATTCAGAATATTTCATTATTCTGTTTGAATTTTAACATTTACTTGCTATGATTTGTCTTATTACTTAATTGTTGTAAAAGTACAGGTGCCTCTCATTAAATTAGAATATTTTTAAAAATCTAAATATTTAGATTAGTTTTACAAAGTGATGAATTCAAAAGTTTTTTTCTGTTAATTTGGATGATTTTGGCTCACAGATAATTAGAACGTTAAATAAGGCAACCAAAAATGGTATTGAAATCGAGAAATGTTGGTCATCTGAAAAGACTGTCCATGTAAGGTACAGTATAAATATTTGGTCAGGGCTTCTTTCTGCATGATATACTGCATCAATACACCATAAGCAGGAAAAAAAGGTTGAAAGGTTATAGAAGTTCAGGTTGTTTTAATAGCATCCTCCAGCTCAACATTGTTGGGTTTGGCGTCTCATCTTCCTCCTGACTACCCTGAAGATTCTCTGTTGGGTTCAGGTCAGATGAGTTTTCTGGCCAATCGAGCATCATGGTCATTAAACCAGATATCGGAACTTATGACCAGTTATATTACTCTAATTTTCTGAGAAACTGCATTTTGGGTTTTCATTAGCTTTAAGCAATTATCATCAAAATTACCTGAAAGAAGTATTTAACGTACATTTCTGTGTGTGATGCATCTATAAGGTTCACCTTGATATGAACAACTGATGTTAATTGAGAAGAACAGCTAAAAAAGCTAAAACTACTTTAACAATTAAGACAATAAGGTGACAGGGAACATCTGTCTGATTGTACTGGTATATTAAGTTAAAGAGATTTAAATAGTGACATCAAACATGGTCTCAACTTCTGAAAGTCATCCAGCTCTCTGGTCTAGCTGCTGTTTCTCTGTTCAGCTAAAGTTTGACCCACTGGCAGGTTTTCATGGACGTACTTCATGTCGCCGTGCTCAGAGAAATCAGCTACTGTGTGCCCGTCGCCTCTCAGGACCCACTTGGTAGTGAGCAGCCCCTCGAGGCCTACTGGCCCCCGGACGTGGATACGGGCTGTGCTGATCCCGACCTCTGCTCCTGTAGATCAAGAGAACAGCAGTGAACGAAATAGAATTATTGATTAAAGCCTCATTTTTGAATAGTGCCTCTATACCTTCACTTGGTTCTGAAAAAGGCTTTAAAATGTTTGTCATACATCCATTCCCATAAATATTAACACAGAAGGCCTATATCATAATAAACAGTGTTGTGCAAAAGTCTTGAGCCACAATCGTGCAGAATCCATTCAAATTTTCAGCCAACAACTCTGGAAATCACTCTTTCAATAAAAAGGACTATTCCATAAGTTAAACTGTGCCATGAATTCAGCTTAAAAAAAATCCAATATAGCCTTGGTGAAAAACTGATAGTGAAGGTTTTAGATCATTAACATAATTTCTGTTGAGAATGAGCAGATTCTTTAGAAGACTTCAGACAAAAAGAAAGAATAAAAACATGGAAGGTACAAACCGAGTCCGAACCGATAGCCATCAGCAAATCGTGAACTAGCGTTCCAGAAAACACAGGCGCTGTCCAGCTGCTGCAGGAACTGCTCAGCTGTCTCCCCTGGAAGAGAAAAAATAATTACCAGTGCTACATGCTAACTATAACATTGTTCTTCTGTTCACTACAACCCATTTACACTGACAGACTTTTCAATGTATAACTACAATTAATAACAGCGTATCTGCAATGTATGCATTTACTTAGATAAGAACAGTATCTTTGCTAAAAACATTTTATGGTTCAAAAATTATGTAAAATTTATATTACAAAACAACCTCACAGAACAATGTGGACAGCCCTATATAAAGAGAAACTTATAGCTGTCATAACAGAATAAATACATTAAAAAATGGCTCCAGTGTAAGAAGTTATGTCAGTTTGTCTCTTAATTTTATACCTTCACTCCTTACTCAACTACCAGTCTGTCTGATTTTTAACTTAAATTATATTTATTCTCTGAATCTAACCTTTTAGATGGAGCATTTGCCACTAGCTTAGTATCTTTCTCCCTCCAGTGTATGAATCGTTTGTTTCCCTCTACTCTGACATGTAGTTTAATTTAATAGAGGTACCTTTTGTGTCCACTAGATGGCAGTAATATGTCCTGCTTCTGTATTGAGGTAATCCTCAAGGTAGATTAGTAAAAAAGCAAACTCTGTCCCAAATGAGTGTTAATTACAAAACGTTGACTTGTAAATAATTAATACATAATTAACTGTAAATAACCAAAAAAAGTGTTGAATACACAAAAAACGTGTAATGTAAAACAACCAAGGTTTAGTATTCAGTGTGCAATATTACTAATGTGCAAAAAAGTGGGCTGTGCTGTATGACTTTTTCCTCATTTAAGACTTTTTTGACCCCTTTCTGTTATTATTCTCTGCATATCCTGAAACCATAAAGGAATACCTAATTTTGTTGTACTTGTTACAGTGACAGTAAAGATATTCTGATTCTGAAAATACTTGTTGATTTGATCTATTAAAATGAAAATAAGTCACAATTTCCTCGTTATCATGCACATGATTTACTTAAAACAAATACAGCAGAATATAATTACACGTTTTTAGTTATGATATTATTATAAAATATAATTTATATCAAAACATACAAAAACTGTTTTTTTTAACACTGTCTATTTTTGCAAACCCAATCTTTAGGTCACATAACCCTCTATGGCCACTTCATGGAGCAGTTTTTATTAAAATGAGTTAAGAAGATGCAATTTGACAGCTATAACTCAACATTTGTCAGGGACAAGTCTGTTAAACTGACATCTGCTCTGGATTTAAAACCGACTCTGTCCACCATACTGGCGTCACTGAGGGAGGGTGTGAACTCACACTGACAACAAAGTGTCACTGCTTATTAGTTGCCGTGGCAGAAAGGTGTTAAATCATGAGACAGGACGAACAGCAGTGTTCCACCTACATTAAAAGATTAACAACTTATAGGTGTTGCTTTAATCACAGTGCCTTAAATATGTCTCAAATCATGGAATATATTTTGTAAATTAGACAACAGTAACAACAAAAACAAGAGGAAAAATAAATAGCCACTTACTATTTTCTGTGATGATAACATCTGTGTGGGAGCTGCCATATTTGTGTATATGATCCACAGCTTCCTGCATGCTGTCCACCACCTCCAAACAGCACTGCAGGTCACCGTACTCTGTGCGCAGGGATTTGACCTCCGATGGACTGAACGTCAGGTAAGAAATTAACTGAGGACCTGCATGAATCTTCACCTAGCAATGCCACAAAAAAAGAGCATATTTAAATCAAGCATACATGAAATTCACTGACTTGTAATGTGTGACTAACACTTAACACATAAAATAAAAAAAAATAAAAAATATATTGGATTAAATCTTTGCTTGTGATCAAATAGAATTTCAGCTGTTCATGTTGAACAATGAAGCAAAAGCAGAAGAGATGCAGTTCCTTCAATAACCACTTGAGGCTGGCTTAAATGGAAGTATAACTAAGATTCTTTGTTGAAAATAAGAAAGGTTTCATGTGACTGTGTGTGTATTTGTTTTTGTGATTTTTTGTTTTACCCGTTCGGTGCGCAGCATATCAATTATCTGGTCAAAGAGAGGCGTCCTAAGGATGCTCCTGTGAATCAGCAGAGTTTCCATGGAATTACATGCAGCTGGGTAGTCACACTTGGAGTCTCTGACTACAAGGATAAAACAAAAACAGAAACTCTTAGTAGATCATTAATATTTTGCCTTTACTAGTTTTACTTTACTTTAGCTTTACTTTATAAAGCACTTAAAACAGCATAAGGCCTATCTGAGTGCTGTACAATAAAACATGCATCAAGGACATAGAGTAAGTTACATAAGTTTAAAAATACAAAACCATTTTGGATGACAGCAGAGATCAGAGCTATAAAACACAGTGAGGTTTTTGAACCAACTCACTCAGAGTTACAGACAAGGGAATAATAGGCTACGTTCACACTTCAGGTCTTAATGATCAATTCTGATATTTTTTTATCCTATTTGTTGGTGTGATCGTTCACATTACATTTTGAATGCGACCTCCATCAGACTCCAGTGTAAACTCTACACGGCATTGATGCCTGTAGGGTCCTGAGGCAGCCAGGCAGGGGAGCAAAAACAACCGGTTGGGCCTAGAACCGCCTTTTGTGAACAGCTCCTCCACTGGGCTGTGTCTCCGAACCGAGCTCCTGCATCACAGAGCACACCTCCCCCATCCCCCGGCCCGCCCCTTTTCAGATTAAAAAAATGCTTTTGAGCAAATGTATTTTCAGATGCCAAGTAAACTACGCCAAGCTTCCGCTTCACAGCGGTGTAGGACATTTGAATGCGCTAGATTGGAGAGGTAAGAGGGGGCAGAGTTGTTGATGCATTTAAAAACATGCAAGAGCATTTTAAAAAGTAATTGTAAAGTGAAACGGAAGCCAGTGAAGAGAAGGTAGAACTGTGCACCAGTTTCAAATAAGCAATAGAGGTCTGGCTGATTTTATAATAAGTGCATTCGTTATTAAGCCTGGATGTTTTAAAACGTAATTTTGGACAGAATGGGCTCCAACTTGGACAGTCTACTCAAATGAAAAAAAAATAAAAAATCAGGATTTAATGATTGACTTTACATGACTGTTCAACTTCACATAAGGATCCATTTCCATCATTCCAGTATAGAGGAATAATGCACAATAATTTTAAAACTGTATCTACTGACCAATATTTAGGACTTTGTTGATGCTGGCCTCTGCGTCGACATAGACATGGCAGATTCCCTCACTGTGACCCAACACCGGGATGCCCTTGGCTGCTCGCTGAATGTCTCGCACAAGCTGGGACGAACCTCTGGGGATAATCAAGTCAATCATCTTGTCCAGTCGACAAAGGTCCGCCACCTCCTCACGAGTGCTCACCTCGAAAGCAATACATCAAATAAACAGGTTTTTATGTTGTATTTAGAAATACAAATGCACAAGAGAGGTCCAATAAAATTGATTTGAAGCAAGTGCACTGTAGCAAGGAAATAGTGAAAACATAGTGGGTCACAAGGAACAGGGTTAAAGACCTCTTCTCTAATGGATAATTACAGTTTGAACTGCCTTTTAATAGATGTATAGGAGAATAGTTTTACCATCTGTACAGCCTCTTGGACTCCATGCACAAAGAGGGCTTCCTGAGTCAGATGGTGCAGGACACTGTTGGTGTTGGCAGCCTCTTTGCCACCTTTTAACAGAAGTGCATTCCCACTGGCAATGGCTAGAGCTGACAACTTTATGAACAAAAGCAAAGACAGAACAAGTGACAAATAATCAAGTATTTTAAAAAGTTTGTTTTAAATAAAAATTGTTTTAATTAAAAATTAATTTACTAAAAATATCCCAATTGTATTCATTTTACCAGCGTTTCAGTTACATACTTGTGTGAGTGTGCATGTCTGTTCACAAAATATCTCATGATTAAATGGATGGATTTTAATGAAACTTGCAGCAGAGAATAAACATTCTTTCAAGGAATGTCTTTAATTTTATCAGTAACCTAACGTTCAACTATGTTACCTTCAGTTGTTATAAAAAGGCTGTACATATCAAATGTACTTTGCCTTGAAATTGGCCTCTGTCTCTTTAAAAACCTTCTACCATTTCGGACACTCCCACTTCAGCACGTTTTCACAACAATACTTCGGTGGAGGGGTGCTCTGTGGGGCGGTAGCTCAGCTGCGGACTGAGCTCCAGGGAGGAGCTTTGTGTAAATAGGCGGGGCTTTGTACCAGCAAGCATTTAGCCAGCTCCACATGGCTACCAGAGGAGATTCAAGAATTTCTTAAACATGCATGAATGAGTCAAAGCAACACTCTGGGTATGTTATGACATTATAACATGATATAAAGCTCAAAAAATAATTTATTTATTTGATTTGATTTGATTTCTAAAAATTAAAATGATTATTTTTTTATTATTTTTATTTTTCCATAATGTTACCTGTGGCAAACAGTCGGGTCTGGCTTCAAAGATGACCAGAAGAACCCCAATGGGTACTGTAATCTGCTCTAGTTCTAGACCATACGCCACCCTGGTCCTTCGCAGAACTCGACCGACACTGTCCTGGGCTGCCACAGCTATCTGACGCAGGCCTACAGCCAAACTGTTAAGTTTGGTTGATGTTAGGCTCAGACGCTTCAGCATGGCTGAGGGCAAATGACCTAAAAAAATGGTGACAGAACATTTGGATCTAGTGAGTGTATAAATATATGGAGAAAAGTGATGTTTTGAAGAGATTGAGACTTTTATAAGATTACCTTTTAAATTTGTCACATTAGTTTATGATGCAAAATAAATGGGATTTGCAGACAAAAACAAAATCAATGGGCTAATAAAAACCTGTCAATGTATTTTGTTAAACTGACACTAACCAATATTTCTAAATATCTAAAAATACAGTACAAAAAATAAAACTTTGCAGGAAAGTTTGTCTTAGTGGGGAGTTCTGCCTGCTTAGTCTTTTCTAAACCTGGAAAATGTTGGTTCCTGTTACCTGTGCTGACAGCTATCTCCATGTCCATCTTGTTTGCAGCCAGAATTTCCTCCTTCCTCTCAGTCAACATCTCTGCTAGGTGGCAAATTATCTCACTTCTCTGACAACACAGACAAGCAAACACATGCAGACTCAGCATAAAGCAGATCTGTCTGCTAAAGTTTCTCTGTGGCAGAACAGATATGGATGCACATAACATAATAAATTATGAATGCTTAGAGCCTACAAAAAAACGATTTAAGCTTCAGCCCTCAAAAATACTAAGACGACATGTCCTGATCTAAATACAAAGTGTCACCTGGTCTGGATGTAGAGATGCCAGGGTTCTTCCAGAGCTTCGGGCCATTTCTGCCTGCTCCTCCACAGATGGGCCTAAAACAGAGTTGGGGACAAGACTTTAACAAGATGGCAAAACTTGAAAGAAGAAAAAGGAAAACAAATACAGCTGAATTCTGGATATACAAACCTGCAGGTTTTATTTCAGTAAAAAAGGTTCCCACTTTCTTGCCCTCCACTATATCAGTGATGACGTGACCTGTCACTTTGGGGTTAGTGCCATTAGCTATGACCACAGAGGTGCCACCCCGCAAGGCCCAAAGAGCTGCCTTGACCTGAAGCAAAAACATTTTGAACCACACCTTAACATTTTTTCTCAAAAGGTATTTTCAGCTTCCCCAAAATTAAGATTATAACCTTCAAGACTATTTTGTTTTAACAGTAGCGAGTTGGAATGTAATGATCTCCATTACTTGATCTTAAATGATATAGACAAAGAAAATGGTCCAGGTTTGCTTTTACTGTCCTAATTTCACTGTTTAACTATACACCATACATTATTTCTGTTTGCTCAGCTGATGGATTTTTCCCCAGTGACTGAGAGCCTTAAACAAACCTTGGCTTCCATGCCTCCAATCCCAACTCTGGACTTTGTGCCGTAGGTGATGGACTGCTGGTCTCCAGGGTAGAAGATGTCTACGAGCTTTGCATCGTCTGTTCCAGGAGGGCTGTTGTAAAGTCCTTTAAAATAAACAATCCATACATACAAGTATTTGCAAAAACAAGATTAAATCAGGCAACAAAAACTTCTGATGCAACATCATAACAGACACCCTTTAAAGGAGGTTTTCCTCTGTTTTTTTTTGGGGGGGGGGTTCTTTGCAAGAAGTTTCAGTGGGAAATACTTTGACAATCAAAGAGAGAAGCCTCACATTACTGAGCTGCAAATACCAGGTAAATACCCTAATCAAGAAATTGGAGTTTAATTTGTAAAAAGTCCATTTAAATCAAAACTCACCTATTTATAGCACCCCAAAAAGACAGGGCAGTAGGGTCATGTTTCTAAGGCCTATGATAGCATAAAAGTTCAGGAAAGACTACTTTAGATTTCCAGAATTCCATTTTTTTATCCAACAGGCTTTCTCAGACTTTTAGGAATGTCCATGTCCTAAGACTAAAGACTTACACAGACCTAAAGCTTGTGTTGTCGGTAGATTACAGACTCCTGAATACAGCTAGCCTGGTTGTTTGAAGCTTTGGGCATAATTTGCACAAGTTCTGATTGTTTAGTTGTTACTGAAATGAGCTGGTTCTGTCTGCGTTTGCAGATTTACACTGTGTTGAAATCTCACTTGCAGAACTTCACACTCTTGTCAGCAGTATTTCTGATGTGCTGCCAATCGTTAAGTTGCCCCATTAGAATCACTTGAAATATAAACAAAGGTTTGACTGTCACTGCAGGTTTTTCTATCATTGAGCTAGGGATAGTAACGACCAATATCTGATATCTAACCTAAAGTGGTTCTACTTTTACCTTCCACATCAGACAGAGCGATGAGCAGGTTAGCCTTCATCTCTACAGCCAGGCGTGCTGCCAGACTGTCATTGTCCTTTATACTGATCACCTAAAAAAACAAAATAAAACCCAAATTTGTTAAGACAAAGTAATAACTGCACAAAACTTGACCATATTGACATCTTTAAATTTTTCATTTATGACATAAGAGTTGAAAAAGCTGAACTATAATAAAATTATTTTATTATTTGTCAAACTATTAGACTTTTATAATGTAATTGTTCCATGTTCTTCGCAGAGGGCATGTTTTTTTACAGCTTGCAAAAGTATTTTTCTACTGGTCAATGTGACATTTTAGCACCCATTTACAGAGTTGTGCTGTGGAATAATTTAAAACATCAGGTGTGTCAAACTCATTTTCACCAAGGGCCACATGAGCATCATGATGGCCCTCAAAGGGCCAGTTGTAATTTACTTTGACGTTTTGTGTTAACATCGAATAAACATGAAACATCGCGTTCCTCATCTCATTGCTACAGCTGAGCACCACTAACAAACAATTACTGAGCTCTACCTGGTATTTCCTGCATAGAAACAGCGTTTTAACACATTCTCTTATAAACACTGAAAAACACTGGGTATAATGACTAAATGTGAAAAACAAATAATACAGAAATGCTATTAAAAATGAAAGTAAAAGAGTTTAAATCACTGTTAAGCTGTGGTAAGTAGCAGCCATCTTGAATTCTGAACTCTCCCACTTTCTGACAGGGAATTCCCACTGGAGGGGCGTGTAAGTGGGAAATTCCCACTTCACAGTACAAGTAGACTGCAGCAAATGTAGCTGGCAAAAATGCAGCTAAACGTAATTTTACCAACCGGCTGCTGGATACTTTTGAACCTTGTACAGCTCCACCTAGTGGTGGAATGTTGTAATTTGCCAGGTGAAATAATCAACATGCATTATGGGAGATGTAGTTTGGGGTCATTTCTAGATTTAAAGCATCATACACTTATTTTAAAAGACATTAATACAACTTTGACGGTCTTGGGGGCCACATAAAATGCAGTGGAAGGCCTCATTTGGCCCGGGGGCCTTGAGTTTGACACTTGTCATCTAAGTGATGCATGTTCAACTATCGACAATTAAAAAGTGTTTAAACAAAATTTTTTTTTGTTTTTTTTTGTTGAAACAAAGTTTTTCTCTATTATGTTTATGTTGCTTGTTTGATTTTATTTTTTTCATATATATTTTGGGCTATATTTCAAACTCATTTTGATGAGGTATCATTTTCTTTTTGCATTGGTTTGTGTAAGTATATGCATCTATGTTTTAATAAGCTTATATTTTTCATTTTGTTGTACTTTGTTTATATATGTATTTTCTTTTGGGGGGGGGGGGGGTCTGCTTTTAAGTCCATTTGGGTCTTTGACATCTCCAACACATCTTGTTTTTGTTCTTTTTTGTGTGTGTGGTATTATTTGCACGTGCAAATAAATTAAAATAAAAGATAAGCTTGTGACATATCAGTGATAACCAGCAGTGATTTTAAATATCTAGGAAATAGACGTTGGTGCATATATTCATCCCTTCTCTGCATCCATCCATCCTTTCCCTCGCTGCATGCACATGTTTAATGAATAAAGGCAGAACTGAAGAACTGAAGCAGATGTGATTCAGAATGTATGTGGCTGACAGAAAATGTTGTAGTTAATGAATGGTGCACACATTGTACAAAAACAGTCTCTGCCAAGACTCTCAGCTCCCCTGCTGCCACTGCCAGCGTCGCACCCATGCTGCCTGTACCCACATTTACCCCCTGCAGGTCGCTGTCGGGTTCTGGCGGGGGTACCACAGCATCGTTGGTGTTGATGATGGGGACGATGTTCATGCGCAGCAGCTCCTGCAGCGTGCTGTTGAGATTCTGCCTCTTCTCATCATCATGGAAATCCAGATTTGTCACCAGGACCTGACAACACAGAGGGAAGCAGAGAATTGAGTCAAAACTGGAAGTGAGAGGAGGAAAAGTTGCAGCTAATCACAAATGAAGGCTTTCCAAGCTGGGTGTTATTCCTGTGAGTTGTAGAAGTACCTGAGCAGTGCACGTGCTGTACTGTGAGAACATGGCCTCATACAGGGCCATCAGGCCACTCTGTCCTGCTGCAGCACAGGCTCGGGCCTCCAGAACCGGCACAGACTGCAATACAAACAATATATGTCAGAAACACTTTAGATCAAAACTTACTATCCTGATTAAAGGTAACAAGTGTGTTAAAACATTTATCGTGAACTGCATTGCATTTATAAACAAATTCTTGACTAAAAGATTGCGTTTACAGATTAAAAAAATTGTGTTTACTGTTATTAAATGTATTTGGCTTATTTTATTTGTCTGAGTGATATTTGAAGAGTAGGAGGTCCTTACCACGTCTTTGAGTTGAGTGTTTCCAGAATGCAGTGCCTGTCGGACGCTCTGGGACAGCAGGATCTCGTGTCTTAATCTCTGTTTACCAAAGGCCACGGCTCCACTGGTGACGATCACCATCTCCCTGCCTTGATTCTGCAGCATAGCCACCTGGACAACAGCACAACTTCTTGAATTGGAGGACTAATTTTTAAAACTGAATACAAAAAGTATAGTTAAATATTTGTGAGCTAATCTATACATCACCTCCAGAAATGTGTTATTAGACAATAAGTATGTTGTGAAACTTTAATTACTTCAGTAAACTCAAGTCCCACCTGCTCCACAATGGAAGCCAGCCGCCCAAGAGCCAGACCGCATTCATCACCACGGGTGACCACAGCACTACCAAGCTTTACCACAATCCTCTTGGCACGTTGCAGTTCACCCCGATGCGCAAAGGAGCTGCCGTGGACCTTACTCTGGGGAGCTGGAAAGAAAATGAATATTAAATTTTACAAAACACTTAACACAATTACAATCAACTCTTACACTCGTGATATTATATAAACCCCCCAGCATTCAAAATACAATGAAGCTTTTCAAACACTATCCTCAGCTCAGAGAAGTCCCACCCAGGAAACTGTAAGGATTTAGTTTTTCTGCATAAATGTATTTTTCACTAGCGCCTCTACAGCACAGTTTGACTTAGCAGAACTCTTTTCAGCACGGTTTGGGTGGTTTTCCATTACATGTCAGTAATGGCTCTTGTGGGTAGGTTCATCGTAAAGTTGGGCGGTCCCAGAGTCCAACAATTGATGCCAAACATCTTACCAGCTGGTGGCTGTTATGCTCCATCAAGCTATTTGCCAGTCACCATTAAACAAAGTAGAAGAAGATGCCGAAAACATACGCAACCCAACAATGGTGGGGTTGTTATTGCAAATGGCAGATTGGGTTGTTGTGAGAGTAGCTGTTGTGATGCAGCTGGTAACTCCACCCCCTAACCAATCAGTGACTAACATTCTTCTGATGTCGTGTTTTCAGGCCAGCACGGTACACGTGGAACCATAGTGAAGTAGGTTCTGAAAAGGGTCTGGTTCTATGAATTCTTGCTAATGGAAAAGCCTTGGAACCACGGAGAGCCAATTTGAACCATGCTGTAGAGGCACTAGTGGAAAAGGGTCATTAGACTTGTCTACTGGGTCTGTTAACAGTGAGTTTTCACTGAATGGGGTGTGTAATCACAACAGAAAGGGGGTAGACAATGTAGCTAGCTATTCCAGCTACAGATATGCTTATTTCTTTTCCGTCTTATTCTGTTCTTGTTCATTAAAAGTTTTTGCTAAGAAGGGTTTTAAAACCTGTTTGACATCTGTTCAGTTTGATCAAGCTTTTACAACTCAAAATGCAAGATGAATATTGTTATATTAGTACATTCCCTCTACAGAACTGTCAATGATTTGCTGGGTTGGTCCACTGAGCTGAGGCAAAGGGAGTGAAAAGCTCTTGCCTGAATCCATCTGTAACCTGGACAACAGATAATCACACCCTTCAAACTGCCACATCAGCAGGACAATCCAGGGAAAAAGCCTTTGCTGACTTTACAAATCTTTCTGGACCCATGAGGCTCATGAGTGAGGGTGACAGAGGGAGACAAGGGAGAAACTCCTGACATGTTTTATAAACCAGAGGGAGTCAGAAACCTCCCTGCAGGCACAAAACCTCAACAGTGATTAATCAGGCTTGTGTTTGGAATTCAACACATGTATATTACCTCTTGCTGGCATAATCAATCCTGCTGGAGTAATCCATTTTTAAATACGTTACAAAAAATACGTTACAAAAACACCTGACATGTTTTAAATCAGAAAGCAAAAACTGCAACAATTAATTTTATATATTAACTGATCAAATTCTTAAAGTATTAAAGAAATATAGTTATGTCATGTTTTTCTATAAAGTATAAAAATCACTTAGCACAAAAACAATGAATGTGTGTGGCTTGCCTTGTGCCAGGGGTCTGGTGAGGACATGGAGGATGTGTCTCTGTGAACCAGGTGGGCTTGTTGAGCACAGAATCAGTCTTTGCAGTAACATGGTCAATTTTCCTTTAGTAAGGAAGTAAAATAAATGTTAGAAAAAACGGCGAGTTTATCAAATATTTTAAACAGTTATAGTTGCCAGAAAATCTCTAAGTGGTGGCAATCATCATGAAATATGAATTATGTGCAACTGCCAAACTTCAAAGACAGTCTTGTCCAATTGTGGATAACAAACAGATGAATAATAAAAGTTCGTTCTTACTTAAGCTCGTGAAGTTCCAGAAATAGAAAAGTTTTCTTTTGTTTGCATTTGTCCTGAGTTAAATCTTCTATAAGGTCTTCATTTTTTTTTCCAAACTGTGTGAGCAACAGAGCTCCGCGTGCAATTAAGACCTCCCTTCAAAATAAGAGCTGCGACTGATGAAACAGAGGAAGTTCAAGCGTTAAAGCTAACTGTAGTCTGTAATTAATTCGTGCTTCAGAAAAATATAGTAAAAATTCTCAGTTATAAACCTTGTGCATGAAATAATTAATTTAAAATTATATTTAAAATGGTTTGTAAATTGACGATGGAGTGGCAGGATGTGACGTCACGTCGGTCGGCAAAATGGACTGGAACGCCAATACGTGCATTTCAAAATAAAAACATCCCATTATTATTTTTAATCATCTCTTTTATTGGCTGCGTTTTAATTCCGTGTCACATTTATTTCACAAAGTCCATAGTGATACTTTTTTGTTGAAAACCTAAAACACAAAAAAGACAACACATCAGCCAAAGAACAGACATTTCACAAAAAAACATACAGTTTTTTTCCCTTCTGTTTTATTATTGTTTTTTTCTGTTTTTTATAAAAAATAAATACACATGAATGAAGGTACAACTTGTCAAGGATCTGTTGTAAACCAGTATCACTTAACTGAGGTCATCCACATAAGGTGGTTCGCGAATCATTTCACTAATCATACTCTCAGTGTTACAGGCTCTTAGTTCATGGACAGTAATAACTATAAAGTAATACAATAATAATATCAAAAATACAGGTAAAATTAATTCTTCCTCCTTGCCTAATTGTTGCAATCTTCAGTTTAATCTGCATCTTAAGCAGATATCAGTCAGCAAAAACCATTGTGCCCAAAATTATAATAACATTGTTAAATCCATAAAACATTAAATTTTTTGGGTTCAGAAAATGTAAAAATATTATTTTCTATAATCTTTCCTTTGCCTCAAGCGTTTATTACTGATCAGTAACAAATGCTGTGTTTGTGTCTTACACCCCACCTTTTCTTTTCACATTTACCTTTCCTTCCTTCTCACTTTTGCTATCACTTAATGAATTGAAACAAACAGGAAGTCAGAAACGTGGGGCCAATCTTCTCCATTAACCCTCTTGGTAACTGGTCATCTTTCATGTACTCAGTGTGTGGTGGCAAAAAAAAAAGGTCAAAATGATCAAAGTTTTCTGATGTGTACCTGCACTATCCTGCTGTGCCCAAATGAAAAGTAACCCAGAGTGGAGTTGACTAAAGCCGCTGAACTCCCACTGCCCCCAGGACCATAGATAACTAAATTGGCTCCAGTAGCTCTGGTTAAATGTGTGTTATTCCATTATATCGCTCCTGTGTTTTTTTTCACTTCCCTGCTTTTACCTTTTATCTGTTCTTCTGTGATCCTCTTTGCTCTTTTATCTGTTTATCTGACTCAGGGGAAGGAGCTGTCCCTTACCTTCCTCCTGCCTCCTCTAATCCACTGACTGTTCCACGAGGGCTTGCGTGTGATTGTGCACGTCAGCATGTTGCTTCTGCGCAAAATTTAGGAGAACGTCTGTTCAATTTGATTCATTTATGTTGAGGTTTCATAACTTTTCCTCCAAGCTTTATAAACTTAACTTTCCTGTGACATGCAGTTTTGTTACTTTTAATAAGCAAATCATCATAAAAAACCACAAACTGCTTTTTAATTAACACAATAATGTTGTCTTATGAAGCAGTTAGAAGAAGAAGCTGTGTTTACTTATGACTTTTGTTGATTTGAAAGATTCACAGATACTAAAGTAGATTCAAGCTTTAAGTTACTTTGCATAAAATGCATGAGAGAACTTAAGTGAACAATAATGAACTAGTGTTGTGTCGTAGTGTGATTTTTTCCCTCAACTGATTGGTTCCATGAGGTGCGTGTCTAAAATAACTATGCAGGTGGTAGCCGAGATGCTGCCGGCACAGATCCTCACGACGCCCCCATAATCAAACTATATAAGGTCAAACTGACCAGTTATCCTGGAAATAAGTGGGAAAGATCAGAGAGGGGATTACAGTTAGTTAGGACAAAAACAAACTGAACGGGAAAGTTCAGGCCAGAGGCAAACATGAAAGCAATGACAATAAATGAGTAAAAAGAAGTTTCTTAGAAAACATGATGAAAAAGCAAGCTGCCTTTTTGGATAATGGATATCTGAAGGCTGATATGTCAATGACAGGATCCCTTTCAGCTTTCAGAAAAGATTTTATAGTACACCAAATTGAACATGGTTTTATTTGGAACATGAAAGTTTACCTACACCGACATGGGAGACACGAGGAGGATCAGACATGAAAAACAACAAGGAGCTAAAAGAGCTGGGGCTGATGAGAGAAGTGACTGCAGCTGTGATAACGCTCCACAGTGTTTTATGTGGCCCCGAGAGAGTGTCAAAGATGTATTAATGCCTTTAAAATAAGCATAGGATGCTTTAAAGCCAGCAATGACCATAAACTACATCTCCCATAATGCATGTTGATTATTTTACTTGCCAAATTAAAATATCCCACCACTAGGTGGAGTTGCACAGGGTTCAAAAGCAGCCTTCAGTCAGCCTTGTAAAATCTACATTTATGCTGTGTTCTAGTTGTATCAGAACTCAAATTCTGAAGCCATCCTGACGTCAGTTCCGAGTTGAAACCGTTCCAGTTTCAAACGTCGGAAAAAGCGTTTCTATTATTTTGCTCTGCAACAATAACACTTACAATAACAGTGCTCTACGACATGTTTTGAGTGTACAAACAGTGTTAAAACATATATTTTAATAATCCCCATAAAGCACTACAAATACATCGGACTTAATGTAAAATAAACAACATGGAACTGCTAAAAAAAAACATAAAAGTAAAGAGTTTCATGCTCGCTGCAGCCATGTTGAAATGATGATGTAACGCATGCTCCAGCTGCTCAGGTATGGTCTGGTTGCGCCGACTTCTCGACTCGAAACTACGACTTCAGAGGGCGTTCCAGTTGAAAAAATACAACTCACAAGTTCGAAACTATGACCTCCGAAGAGAACTGGAACGCAGCATTAGCTGCATTTTGCTGCAGCTTTATTATATTGTGAATTGGGAACTTCCCATTTACACGGCCCTCCAGTGGGATTTCCCTGTCAGAAAATGCAATAAGTGTAAAATGGGAATTTTTTTAAATTCATTATGTTAAGTCTCTTAAGAAAAAGACAGTGATGTGACAAAGTGTAGACTATTTTAGTGACTATTTTATTAGCAAGTCTGATTTTATTTATTTACTTTAAAACGTCTGAATAACGATATGAGTTTTTGCTTTGTTTACCATGCCGCTCGCCATCTCTCATGTCCACATTTCCAACAAACATCCCCATCAAGTAAAATGTCTCATTAAGATGGAAAATAATACGTCTGAGAGATAACCCTGTTTTGTGAGGGAAGGACCTGAAAAGCCATAAGAGGAGTCCATTATTGGGCCTCGTGTTGGAGGAAGGCCCCTGATCTGATGGTATCAGTGCCTCAGGGCGAGGGAACGGAGCAAGTGAGGAGAACAAATGGTATCAGGCAGCCTGAGCTGAAAAACAAGGATCACTATCTCAGTGAGAGCAGCCCAGAGGACATAAACACGTAGATATATAAGTCAACTTATCGGGCAGCACCTGAAGACCAACCACCTGAAACACAAAGGTAAGAGCCACCTGAATGATGGAAGAAAAGGGAGAAAAGAACGGAGTGGCAGCCATGGCAGCCTGCTACCAAAAATTTGATCCTGCAGCGTACCTGCAGTACAACTACACTCCTCCACGAGCTGATTTCACAAGAAAAGACAGCATCGTTCCCTGGAAACTGGCCTGCCTGCACAGAGCTCTCACTGAAGGTAAGGAGAAAGCAGATACAGATACTGGTTTTTTGTTTTTATTTTACAAACAAAACAATGCAGGAAAAAAAAAAGATTTTTGTTTTAGAATTTGCAAACTTTATTTTCCAGCATCAACTTCTTTATAGTAATTTTTTGGTAAAGTTGCAGATTCAATAAATTATATTAAACGTTTAAGGGTTAGTCAAGATTTTGGAGCCCATCAAAACAATGAATTATAGAAAGTGTGAAGTTATTCTTTGTCAAAAATGTGTTTTTCTTGTTTTGATCATTCAGATTAATCTTTAATGTTTTTGTTGTTAGACACCAGATACAGTAACTTCAAAAAATGTAAAGTTAGTGAAAAGTAATGTATTTCCTAATTTTAACAAATTTTAAGTAAAACTCATCATCACTGATCAGGCTCCAATCATCTACAATTAAGTCCAATTAATTTAAAAACTATGGTAGTTTAATGTTTTAATGTGGTAGTTGGCATCAGTACACTGATTTTGCTTGAAGGTTTGAGTTTAAAGGCACATTTACTGATGATTTGGGGAAAAAAATTGTGTTGATTTTTATTTTTTTTTTCTCGTCTTTCTCTCAGGTGATGTGAGCGGTGAGCTTCTGGTGGACATTGGCTCGGGCCCCACTTTGTACCAGGTGATGAGTGGCTGTGAGGTCTTTAACAAATTGATCCTCACAGACTTCCTGGAGGTGAACCGGCAGGAGTTGAGGCGCTGGCTGCAGGATGAGGGAAAATGCAGTTTGGACTGGACACCTTACCTGGAGCACGTCTGCAAACTTGAGGGGCGACGGTAGTTAATGTTCTTAGTATTTTATTGTCTTTGTTATACAGTTTGTAAGAAAAAAATGAAAGTTTAACAACCTTCCAAATGCAAAGAAACTCAGAGGTGTTTAGATAAATATATTTACTTTGTTACAGTACTTAAGGGATTTTTTTGAGGATTTGAAATTTTACCAAGTGTGCTTTTTAATTGTAACTTTTACTTTCATTCTGTCACATTTAAAACATAAAAATTATACTTTTATTACTTTGATTTAAAATTTATCACCTAACTAGGTGATAAAACTAAGTTTTCAGCGTCAAAAACGCTCAAAACGCTGGACGCTTGTGCTCGACGCTGGTCTTAAGCACTTTACACGCTACAAATTGCACTCAAAAGAAAAATGAAGTGTTGAATTTACTTAACCAAGTTATGTCAACTGGTTTCACTAAACCACATTAACTCAACTCGGTTTAGTGGAACCAGTTTGATTAAGTAAATTCAACACTTCATATTTAAGAGTGTGTGTGAAAGTACTTTTACTTTCCCAATTGTGTTCAGTTTTATAACTTTTACTTTAGTATTTTTCTAATCACTAATCGTTTTCTTTTAAGGTATTTCTACTTTTATTTATTTCATTCAAGTACTTTATATACCGCTGATGAACCTGTGCTCAAAAAAAATGTGTTGGATTTACTTAACTGTTATGTCAACAATTTATACTCAACTAACTTGAGTAAATGTATGTAACCTGCTTTACATTTACTCAACTTACAACAACAATTGATAACTTGGTTAAGTAAATTCAACAATCTGTTTTTTGAGTGTATTATAAGATGCTGTTCAATTGTCTGCATAATAATTCCTTGATGTCACTCCCTGCAGGTCCTCAGCTTGGCCAGAAAAAGCCGCCAAGCTTCGTCAGGTTGTTGCAGACATCCTCCCCATCGACGTGCACTGCTCCCAGCCTTTGGCCCCTGATGCCCTTCCTTCAGCCGGGGCCGACTGTCTGGTATCCTGCTTCTGCCTGGAGAGCGTCAGCCCTGACCTGCCTGCCTTCACCAGGGCCCTGGGCAACATCCAGAAGCTCCTTCGGCCTGGGGGCCATCTGCTGCTCATTGGAGCTTTGGGGGAGAGTTATTATTTCGGGGGGCCTGGGGTACGGATCCCTGTGGTCCCACTGGATGAAGCCCAGGTGTGTTCGAGTCTGAAAGAAAGCGGTTACACCCTGATCCGGCTGGAGGTTTACACACTGTCCCAGGACATGAGGGTTGGTGTTGATGACGTGACAGGAGTGTTTTTTGCAAAGGCAAAGAGGGATTAATTAAATAAACAGCAAAAAAATTATGAAAGAAGTTGTTGCAGTTAAAAAATATTAAAGATTAAGCAAGTATACATGCACTACTTTTCTTTATTTTATGATTTTTTTTTTTTGTCTTTTTCTATCTTGAGCAACATAAAACTCCTTTTTATTGCCTTCCTGGTGTTCAAAGATGATTAAAGACTGCCTCCTCCAGTTCAAACCCAGCAACTACAGGGCTACGATGGTAGATATCACCATTTCTACTCATTCAGTGAATCTCATAACACTTTCTTTAGAAAGTGAATTTTAATAACACTGTTTAGTCAGCTGTTTCTGTATAGTGAAGTTTGTGTATCTGTCACTTTTGCTTCAACAAATAAACGCAAATGAAATGCCCTCATTGTGCTTTACTTGCTCAACATTTTGCTGATATATTTAGTCAAATACTGACTGAGAAAGAGCTAAGTGGGAGGCTTAAAAATTTTAGCTAATATATTAAACCAGTGGTGTGACCTGTTTTAATGATGACGTAATGTTTCACCCTCAGCATGTTTTATGAGTTTTTTGTTTTTTTTAATCAGAGACATTGAACACTAGATGTCACCATCAGGCCATGAAGATGCCAGAAACATTGTAACCACATAAACTTAGCAGGAAAAAGTAAAAAAATTTTTATTTGGTAGATTTTCTTGTAACAATGCTTCTTGGCAATAAATCTTGTACTGTTGGAAAGTCTGTTAATTTCCCTTTTAAATGGAGCCACATTTGTAAGGAACATGCATTTGTGAGTTGAGCAGTAGAGCTGAGTATGTGGGTTGCGCACATGAAATAATTGTCAATTTTTTTCTGCCAAACAGCTTATTTTGCTGTCGATATTGTCACTTGTTTTGAGCTTCAGGTCCCCCCAAGTACTATCAATCAGGTGCCCGCTAAGATTTATTGCCAAGAAGCATTGTTACAACAAAGAAATAATCAAATAATCAAACATAAATTTCCCTACATTTTGTTCTAAGTATACATTGAAAAGTGCTAAATTTGATCAAAATTGCTGTCTTTATCCAGTTACTTACCCTTACACCTTAGTCAGTGGGGTTCCTCAGGGTTCTATTTTGCGACCTCTTCTGTTTCTAGTTTATATTAATGATTTATGTTTGTAAAGGTGCACTAGCTCTTATGTTTGTACATGATACCTGTCTTTTAATATCACATTCTAATTTAGATGTCCTGATAAGGGAAGCAAATGAAGAACTGTCTATGGTTTAAAGTGAATCAACTGTCCCTTAATATTCAGAAAACAAATTTTATGATTTTCAGTAAAAGAAAAAAAAGTAAAGAAGTTGTGAAATTATACATTGATGGCACTAAAATTAGCCAAGTGTCTCAAACTAAATTCTAAGTTATAATTGATGAGAAACTAACTTGGAAATAACATACTGAACTTGTATGTTGTATGTGTTCTTGTATGTTGACATTATATTGTAACTTGATATATCTACATCTAATATATTGCAATAGTGTTTGGGGTGCTACAAGTAAATCACAACTCCACAAGATTCTATTGATTCTAATTTTTTTATGAATAATGAATTTTTCAAACACTGTCTTCATCTGTTCCTCTTTTTATAAAATACGATCTTGACTATATTTACTATGTATTGTACATCTCTTTTTATATGTGCAGTACAATTGACAATAATTTTTCAAACAGTATTTTTATTTTGATATTCACTTATTCAACAAGATATTATCATTACTTCTATTTACCATTACACAGAATATCAATTAAGCAAAGTATTTTTAGAGGACCTTCAATTTGGAACAACTTACCACAGCTCTTCCCTTCTTTTAAAAAACATTTAAAAATTATTATTTTGTATGGAGTGTGATTTGGTTGTATTGATTTGTGTTGTGTTTTTCGTTTGTCTGTTTTGTTCTTGCATGCTGATTCTAATATAGGGGAGGTCTGATAAGACTCTAGGGTCTTTTTACCTATCCTACTTCGCTGCTATTTAAAAAAAAAAATCTGTTTTATGTATTTTTTTTACTGTGCAAATAAAAAACAAAACATAAAATATAAAACATCAATAACCGTATAAGTAGATTATACAAATAAAAAATGTGCTTGTTAATTTGAACTGAGATAAAATATATATTTTTGCTTTTTACAGAAGAAATACGACACAGCAACATTATAATCATGATTTAAAAATCAACACATCTCTTTGAGTCATTTTAATAAGAAAGAAAACCTCAGTAAGAATTATGATTAAACTTTTACTCGCATCATTGGTTTTGTGTCTTTCAGTTACTTCAGCTTATGTGCTGTCCACTCCAGATAACCCTCGCTAATTACCAGGTTACACAAATGTCTGTTTATAATATTAAACCAGAAAAACAGGGTTGCATTACAGAGATTAGTTGGATTATATTGATAGAGTACGGGTGTGCTCATTTGTAATCCATCCTCTTTATCTTTCATTGACCTTGAGGAGAAACATCAACGCATCATGCAGCTTCCGCATTAAATTCTGTAGCCTAAACACAATATTTCGCCAGATCTAAAAATATCACGAGATAACGTTATTTCCCAGGTTTGACCAAAATATATAACATGTACAACTTTGTCCCCTCTCATCATAATATCATTGTTAGTTTAAAACTCTGGCATGAAAGGTGGCAGGAGATATGCATCCTTTTGAGGTATGCTAAGCCTTTATTAATTCATTATTATTATTAATAAAGTTGAGCTGATCCATCTCAGCAAGAAGGTTACCGGATCAAATCCCGGCCCGGAGACCTTACTGGGTAGAGTTTGCATGTTCTCTCCGTGCATGCGTGGGTTCTCTTTCCTCCCACACTGACTGCTGGATTTGGGCACCAGTGACCCTCGTGATCCTGAAAGGAAGAAGAGGGTCTAGATAATGGATGGATAGACGGATGTATATAAACAAAGTGCATCTATTTTCTACATTTGCATCTATTTAGAACTTTTGACCAGGAAAAAATCATGAAAGAAGAAAGTGTGCATAGCGAGACAAGCTCTTTTCCCTTTTACAAGTTGTCAATTGCAAATTCAGCTTGTGAAACTTAAAGTTAAATCATTCCCGTTTAAGGAACTGTTTTATGACTGTTTTTTTTTTCCTTCTTATTTATAGTAAATCTGGAATATATTTCCAGGCTTCTCTCGGCTGCCTGAGACGTGATTTCCTTCACGAGTCTCAGGTTAAACATTTGCCCGATCATATGTTTTCTTCAAACTCTTTTCCCCCAGGTCACCGCCCCAAGCAGACGCACACCTTCAGATCTATACAAACTCATTAAGCACACCCATGCACACAATCAGTTGTGCAGGTCAGTTCATTACAAACTTTCTCAGTCAGATCCTTTTTTATTTTTCTCTGTCTCCTTTTTCTTCCTCTCTCCTTGTAGCTATATCCTGGTCAGCATGGTGATGAGTGACCTCTGCCTCCGCACGTGAACTCTCCGGCAAATCACGTGGATCTCTGAGTGGTTCACTCGCTTCTCGTGGATCTGGGCACAAAATGAATGTTTTTGTGAGAATACTTGGAGAAATTGTCAAGTTGATAAAGAAAACCTAATTAATGGGAGAGATTGTGTTAAACCACCCACCATATGTGGCTGAAGCTGTCTGCTGCTTTTCCTCGTCCTCGTCCTCCTCCTCATCATCATGTTGCTCCTCTTCCTCTCCAGAAGAGGGCTCCCCACTGTCATCCGACTTCAAGTTTAGGGAGGATAAATGAGCCTGGGCCATCATCTGCACGGCTGGAAACACAAACCAGAGCAGCAAGTTTTCAGAGGTGTCAAATAATAAAGTGTAAATACATCACTACTATACTTAAGTAGAAATTTTACTCATCTATACTTTACTGGAGTAATTATTTTTCACCCTACTTTACTTCAGCTCCTTACATTTTTATCTCTGTCATCTGTACTTCCTTTCTTTTTTTTCCCCAATACATTTATTAGTTTTTAGTTAGCATATTACAGCAAGTCAAACATCAGTAAATTATTGCTCGCACCAAAGCAAAATTTTTCTCCCTCTCCCAGGCCCACGTTCCCTCATCTAAAACAAAACAAAAAACTTTTTAAAGCTATATGGGTAATATAAAAGTTGACTGCAAATAAACAAATAAATAAATAAATAATAATAATAATAAAACTAAAGTACAACAATGACAATTTCACTTTTAAAATAATATACAATAAAGCCATAGAGGATGGACATAAATATACAAACAGAACTCATTTAGGTTATATAATGTATATTGGCTTTTTTTAAAGTAATTTTACTTTTATAATTTAAGTAGTTTTAAACCCAGTACTTTTACAATTTCTCTTGAGTAAAAAGCTTGAGCTGATACATTTGCTTCTAAAAAAGTATTTGTAAACCCTAGTATCTCTACATCTACTTAAGTAAGGAATGTTAATCCAAATTTGACTCTTTTAACGAACAAAAGACAAATAAAGACAATGAAACATTTGATAAACTTTGCCTTTTTTGTCATTTGCTGCATGAATTGACAGAAATGTAACTTTTGACAAGACTGGACAGCGTGTCACATTTCAGAATGAAACAGTACATTTATGAGTATTTACACATTCTGCATAATAAATTTTCCACAGAACCTCACTTCAAAGATTTAAACCATTGCTTGTATCAAATGACATATTCTATAAAAGTCACAGCATTAAATTCACCTTTGTGACACTGTGTCAATCCCACTCATCACCTGTCAGATTGACTCCACATGACCTCTGAAGGTGTCCCGAAACAGGAAGTTCCTGCAGACGATTTCTGAGAGACGAGAATCTGACTTTCTTCGATGTTCCGTCATATTCAGATCAGATATTTTGGGGACTGTTACATTTGTAAAGCTGATTCTGTTTCTACTTCTGTCTCTAGTAAACAAGGCTGACGTAAAATAAAATGTAATCTATCAGACCCAGATTCCACTGGTGGTCCAATGTAGAAATATTGTTGTTAATAGTTGTGTTATCTGTGTCAGTAATGTGTGTGTGTGTGTGTACCATGTTGCAGCTGCAGCTCTGTAATCCAGGATGATCCAGAACAGACTCACAGCTGTCTCTACTCCTAATCTCACATTCACACACTCGTAAACACAAATCTCGTTGCGTTTTGGATATGGACATATTCCAGACAGACAGAACCCACGTGGCAGTTTCTGTCCTTATGCTTTGTATCAGAATTTGCCCTCATTTCTTTTCTTAGTTATATGATGCATACATAAGAATTCAAAGTGTCCAAGACATCACATGTTTGTAAGAAATGTGAATACATTTCTTGAAAGATAACACTGATAACATATTGCAAAAAACATGTTATTGTGGTGAGATGAACAGTTGTTAAGATATTTGCATGTGAAGTAACAGGAAGTGATGTCAAAGGGGAATATCTGCATGTGAACAGAGCAGTGCTTACAATGGAGAAGAATCTGATGTTTCTTTAGATTATTTTGGGTCACTATCAAAAATACAGGAAGAAGAGTCAGACTTCATTTAATTTTTTTTCAATAAACAAATGACAAAAGTGTTCCCCTTTGATGTCACTTCCTGTTTTACTTTGGCTGAGCCAACTTCAAAAGAAAATAAGCCAGTTATGTGACAAAATGAGTAAAATCATGTGTATTATGCCAAGTTTTTTAATTACAAATATGGCTAATATTTCTTTGACTTTTTGTATTTGAAGGAGATGCATACATAGTCACTTTAAGATGGTTTAAAAAAAGTAAACATATTTACCTTTAAGGGACGGTGGCTGGTAAGTTGACATGTGAACCAGTTTGGCTTTTAAAGCTCCATTTTCTCCCAAAACCCACTATGGATATAAAACATGTGAATCACTGTTAACAGATACAACCTTTGTGTTTATGTGTCATTAGTGGAATAAAATACCCAACACAAACTGAAGCTTTAAACTACATGTCATAATAGATTTAAAATTGTCTGAGTCAATTTTGTGTAAAAAAATATGATACAAAAAGCAAAAAAGATAAAAGAAAACTTTAAAATTGTGCAAAAAAAAACAGATGTATACATACTGTATAAAATATTTTTTTAAAAACTTATTTCCTTTTTGTTCAAGAAAGCTTCAACTATACTCATTAACAGTGCTGCTAATTTGTAACTTTTTTTCAAAGAATCTTTTTATTGCTGTGCCTAAACAACCTTCTAAAGCACATTTCAAACATTTTAAGACTAGTTTATTATTGACAAGCATACTAATGCTTCAAATTATTTAAGCAAATATTAACCTTGCAGAAGAAAATTGTTTTATTTACAATCTGTACTCTGTATTTTAGGCATATAATGAAATATAAACCACTGACAGAAACATTCAGGTGCTCTGCTTCATTTAAATCCACTAAAGATAATAAAAAACATCCATATGGATTATTCAGGCTATTTAAGTGTATTTCTGTGGAGTAGCCATCAGCAGTCAGTGTCTTACCTGCAGCAGACAGCAGTCAGTTTGATCTCAGTTTGAAGAATTAGGGAGAAATTCTTATACAGGAGTTCAGCTAACATCTACTTAGATGAGTGACCTTTAGAGGAAATTTCCACCATTTAAAGGAGACATATGCTTTTAAAACATTCTTTTTTACATTTAAATCATTCAGTTGGGGTCTATATAAAATGGAACTGCAATTCTTTGTTCTCAAATCATCCTTATTTTAAATCCACAAGCCGCTCTTTCACCACTTTTCTGGGGTGTATCTCAGATCAGCTCGTTTTGACACTGTCTCTTTAAATCCAAATGTGGCGCTTCACACTTACACACTCCTCCAGCTTTCAGAGTGGTCCACTAGTAGAGGGGTTTACGACTATATAGTGGTGCAGATTTTTTTTTTTTTACAAACTAAATAAAAGATGTCAACAACAGTAGATTTGTCCATCCAGCCTTACATGTTGGAGCCAAAGTCTGACCCAGAACTGGAGGAGGATAAAGACCACCAAATTGTAGTTGGTAAGTCCTGACCTTATTTGGCAGTTCTATCGCAAATAATTTGTTATAATAGTTCAGAAAACGTCACAGAAAATAGAGAAAACTGAACGGGTTGAAAAATATGACCCATAGAATATAAAGAGACTAAATTCAAATTTTCTGTAGTCTTAGAGACTCCAAGTACACACAAAATGTATTTAATGACTAAAAAAGTGGATTTTGTATGATACGTCCCATTTAAAATCAAACCTCCTAAATTCACTGCAAAAATCCACCAAAAATACCTGAAGTATCCATTTAAGGTGTGACTTTTCATTCTTTGATGGTACCCATCAGCTGACTGACCTGATGTGGGCCGCTGTCCTCCTCTGGTGACGGCTGGTCTGTCAGTCTGAAAAGAGTGGCAGGTGTTGGCCTTCGTCGTCGAATCTTAGCAAAAACAGGAAAAGGAGGTTTAAATTGTTGTGTTTCTACCAGGATGTCTGTAACACCTTTCTGTTTTATACAATCTAGTACCAGGGAAAGAACTCTGTACTCTAAAAGAAACAAACCAAGTCAAAAAAAAAAATTGATTGATTTTTAAAACCATGTCACAGCTGTTGAGCTCAACAGGTTTTTTTATTTAACACTGTTGTTTCTGATGTCATGTCTACTCAGGATTTGTTAAATAACAAGAATATCTATCGTCAGCAAAAGATTATTCTGTAATTATTAGAGAATAAGGATTACGTTTGTCCAAACATGGCAGCTATCAGAAAAACAAGCTGTGGAGCTCTTTGTTCTGATTCTTTCTTCTCTGCAGCAAATGTCAAGTTATATGTGAGAACATAATACAAATGATCTGTTTTCTGTTATTGTTGAACAAAATATGCAGTTTATTCATTAGTTTTTTTTTATATTTATATTTTAACACAATTTGTAGTTTTTACAACTTGTAAAACCAATCAACCAACCAATCAGAGCGCAGCCAGGAGATGCGTGGGCAGCTCAGGCCAGCTCTGCCTGCCTTTGTTTGCTGGATTTATACATATTCATTATCACCTGATCTCCAGAATGAAATATCCTGCCATTATTTGGGAACAAAATGTTTATAGGAATTACAATGCATAAAAAAGTGGGTAAAAAAATGCGTTACATAAAACTTTCAATGTGACATTTTCACTGTGCCTTCAGTGAAAAGTATCCAGGACAAACAGTTTGAGTGTTGGTTGGAGAGGCTTTTGAGTCAGAGCGTTTTGCTAAAAGTGCAGCCAGAAGGTCAAGCACCTACAGGGAACTTACAGTTTTTATCAGAACCTTGTTGTGCAAATCGGAGATATTTATGCGGCTGCATCTGAAATCATGCACACAAATCGACTTGTTTTAATTTCAGCTGTATTTTTATGATCTTTCGGGGTTTGATTGAGCCACAAAGTGGTATAGAACATAAGTCCCTTTACTGACAGCACCTTGCTTAGACTCAAACCTTTGAGGTTGAAAAGAATATTTTTGCAGTTTTGGTCTTTTGACTACATCTTTGTCATTTCTCTACATAAGACAATCTTAGTGTAAAAATCCGGCGAAATGCCATCTAACAAGAAATGCTAATCTTTTCAATAAAAGATTTTTCAAAGGTCAAAACGGATCAATTGCAATTTGGTTTGACATTTGCAACAGAGCAGAGTCAGCAGTGTACTGCTAAATGCTAAGATTATGGATAAACTACAGAGTGTTCTTAATTTCACGTTTTTTTCACGTTCATTGATGAATCCGTCTCATCTCTATGTTTGATGCTTATCTGTAGTCGAGTCGCAGAGGTGAAAGGTATAGGAGAGAAATTCAGACATCACTCCCTTCAGGAAATGGAGAGCTTTGCTTTTCAACAGACAAATCTGACAGAATATTTCAAATATACATTAAGTCTAAAACACTGCAGGAAAAGCCATGCTATCAACCCCATTCTTTAAAACTTTGGCCAATTATGATTTATGCAAAATGTATATATATATAAATATATATATATGTATATATATATATATATATATATATACACTCACCGGCCACTTTATTAGGTACACCATGCTAGTAACGGGTTGGACCC
>JARVJO010000125.1:11382557-11392585 GCA_031762555.1 Cynodonichthys magdalenae | reverse complement strand
TGATTGGCTGATTAGAAATTAGGTGTTAACGAGCAGTTGGACAGGTGTACCTAATAAAGTGGCCGGTGAGTGTATATATATAGTGTGTTACAAAATATATTGTTTGCATGTGGAAAAATCAAACTTGAGAAGAAGTTTGGAATATTAAAAATAACACATTCTGTAAAACATTTAAATAGCCCAAACAGCAGGATTCAGTTGTTGTGAATGAGTATAGTTGGACTAAAATCTAAAAAGAGAATATTTAATGTATTTATACTTCATTATATCTGCTTTACTTCAGCATTTATGTCCTTGTTAGGAATTACCCAGTTGAATAAATGTTTATGAACAAAACTTCCACAACCAATGCTAAATGGAGCAAGAATTTATAACATTAATATTGTACTTATTAATTGGGATGACTTTCACGGCTGTTTAACATTTGGCATCAGGGTTTATTATTTACGAACAACGACAGGACTGGATCAGAACTGTTACCTCGAGAGTTTGGATTGACAAGTTCTCAATCCACTTAGTTGAGCTCTAAAGTGAAGCCATAAAGCTTTTGTTGTGTTTATATGATGCTTTCAATTTATACAGCAACTAATCCCTAGAAATGCTTATTTCAGCTTAGAAAAAAAAACAAATACTATCATCTCTGACGTGCCCAGGCCATTTCATGATCTATTTTTTCACTACGAGAATTCACTGTCTGCCTGATTTAGGTTGGTTTTCTTGGAGAAATGATAACAAACTCATCAAAATCTTCTGCCCTAAAGTTTATATTGGACAGATGTTCAGCACATCTTCAAAATATCATCATATAAACTATGAATTTTTCATACTAAACAATGAGGAAATCAACACTGACACCTGTTTGTGTCTCAACTGTTAACACATATTGTCAAATATAAAAACACATGGAACAAATACATTTTATTTTTGACAAATATTCATTCATTTGGAATATGATGCCTGCAACACGTTCCAAAAAAGCTGTTTATGTTCATCACTATGTTACATCACCTTTCCTTTTAACAAAACTCAATAACCGTTTGAGAACTGAGGACACCAATTGTTGAAGCTTTTTAGGTGGGATTATCCAGAGTTTTGTATTTTACACTTCATTTATGCTTCCAGATTCTCAGAATCTTTTGATGATATTATGAACTGCAGATGATGAAATCCCTAAATTCCTTGCAATTGTATGTTGAGAAACATTGTTCTTAAACTGTTGGACTATTTGCCCACGCAGTTGTTCACAAAGTGGTGGATCTCAGCCCATCCTTGCTTGTGAACGACTGAGTCTTTCGGGGATGCACCCTCTATACCAGGGCTGGGCAATCCTGGTCGTCGAGGGCCATAGCCCTGCATGTTTAACTTTTTTTCCTGCTCCAACTAAGATGATTCAATCATTGAATTACCTCTTCCAAGTTCTACAGAAGCCTGTTAATCACCCACTCATTCAAATCAGGTGTGTTGGAGCAGAGAAACAAGTAAAACATGCAGGACTGAGGCCCTCAATGCCCACCCCTGCTCTTTACCCAATCATGGTTTTTGCCTTTTTCCAATTTATGCGTTGCAGGCATCAAATGCAAAATGAGTTAATATTTGCAAAAAAATAAAGTTTGAACATTAAATATCTTGTCTTTGTGGTGAATTCAACTGAAGGTTGAAAAGGATTTGCAAATCATCGTATTCTATTTTTATTTATGTTTTACACAACGTCCCAATTTCATTAGAATTGGGGTTGTAGATTGATTAACTGTCATGATTCTATGAGGGTTTGGACTCAGGAATACCCAGGACTGATCTGGAGGAGGCACAGTGAGGAAACCGGACCTGGCATAACAATGCATAATGCTCCACTGAGGAACCATATGGACTGAGGCAGAGCAGGATGTGGGAAACAGCTGAGCCTAAAGAGAATGAGAACAGGTGTGGGTGGGTGTGGCAGGACTAAACTGAACCAATGAATCGCAGAAGAACAGAACACAGGAAATAAACCAAAAAGGGATAAACCCAACAGTAAACACAGATACTAATGTTAACATTTTTTGTTTTATCTTATCTGGCATTTAAAAGCTAATTATCAAACCGATGCGTAAAATAATGAGAAACAGATACTGCACTGTTGAGGAAGACTCTGGTAGTTTGGAGCTCTTGGATGTTCTTCTTGGCTTTAACTGTCCTTGATTCTGCTCTCCATCGTCCAGCTAATCTCTTTTTCAATTTAATCTGTTGCCTCCTTGGGTGGTTATTCTCCTTCTGTGATTTTCATCTCATGTGACACTAAACATATATTTGATTGTGATTTGGTGAGAATAAATAGAGTGGGTATGTCATGCAGGGTGCCTAAATTATGGATTATAAAACTCATTTGTGGCTGAATCCAGGATAAATTTGCTGGATTTCTGGATGGTTACAGCATCAATCTTTATTCTTCTAATTTTAAAGGATTAAAAGTATTATATATTTATCTATCATTGGCTTCTGAATATATGCAAGAAGTAGACAGGAGGTAAAGTAAAAAAAAAAGCAGGACACAACAAGGCTTATCAGGGTGATAAACAAGGAGAACTGAGTCAGTGAATCGTGAAATAATGGTGGCCCTGGAGAATATTTAATGAAATGCAGGTGATTGCAATCAGGTCTCCCAAGAAACAAGTCAGGGAACTAAATCAATTAGAAAACATGCAAACAAGACATCAAAAAGCAAAGTGCAAACAAATCTAAAAAAGTAACTAAAAAAACAAGAAGCATAATTAAAACCAGATGATAAACTAACAGAACAGCTTTCTTTAAAAAATAAACATACTTAACTTGAGATTCGCTCATCGAGCTCTTGTGGAAACGTGTGTGGAAGGAGCAATAAATGATTACCAAGGAGGTAATCTGCAGCATGAACCTTAGCTGGGTAAAGAAGAATTAACAAGTGTCCATAGATGAGAGATAAGCTGAAGCTGCTTTATTTCAATCACTTAGAAAAGTAAAGGAAGAAATGCTCCTAAACTCAAAGGGCAACATGTGAGCAGATATGTGAAACAAATCTGACAGTGATTGATTTATTCGTTTATTCTTTTCATTTCAGGACAGAAAATCTTTTTAAAACGTTTCCTGATGTTGTGGAAAAACAAAGTTTTTTTTGTTTTGTTTTTTGTCTGAATTTCCCTTCGTGGAGCAGGATGGGATTAAGAAAGGAGGAAACGGATAAACCTTTAGCGTTACTGCAGTCGTTTTGTGTCCAAACATGATCTCATTTTCATTCCCACCAAAGTCCCACACATCTGCAAGGAAATCTCCACTCACACCACACAAATTTTCTCTCAGCATATTTCACCTGCACTTGCTTTGGGATGATTCACCCCGAGGTTATATTTTACATAACACACACACACCACCTCCTCCTTCTATGTGTGTAATAATTTGACCTTTCTTTTTTGGCTTCATGTGTGGTTAGGGTTTGTTTTTATTGCTCAGGCTCAGATGGAGCTTTATCCCTCACTTCCTCATCCTCCTCTGTCCCTTTGAAGGGCAGTGATTCTTCATTACTTTTAAAGGCTCCAAAAAACTAAAGCAGCACAGCTCAGCTTAATCCCAGAGCTGCTCTGCTCAGCTGCCCACAGAGGAATGGGCAACAGCAAAAAAACAAAACAAAACACAAACAGAGCTCTGTGAGGTCTTGACTGATAGTTATGTAATTGTTTTTTAACCTCATTGGCAAAGAGTCATGATTTAGACAGCGCAGTGGAAAGGAGCTCTTACTTTTTTGGGTGAAAGTTTCATGTGTTTCTGGGAATCAATAATCAAAATAAAGTTTAAAAAAACAACGTGTGCAAATTGCACAAGCTTTATGACCCAGGTTTGACCTCCCTGTTCAACAATATAACCATCATTAGAGGCTGTATGGCAAGCAAGTATATCACAAAATGGTAGGCTATAAAGCATCCTCCATACTCAAAAAGAAAATATGTCAAACGACATTCCAGATCTATCAAAGTCATTGTTAAATATTATAACTTAGCATTGTAAGATTTTAAATATTTAAAATATAAAAAAACATGAACAAAAAGACAACTACATACGGGTAGTAACAGCTACATTAACCGCGTTTCCAGCAATGTTTTTTATACACATTTTTTAGCTAATTTTTGCATTCATTTCCATGTTGATTGTTAACATGGACAAATTTGAATTAATATCATTTTATTTTAATCTAGGGATGAATTATAATGACATTCAAATAGGTTGCTGACCACATACACTGTCTGTATTCACGTAAAACACTCAATTATACATTGTTATGAGACTCATACCTGAATGGTAGTATTGATAAACCACATTCATTCATCTTGACGTGACTGAATGGAGTTTTGTAACGTTCAGGAACACAGTAAAAAAAACAGTTTCCCAACACTCAACTAGGACGTTGAATGTAATCTGAAAAATAGCCCATTAATTTTTGAACTATTAGGCTATACTTTTAGATTAAACCTCAAGCAAACTGCAGAAAATTATCTCGTGGCCACATGATAATTATTGCGTGGGAACGCATTATTATCTCGTGGCCACGTGATAATTTTTTTCCTACCATGTCACCGGACGGGCTCTGTAGGTTTTGGATTTTCCAAAAAAGAGTTTATGCACAAAGAGGAGATGGAAACACATTTGCTGAATAAGTTTTGACTGATCAGCTGTTTTTGCTGTCAGTGTCTTCCTGGATATTTCCATAAGAATTACATTTCTTACTCTACGTCTCCAGACAGCATGTAACATCGAAAATACTAGATATGACAGAACAATTACAATTTGCCCAACAATGTGGCATACTAAACTCCATTGTTCCAAGATGTGTGGTCCCTGCTAGTTTGTAACCCCTACTTCCTGTTTATTACAGCCATGCATAACGTAAAGATCTGACAAAATTATGCTTTCCGTAGCCTGGTTGATTTGCTCCAAACCAGTAAATGGAAACATTTATATATGTATTTATTTTATTTTTGCAACATTTTAAAAGTTCACTCAAAATTCACATTACATATGGATGTAACATATGTGGGTTTCCTTATTGCAAAAAAAATTATTTTAAAGATCTACAATATTCATTATCAATATGTAGGTGAGGCTTTTAGCTGTTTTAGAGATAAAACATGAATGTGAAACAAGATGTTATTTATATGACTGTCAGGATTTCTGAAATGATAATTATGAAAGCAAGTTCTACTTTTGAAAATGTCCTTTTATTTTTAGTTTTAAGGACTGAATCATAGTTGTAAAACATATTGACTCTTGTCATTAAATGACCACCAAGGCTAATATTTTTTAAGGCTTTAAAAATGTAATTATTAAATTAAACTATTAAATTGGTATATGAATGATATATATGATTTTTATTTTTATATCGGACTATATAATAAGATACTCTTTTAGCTCTTAAGGAAAATTATTATTGGTATTTAGGGAAGCTAATCAGAGATAGGTGAGTTGTTTGATTATATGTGCCACCGACCTGCCATACAAATACACTCACCAGCTCCACCTGTCGCGGGTCCAGCTGCAGAGCCACCGAAGACGGGACGGAGAACTGTATCTTCCTCCTCGCCTCTTGGTCCGACTCTCGCTCCATCATGTCCGGGTCTGTGGGCAGCAGCGGGTCCATCTGGTCCAGGTGATCCAGCTCCACACCTCCACAGCCAAGTGTCCAACTTCAAACCCGCGTGGAATTAGCTGAACCTGAAACTTCCTCTGGGACTGAACCGACTGTTTAAAGCTTAACCAGGCATTAGGCTGTCGGTGTTCAGAGCATCTCTGGTCTCTGAAGTTCTTCTGCTTCTTTCTCCTCTTCCTCCTCCCGCCCGCATGTCCCCCTCCCTCCCGCTGTGTTCACTGACCACGGGACGAGAGGGGAGTTTATGATGCATTTACTTGCCGCCGGAAATCACAATATCAACGTGATTCTGACGTTTGTTTTTTTCTTGAAATTAGCAGGAAGGAATCAAGCAATGTTTTTTTATCTTTACGGAGTAAATATGAGGTAGGGTAATCCCAAATTTCTAACCAAACCAAACAATTTTAAAAAGAAGGCAGTGTTGAGTCAATTTTAGATTTTATATCTTATCTTTTTAGATTTTATTCTGACAGAGAATACATCTTTGTGACTTTTTTATCTTTTCACTCTTAGAGGTTCACAAATAAAGTAGAAAAAGGCTACAGAAGGACAGTAATTTAGAGTAATTAAGTTTCTTTACCGAAACATGTATATTATTTTATATTCTTGGACATTATAGAAAAGGTCAGCAGGTGAACAGAGAAGTTTTTACCTCGTTATCTCGTGCCATGAAGCTCATATGTCTTTACAGAACAAAATAAACATGTTTTTATGAGTTCTTCTGAGACTTTAAAAACTGACAGTAGCCTATCACCAGTCCCTGTTATAAGTCATTTATGTAAGTGTTCTTTTTTTGTTCAGAGGGCAAAGAGTAAAAAGCGCCGCTTCTTTCCCAAATAGTCTTGTATTTTTTACAGTGTATGTAGGCTATTCAGCTGATTCATTGCCATGGCAACAGTTGCTTCTTGCCATGCTTAATGTTGGCTTTTCAGCAGATTGTTTGCATGATGAGAAGTGGACTTGTAGAGGATGAACCCATGAACAAATATCCTGCACAAAGAGAGAAAAAAAGATTGTGCAGGAGGTTAATTGTGCCAACAAACTTCTGCTCAGGTAGTAAATTTATCAGTTCTGAAAAGCAAACCCAAAATCTTCCTTAGAGTTATAGGATTGCAATCATGTTCAGTAAGATATGATCTATGAAATTACTAGAATATCACAGAAAATACTGGAATATCTCGTCCATTGACCTCTGAGAATATATTTTGAGAAATCTGGAGTACTTTGATTAACATCTGAATAATTTGACATGAATTTTGTGCAGACAAAACTCGTACTGGAGAAAATATTTTATAAAATGAATCAAAAGAAACTGTAGGTTTGAGTTGTGTTTGTTGTATTTATATTGTTATTCAGTTGCTTTCACATTAGTTTGTCAGACAAGTTTTGGATAACGGACAATGGTAAATGGCCTAAAGTCCATATAAATGGACTTTATATAGAGCTTTATAAAGTCTTTCCAGACACCCAAAGTGCTTTACACTACTGTCATTCACCCTTTCACACACACATTCACATACTGATGATGGCAAACTACACTCTAGCCACAGCTGCCCTGGGGCACACTGACAGAGGTGGGGCTGCCATGCACTGGTGCCACTGGACCCTCTGAGACAGCTGGAACGGGGGATTGAGCCGGTGACCTTCTGGTTCCAGGACGACTCCCCTAACCACTCTGCCACATATGTGGCCCTATATGACCTCGAGCATCCTGGAGAAAATGGAAAAAAAAAAAAAATAAAATAAAAATAAAAAACAGACATAACCAGTTTTTAGAGAAATATTTTCCAAGGTTTGTCACAGTCATCAGAACAACAAAGTCCACATTAAAACAGGATTAAACTCAAAACACAACAGAATATTTTGTGCTTTTCCCTATCATCATGAAGTTATAAAATTCACCACAAGAGGACGACAACATCCAACATTTTGTTCTTCATGACAAACCTTTCTACTGAAGTTCAAATAAGAGCTGTATTCAGGTAAATGTGTAAAAAAATAAACACAAAATAAACACAAAAAGGAGAAGCTTTTTTAAATTTTAATTTATAAGAAAATAAAATCCTTCAATATCAAACTTGGAAACAGTTCCTGACAAAACACAACATCAAAACTAATAGTATCTCAAGAACACTGTGGTATAGATGTTTAACTTTTGCACAAAAAAATAATTTATTTAGTAAAACATTATTATATGTCCTATTATACATTTTTTTTAACAAAGTGAGTCATAAACACGTTTCAACAAACTAACTTGTAAGAGCTTTGTATCACCAGCAGATGTCGCTCACATCTAAATATTTTATCTATATATATTTTCAACCAAACCACTTCAGCACACAAACCTAAACCAGCTATCAAAAAAAAACAAAATTTAGTTTTTAATTGATTAAACCTCTAAATATGTTATTGCAACTTTGTTTTTCTATTCAACATAACATACTTTTTTGCAATAAATCAGCATATTTCAGCTCTGAAGCCTATTTCTATTGTACCAAAAGTATAAATATGGCATTTTTGGTGAGCAGGTGTCTCCTTTGTGTAAAAGATTTTCTACAGTGGGAAACAGGTCCTTGATTCACTTGACAAAAACATTATCATTATTTTATATGAATGAATTTAGTGTTTAATTAAATGAAATGCAACATACATTGCATATTTTAGTCATTATTATCGTTTTATGTGTCTGATTTTAGACGTGTAAATGTCTCCTTACAAATTACACAAAGAACCAAAACAAAACCAAGAAAGAAAAAAAAAATGTTACAGAACGGTAATATAATTTGGGTACTTTTTCTTACTGTTTTAAGCTCTTGTTGAGCCACCAGATCAGAATCAATCATATTTAGATGACTTTATTTATTCACCCTTAATATTTAACAGATCTCAATGACTGAGGGCTAAATCTGTTCATTATAGAAGTCTTCATTAAACTTTATAAAACAAATCTGGACAAAATGTCTAGATTAAACAAAAGAAGAGGGGGACCAAGATAAAATTCAAAAATATTCAGACACTCAGGGTTCAGAGACTCAGATTTGGTTAGGGTCAGGAACTTAAGCTTCTGCAGATGGACCTGATTTTTTCCAGTTTAAAAAGGATTATTTTATCATGTTCACTGTAATGACAAAAAGTCTCTTCAACCATTCTACTAATTCCTCATTAGATAAATGAACATAAATCATCAGCAATCATGTTTCAAATAAGATTTCACCTTTAAAAGAACAGACATCACTTCTGCATAAATGTGCATGAGTGTGTGAAGCCTGAGAAAACATTTTACCGGAGAATTCCAGGATTAATTTATAACTAAATAACCTTTGACACAGAACAGTTGCTGAAATGATAGATCAAAGGTCAACACCTGTGTCCCTACAGTTTATTTCTGTCTCCAACATGTTGAATCTGCGAGTGCTTCTTTCACTTTGTGATAATTATTTATTTTAGGTTGTTTTACTCTGAAGTTTATTTTTTCCAACCATTCTTTGAACATATTCTGTCACTTTATGGTGATAATTTATGCATTTTTGTCCATTTGGTGTCTCATGTTCATCTTTCTGCTGATTTGAGTTGATTGTTTTTTACATTTGTGTGAAACGTGTTGACCTTGAGGATGATGAAAGACATGTCTGTTTCAGTGAAGCTGCTCTCTGTTCGATAAACTGTGAATCAGTAACATGATTTCGATGATGAGTTCTGCATCCTCTTCCCTTTCACTCCTATTCTTTTCTCTCTCTCTTTATTTTCTTCTTGCCTCCATCTTCTTGCTCACTCTCTCTGCAGTCTGTGCCTTGGCCACCTTTGGCACCGTCAGCCTACGGGCACCTGTGCCAAGCCTGGCAACCCAAGCAGGACACTCTGCTTAGCTCAGTTCAATTGACTCATTTAGGCAATTGCACCCTGACTCTGATCTCTGCTGCCGGCCCTTTATCTTGGTGCTGGCCTTCGAGTGGACACGCTGAGGGTTTTCTGACTGACGATGATCACGTTTATCAGTCTATGAAATAATTGTTCCTTCTTGAACGATTTACGATCCTATTGTGTCGTTATTTGGGCTCATGTTTGGTTTTATGTCATCATTAGCCTATTATGAGCCTAAAATAGCCCTATCTAACAACATATTCATTTTGCTAAGCTTTATGATATATTTGAAAAATATAATTAATATAAGCTTACCATAATTAAATCTGAACTGTTTTCCTAAACCCTCCCATACGAGATTAACCCCATTTCTTCCCAAAAATGGAAGCTAACAGAAGCATTTTTTGTGCCATCCTCTCCTTATTCCATTTTCTCTTTCAGCTCAGTGACAGATGGCGAGTCCTTCTCCCCCAGGGGGGAAGCCAGTCTCTGTGAATGCGGCCGCATGTCAATCACC
>JARVJO010000125.1:11371530-11382547 GCA_031762555.1 Cynodonichthys magdalenae | reverse complement strand
GTGATGGCTCTTGCCAATGACGTGCCAGCCATATGGGCCTGGCATCAGAGCTGGTATGTAACCCACCCAGTCCTGCCTCTGAGGTGCCACACGGCTCCCTCCACACGTTCTGAGCTGGGGGGATAGCAGCAGCAGCAGCAGCATCATCAGCAGCATCAGCAGACAGACAGAGCAGGGTGGCAGCAGAAGGGAGGAGAGAAAAGAAGAGGCGCGAGCGCAACATCAGCATCCGCGCAGGGCGTGTGGATGTGATGCCCACCCGGAGAGAGATGGTGTAAACAAACCCGTTTTGTTTTGTCCCGTCACTGAGCTCCACCGCGGAGGTAGGTTTCACATCTCCTGCTTTCTCTGAGGAAAAAAAAAGTGCTTTTGTCTTTGTGCTGCAGCTTCACGGAGAAGTGTCAAATAGATAATCTGACGCGTTAAACGTCTTTTTTTGGGGGGGTTGTTCTGCTCTTTTTCTCACCTCGGACATGATCATGTCTGTCTTTCTTTTATATACTGCTGCTTTTTTATAAACACATTATTTTACTTTTAAATACATCATCATATTTCATAAGAGACATTGTATTTTCCTACAAAACGAGCATCTAGAGTACAATTTATTTGTAATTGTGTGAGTGTGTGTTTCTGCGCGACGCGCGTCAGAGCGCCGTGGGGGTTGAATTCTCCATAGAGATAGACTGGCTAATTGACAAGGTATTGGTTGGCATTAATTACATTGTGCTTTACAAGATTAGAAGGAGAGAAAAAAAACGTTCTTGGGCACCAGACAGCTGAGCTCAGAATCCTGGAAACAGCTGGGGAGATCTGGGAATATATGTTTCATGTGCAGTTTATTTATTTATTTAATTTTATTTGAACGCGCACTGAGACTAAATTACTGAACGGGGAATGATAATTTGAGAATTTACAGGATATTATGTTGAATTAAGTTTTGTGTAAAATATGTTACCAGAAAACGAGTTAATTCAACTAAATTTTCGAGATATTAAAAATTAAATACATTAAAAGTCTTATTTCAAATATAAATGTTTGGTAAATATAAAAAAGAATGCGAGCTGCCGTAAAAGACAAGGAATTTGAACCGAAAAGATCAAATTCGCTTCCTTTTATTTTATGAGCCTGCACATACAAATGTGTAGTTTTTGGAAATTTACAAGGAACTAAAATACAAATCGTCATAGTGCGGCCTTGTCGGATCAAAAAAGACATTCAGATTTACGAAAAATGAAAAAGTAATAAAACAGAATAATAAGGAATGTGAGAAAACGAAGAAAGTTAGATATTTGTGTTTTATCCCGTGATTGTGCTGATATTACTCCAGGATTTTGTTTTATTGCAGCAGAGTCCCTTCGTGCGTCCCTTGGGAATAAACTCAGGCTGTTCCATCACAACTCACACACACACTCACGCACACACCGAAGTGAAGGCCGAAGAATGTCAGGCACATTTTCTTTGCACAATAAAAAGTGGAAAATTTAAAAGAACAGAGTTGGCGCAAACTCTCCACAAAGGGGAGTGCTACAAACAAAATAAAGTATTTTATATCAAACTCCTAACCTTTAAAGCACTATGCAGTTTGATTCAATCATAAAATCATGGTTTCAAATATTTCACACAAAAGATATGATTAAAATCAACATTTTAGTTTTATTTTCCAGATTTGGAGTTTAACTCTCTCCGCTGAGTCAGGTTGGCCTGACAGAACATTTAACCCACTCAGAGATGTTCAACACAACCCTTTTTTTTAGCTCAAATAAAAGGGATTTTATTTGCAGTTTGTTTTTGAGCTACTAAACGGAACACATTGAGAGAATAGGGGCGCTCTGACGGCGCGCGTTGTGCGTAAAAGGCACCGTGGGCGCACGATGCTGAAGCGCTGTCCGTGTGTTTCTCCGCAGGTTGCTCGTCACCATGTTGAGCCGCCTGTTCAGCGAGGTGCTGCCGGACGTCCAGAGGCTCGCGGCCGACTGGGGGGAGAACGCCGAGCACGAGCACAGCAAGTTGAAGGAGGAACGCGGGCCGTGCCACCTCCGAGACGACGAGCTGGACGAGCCGCGCGAAGGCAGCAGCCGAGCGGAGTCGGAGATGGCCGGCGACGACGACGAGGACGACGAGGGCGAGGAGGAGGAGGAGGAGGAGGTGGAGGGGGAGGAAGGGGAGGAGGGCTGCGGCGCGGACGAGAACGGAGAAAAGCCCAAGAAGCGCGGGCCGAAGAAGCGCAAGATGACGGCGGCGCGCGTGGAGCGCTCCAAGGTGCGCCGTTTGAAGGCGAACGCGCGGGAGCGCACGCGCATGCACGACTTGAACTCCGCGCTGGACAACCTGCGCAAAGTGGTGCCGTGCTACTCCAAAACCCAAAAACTCTCCAAGATAGAGACCCTAAGGTTGGCCAAGAACTACATATTAGCCCTGGGGGAGATTTTACGCAACGGCAAGCGTCCAGATGTTGTGACCTACGTGCAGATGTTGTGCAAAGGCTTGTCTCAGCCCACCACCAACCTGGTGGCAGGCTGCCTGCAGCTCAACACCAGGAACTTCCTGACGGAGCCGTGCGCAGACGGAGCCCGCTTCCACATGCCCAGCTCCCCCTTCTCCGTCCACCCCTACACCTACCGGTGTTCCCGCCTCTCCAGTCCACATTACCAGGCTGGAAGCGGCCCGATCAACCTGCGATCCCACTCCTACGGCTCTGGGTACGAGGCCGTGTACCTGCCAGGGGGGACGTCCCCGGACTACAATAGTCCGGACTACGAGGGCCAGCACAGCCCACCGGTCTGCCTGAAGCAGCAGCAGCAGCAACAGCAGCAGCAGGAGTCCTCAGAGACGGACAGGAACTACCATTACTCTATGCACTACTCCGGACTGACCACACCGAGACCCGGCCACAGCCTTCACTTTGGGTCCTCGGGAGCGCGCAGCGGTGGCGCGCACTCTGAAAACATTCCACCTTTCCACGAGGTCCACTTGCACCACGACAGGGCGCCTCCGTATGAGGAGCTCAACTCGTTTTTCCACAACTGATCTCGGAGAAGTGAACTTTTCCAGTGACAATCCTGAAACTTGTTGTGAAACCAAGCGGAGCTCCTAAAAGATGTGACAGAAAGAGTCTTCTGATTATCCTCTGTATTCTGCTGATGTCACCTGTAAACCACTGTTGTATCAAAATGTGTCCAATGTTATCCTGTAAGCAAAATGAGTGCAATTAAAGATGTAAACTTGACACGAAATCTACTAAGACACAAACAACAGAAATAAAAAAAAGTGTTTTATAATTGTCTGAGATCATGGAAAACATTTTTCATGACATTTACTCCAGCTGAGGCTTTTAGGAAAATAACTTAAGTTTAAAATTTTCAAAAAAAACACAAACAAAAGCTAAAATAACATTCATGAGTACATTTTACTAACATTTACAAAAAATATCTCTTTAGTTTATTTATTTAAAGTTTATTATTTATTTAAAATTAAACATCAGGAGCTTTTGAAATGTTTTACCTGTGTGGGCTATATTAAGTGATTCATCCTGAAAGGATATTTTAAAGTATAACCATTTTTTAAATATCAGTTTTGCTATATAATAATAAAACAATAAGAACAGTTTGCTTTCACATCGATTTTGCAGGATTTGATGTCCTGACGAGCCTAAAAACAAATAAAAAAGGAAATGTTTCAAATTATTTAAAATTATCTGGAATAATCATGGGCAAGTTCAACTATCAACTATTGCGTTTGAAACAACCGCTTCAAATGTTAGAATAAATGTGACAATATGTTTAAAGAAGAATATAACGGATTTGCATTAAAATCCGTAGTGAATAAATTTTTTTTTTTATTTAAAAAAATTGTTTCTTAACCACATTAATGCAACAGCTTTGACGTTTATGGAATTCAACAATTAATGTAGGAACTTTCAGAGTTGATGGTTAATTTTATGCATAAAAAAAGATAAATCATTAAATAAATATCCTGCAGGTCAATATTTCAAACCTGTTGTTTGACCCGAGCTGCTTCACTGATGATGTTTCTGATACATTTTGTCATAAATTTTCCAAATCACTAAAATAATCTGAAATATGAAATTATCATCTTAGAAAACATTTGCTTATATTTGAACCATTATTACAGAAAAACGCGTCAGCACACGTCAGTGCGCAAAATGGGATTGAAGAGGTTTGAGCTCTAGGAGTAAAAAAAATAATCTAATTTTCTCCACTTTAGGTTTATGTACAGTGTTTTTCCTCTGTGGCCTCATCCCGTGGTTTGAAATTCAGCAATGGATCAGGCCTCAGACATAATGACGCACAGAGAAGCTGCTCCTTGTTTTTCCCTATTAACTCCAACAGGTAAGTGGATTTAATAAATAGGGTTTTTTTTTGCACTTTTCAAAGAAAACAACGAGCAAACTAAACGAAAAACACAACGGAGCGTTTTTAACATGATTTTAAAATAAAAAATCAGTGTAAACGCCAAATTTAATATTTTTTCTGCAAGTTAGACAAAAACCTAAAAAAGCTTTAAAATATTGCATTTACACATATTCTTATAATATGGGAGTATTTAAGCGACATGAGTTCATCAGATCATATCATTGCTGATTTCTCGGATTAGAGCAGGCGCCATGTTTTGGCCCAGAGCCCTGAGTCCCCATATGTTGTCCAGGGGGGAAAAAACTGTTCCATTCAAAGCTGACCCGAGGAAAACTGTGACCGCAGGGACGATTGTATTTCATATATCAACTCTGTCAATTTATATAAATACCCCACGTTTCCATTTGGCTTCATTTGTAGCCTCAAAGTGTCAAAGGTGAGCAGGTGCAGAATCAGGTGAAGCCGTGGTTCCAAACGGAACGGGCCCTTAAATGACTGAAGGCAAACACACAGTGAGACCCTGCATGGCGCCAAAAGATCCACTACACATCCAATAAAACAAACGAACAAAATAAATAAAATAAAATAAGAAGAAAACTAGAGGAGGAAAACAATTCGCCACTATTTTGGTGATTGTGCGTATATAGTTTTATTGGGCGCAAATTGCAAAACAACAAAATAAAAGAAGTTAATATTATTTTTATTCTAAGCTGCACTAATGTGGCAGAAATGTTTAAATAATGAAGAGAAAGTTTCATAGTTTCTTTTTTGCACCCACGTGTTCACCTTTATTCAACTTCATTTCCTTATTATCAACGATCTGACGCAACAAGTTCAGCTTTGAGTTAAAAAAACTGTTTGATATTTAGTCTAAAACTTTAACCTAATATGTGAGTTTTTTTAAAGAAAAAAACATATAGAGATTTGATTTTTATTTACTCAGACCGACATATTTTCAATATATTTTTAGTTTTTTGAACGTTTGGAGAAAAGATGAATGTTTTATAAAAGACAAAAATTATATAGGAAATTCGTCAGAAATATATCATCACTCAGGTGAAGAACAGGCCTGAGATGTTCTCTCATTTTGCTTGTGTATTTTTTTTTTCTTCTACTTGTTTTATTGAAGAGGGCCGGCGGCTGGCGCAGGATGGACAGCCTCAGTGCCAGCTCGCTAAATGTCTGAGCACCAGTAAAGCCAGAGACCAGTAGAACCTCAACCATCACCGACCTGCCTGGTGCCAGCTGCGCCACGTGGCAGCCAGGCGGGCCCCTGCCAAAAGTGGCCCTTGTGGGAGGGACCCAGTATTTCTTTCCTAATTCACTCAGCATCTGTTCATTATTCTCCACCGTTAAAGGAGCCTGAGTGTCCACGCGTGACCCTGCGAGGGAGGGGAATCATAAAGAGGACGTTTTCCTGCGTTTTTATAGGAGACTGCAGAGGAGTTTGGACTTTTTAACTGTGTTTAAAATTTTAAGACCTTAAACACCTGTGGGACAGTGAGAATAACTGAAAATAATAATAATTCAACAATACACTTATTCCTATTTCTTACTATTACTATTATTCTTGATCCTACTTTATTGCTCCTGTTTTTATTTTTCTTATTATTCTTTATTTATTCTTGTTTCTTTACCTAATCATCAACATCATCATCATCATCATCATAATCTTCTTCTTCTTCTTCATATTCTTATTTTTCCTCTTCTGATTTTTCTTATTATTCTTCTTATTTTTATTCTTATTGTTATTTTTATTTGGAAAAAATAAAGGTGTGAAACTCAAATACCTCCTTATTATCATTCATTTCAAATCAAATTTTCTTGATCCAGTTCATATTTGTGTCTGACTCTCAGAGTGGTCTGATAGAGTTTGCTTATTCTGACAAATGAGCTTATGTGACACGACTGAAATGCATAAAATCAATTAATTTGGACCTAATTCATGGGTGGGTAATTGTTCAAATGAATGCTTATACTAATACGATGCAATTACTGTAATTAAATAATCCAAGCATTTATGGCTCAGTGGAGCTGCCCTTAAAAAAGTGATCAGCTGATCTGCTAAAATAGCCACACAACATTTCAAATGCCATACTGTGGCTGAATCTCCATCTGGACAGTTTTGCCATCATTTATTAGATTAGAGCAACATTTATCAGATTAATTATTTAGAGCTTGACGCTGGATTGGTGAGTGGACAGAAACACATCAGCCTTTTAGATTTGTTTTATTTTTCTGCAGAAAATGGAAGTTGTCAGGTCAAAACTGTGGAACTCCTGTGGAACATGTAGCTCTAAGATGAATATAGAACATGTTTAGTTTGTCTCAACTTTCCCACCAGTTGAAACAATCACTTGGACAGTTTTGTTCGGTTGCACGAAGCGTTAAATTTGGGAGTGACCTCCCTCCACTGCAGTGGGCACTGGGTGCCACTACATCACGCCCACTCTCCCACCATCACCTCCCTGTCATCCAAACACCAGGCCTTCCTCTGTGAAACCAGATGAAGCAAATTCCACTGCATTTCTTTTTTGCCACAATAACAGTGTGCTGTGCAGTGTGTGTAGAATTTTACGAAAGGCCATTTTTTCCCCTGCTAACATTGTGTGTGGCTCAGATAAAACAAACAGAAAAAATAAATTATAATTACAATAAAAGTGTGAAAGCATCAGATCTCAATGGTCAAAAACAAACTAATCCAAAATTGAGGAGCCAAAAATAATGCCTCAAATGTGTGTGTGAGTTTGAGTGTACAGTTTGTGTTGTGCGTGTATAGAGGTTGTTGTCACTCTGCACAGATGGTGGGAGTGTTTTTTTTTTTTTGCGTGGGGTAGTGGGGGTGAGGAAATGAGGAGGGCCACGGAAAAAAAAAAAAGAAAAAAGTGAAAGGAAAGGCGAGGAGGAGGGTTGCATCTCTGATGCTGCCATGCCACGGTCACACGGGCAGCAGTAATTGGCCTCCATATTGAGGGGTTTTGTGGTGCTGCAGGGTGGGCAAACTCCCAGCTGGACCTGTCAGATGGTATTCAATCCAGCTCATTGCCCTCGCTCCTCTGCTCCTCTGCTCCTCTTCTCTTCTCCTCTCTTTCACTTCTCTGGCATGTTCACTTCTTTTTGTTCTTCTCCTCTCTTGGCCTTTATTACCCATCTTTACTGTCTCTGTTTCATCCCACACACAAACTTACACTCTACTCCTTTCACAGCTCCTTTTTTTTTTGTCTAAATCACACATTCACCAACTTATTTTTTTCCCTCCTCTCCCGGCATGTCACTACTTCTTTTTCTTCTTTTTTTAATCTCTTTACTTTTCAGTTTTTTCTCACTTATGGCACATGGTCACTTCTATCTAACACATTCAGTATCTTAAAGTACATCACACTCTTCCATCACTGGTCACCCACGTGCACAAACACACACAGAGCTTGAGTTTCCACCACCTCAGAGGACTTACTCCTAGATCATACTTTTTTTCCCAATAATATGCCTGTATATGTGAACAGATTTACAGATTCATCTCTCGCTGGCAAAAAATAGTGTTTCTTTCTTTGGCAAGTTTTTTTTTTTTACAGCATTTTGTTTGGATCAAAATTCAAGTTTAAGACAAAGATTAGAAATGTTATTAAACAACAGCATCTCAATAAGCGTGAGGATGAATAAATGACAAAAAAATTTTGTTGGTTTTCTTTTTATGTTTTCTTCTGCAGACATCACCACAGCAAGCGAACGCATATGAAGGATTTGGCAGGTGTTTTACGCCTCGTGTTTTTCCAGGTGCAACCTGGGCTCGAACCTGCAGCATCACAGACCACCGAGCTTTACCACAGCCCCACATGACAAAAAAATATATAAATAGGACTTTACAAAAAAAAATTTAACTGTGTTGCAATAAGAAGTAAAGGTCTGGAGGAGCAGAAAGGAAATTTTCAGTCTAGATGTTTTGTTGATGCAGCTTTCACGATATGTAATAATGTCATGTGTGATACAATCTGCAGATGTTAGATTTTTCAGCTTGTGGATGATGCAGTTTAAAAGACAATGTGGTCAAACGCTGAAAAATTTTCTTCTAAACCATCAAAATTGCTCCTGTTTTTCTAAAATAATTAACTATCATAGAGGAATAAAACTTAACACGTACTTTAAAATCAAAATTTCAAGAATATTATTTGTTTTCATGTTCAAATGCTTTACTAAAGGTTGTTTCATTGCAAGATATACCAGCAGTTCAGTTTCATTTACCATGCATCTGCTGCGTTTTTTTTTTTTTTTTGGCTTTACACAAGAACCGATTGCTTTTAGGGTTTTATTCATCAAAGCTGCTATAATCTTGCACGTCACTATTATATAAATATTCTGACAAAAAAAGTCAAGATTTGGCAGTTATGCATTTAAAAAAGAAGGACTCTAGGAATCAAAGCAACAGCATTTTAAAGCTTGTTACTGTTTCTGAAGTTTCCTCACAACCACAGAGCAGCAGGTAATTATTCATCTAAGCTAACACAAACATTGTCATCAATCCTGGAGCTGTGAAATCCCAGCGTCATTTTAAGAACGCGATGGTAAATAAAACAAAACTAAACTCCTAAAAACTGTTAATATGTAAATCAGATCAACAAAAAGGATGCTATTTTTGTAATTCCACAAATGTTGTCTTTAAAATATGATATGTGAAGCGGGATTTGAAAAAAAAAAGTTACATGTTTGTTTTCCTTATTGGGCCTTTTTCTTCTAAATAAGTTCATGAAGTGTAACCAGAGCCCGAAAAAGACAAGTACAGTCTCTGCCAAGTGTGCAGATTTCATTTAAAGTTCAATGAAACAGATTTTCTCCTGTTCACTGTCCATATGTTTCCACACTATCCTGCTTGCACACATTAGACAGTCCCCAGATGTACAAATACATCACAAGTGGGGAAATCCCTCATGGACAAGTTTATATTTTCTATAATAAAATATGAGGTAAATGTTAGTTTTAAGTCTTTGTATTGATTTGAAAAATTACAACCAAAGGAATAATATAGGAACAAAGCAAAAGAAAGAGACTATTTTGAGTAAAAACATAGAAAACTAGTCTGTGGTAAAGATCCATCCACTGTTTTTTCCAAGTTGTGGGTTTCTGTCTTCAGACGGGGGACACCCTGGACACATCACAAGTCCACCACATGGACACAGAGACAAACAAGCCATCACAACTATTGTCAATTTAGAATTACCAATAACATGCCTGTTCTTCATCTGTGGGAGGAAAACGGCGTGCACAGAGAAAACCCACATGCGCACACAAACATGCAAACTCCACACAGAGAGGATGGGAGGCGAACCTGCATCCTTGTCTTTGTGAGGTCATAACTCTAACCTGTTCCACGGTGATGCACAAAGAAAAAACATCCCTTGATCAACACTGGTAAAAAAAAAACAAATAAGACATAATGGAGGACAGTTTTTGTTCAAAGGTTCATGTTTGTATTTTTTCTGACTAAAAAAACGCCTTTTTTTGTTCATTAAGTATAAAGTTCATTAAATGAGCAACAATGTTGAATTGAAAATGGAATAATCATATAAATGTATTTTTTGGCATTTTTATTCTTGTGACTAATATGCTTTAAAGAGTGATTATGCAATACGATACATACTGCTGATTTCTCAGCTTTCAAAACTGGCCTTATGACCAAATTGTCATTTGTATCTGTGATTGTTATTGTTTTGTTCATTCAGCATGGTCACCTGCTAGGCTTTTCAGGCACATTTTATTTAAACTGGTAACCCTTTTTTCGTCAATAAGAAATAAAGAGATAAAAAAAGATGAAAGGAGTTCTTCCTGTGGCATGTCATTGGGCTGTAGTGCCCTGCTTTGAGGAATCAGCAGTGTGCGATGTTGTAATTCACTAATGAACAGCTGTCACTGAATTTAAATACTCTTTCACACTGCCACAGTGTCCCTCTAGTATGCCGTGCAGATGCTTACAACTTACATACACACGCACACACAGACACACACACTCATTCTCAGTCTCTTTTGTAGCTGGCCTTGACTCAGCAGCCCCCCACCGCTTTTACCTTTGAGTGGCTCTGACCTCTAAATGTGCATTTGTTCTTGTGCCCCGTGTTTAATATGCTTATAATATTGTTTTCACAGTTAATTCAGTCTTTGGACGAAACAGGATGGAAAGTGGTGTTAATTAGACAATTGTTACATATTAGTGTTGCTTTTTAATTGACCCACGTCTGCATTTTATTAACTAAAACTATGGGCGTTAAAGTCAGAAGTGACATTTATCATGCAAACACGTTAAAAAAGTTAATCTGATGCTTCAGTTTGACTTTTTATCTGTCAAGCAAAACAATGTATTTTAGATTTTTTTGGTGTTAGCATTTAAAATGGAAAATGTGAGAGTTATCGCATCATGTTTACATTGCACAAGTGATTCATTCATTTTGAGATTTAAAAAAATGCAACTCATTGAACATCATTGTGTCCATAACAAATTTCTATGAAGTGAATGACAAAGTATCATTTTGTACCATACACGCTAAAAATGAAATGTTGGATTTACTAACTAAAGGAACATTTGTAATTGATCAACTGAATGTTTGATGCAGTTTAATATTTTACACTTTCTGTTCATTGCAGCAGTAAGTTTAAAG
>JARVJO010000125.1:11332935-11361659 GCA_031762555.1 Cynodonichthys magdalenae | reverse complement strand
TAAATAGTGGGCCTCTGCAGACCTTGATGGCAAACTGAGAAGGTAAATCATCTATTTGAATCAGCTGTGTTGAAGCCCGGACAAATATAAAACTTGCAGGAGTCCGGCCCTTGAGGACCGGAGTTGGACATGCCTGCTATAGATGAACAAAGTTGGACAAAAGAGGTGTCAATCGAAAGAAGACAACCAATCAAATTGTCTGAACAGCCTATTATGCAAATTAAAAGTCCCTGGTAAATAGTAAATGGTCTGAACTTATATAGCAGTTTATCAAGTCCCTCAGGACCCCAAAGTGCTTTACAATTACAGACATTCACCCCATTCACACACATTCATGATGGTAAGCTACATTGTAGCCACAGCTGCCCTGGGGTACACTGACAGAGGTGGGGCTGCCATGCACCGGCGCCACCAGACCCTCTGACCAACATCAGTAGGCAAGGCAGATGAAGTGCCACATGGAATGGGGGCATGAACCGGCGACCTTCCGGTTACAGGACAACTCCTCTAACCACTCCGCCACAGCATGGGTCAGGCTATAAACAGGCAGGAAGTAACCGCAAACAGGGAATGTACCATGGGAGGTACATTGAGGGTTAAGGGGTTAAACAAAGATCTTGCATGATTTCACAGTATGTGTTAAAAACAAGAGTCTCAGCTACTATCACATCTATGTTTAGTTCATTTTCTGTAAAAATGTCTTTGAATCAGGTTCCTTCTGAAATCTTATGATTACCTTCTGTGAATTTTACTAATACCCAATCAGCCATTGGGATGGAGATATTTTGCTAACACACACACACATTTGTTTCTTCAATCCTCATGAGTGCTTTGCATTGACTTCAATTCATTTACTGATCATTTCTATAGCCTAACCCGTTATCGTAAACCTATCTGACACTAAATCTAGCCTAAATTCAATTCACACCTTGGTCCTAAACTAAACCACCAATCAAAATGAGCATCTGTACAAGTGGGAACCAGGTTCTGGTCCTCGTGAGGAGCATTAGGTCCCCACAAGGCTGAATTTTTCTAGAAAATGTTCGCCATGATGTAGCAAAAATGTGTACACATGCACGCTGTCACAAAAATATTGCTTTGTTTAACTTCAAGCAGTTTTGGTCAGTAAAAATTTGAAAACAAGCATGAAGTTTAGCTCGTTTCACAGGTTTGGTCTGAAAATGATGTCTGTCTGTCTGCAAGTGTTCTGAAGTTAACTAAATCAAAATTCCATGTGTAGATTGTCTTCTACCCTGCATTTCTTTGAATGGCTTTAGTTTCCCCCAAAACTCCAAACACTCATTTATTGTCTGCTGGCAACTAATAATGATCTTAGTTCTAAAAAAAAACTTATATTTGAGAAGCCCCTTCTGTGGCAGGGGAATATGTGTAAACGGAAGAATGGGTCTAAACAAACAAAGATGGATTGATAATGTGAGAACCACTGATTTTTGATCATTTATCTCAGGTGGATAAGGAAGAACTCAGTAGTGACGGCTCATCTATCAGCCGCAGGGACTCCACAAAGTCTCCTGGAACAGAACCAAAAACCAACTGTATCCATCTTTCCCTTGCTTGTACATGTTTAGAAAATAAATTGATATTTGCTGGGACAAAAAAAATATTGGAAACACTGCATAACCAAGGGGACAGGCACGGAAGGAAAATAAAAAGTTCAAACCAAAAGAAAGGAGTGAAACAAAAGTGGAGAACAGCAATGAGACTACTGGAAGCACACACGTGCGTATATGAGGAAGGGAGAGTGAGGGCAAGGTAGGCAGCTAAACAGCAGCTGTCGACCTAATTCCTTCTTAACGCAGTGCTTGTGCTCTGATTAAGAAAGCGATCTGGCCTTTAATTTTCTCCTGACACCAGCTAATGTTCTGTGTCTCAATCGCCTTTCCTAGTTTTCCTCTTACTCTGCAACAGCTTGTGCAGCAAATCAACATAAGCTGTACTAAGAAAGTGCACAAAAAATAGGTATAGAAGACAAATCAAAAAAAAAGAAAACTTTGCCCCCACCCCTGCCCCCCTCCTTCAAGGTATCAGGCCTTTAGTTTACTAATTCGATTAAGAAAATAGGATGTTCCTAAATCCTGGATAATAATTAAAACTTACTGCACAATTCAGAAAATGAAAAAAGGACACAATACCGCAAAAATGTAGACCACATATCCAGTCTGCAAACTGTCGGTCTGTATCCTAAAAGAGGAATGACCACTGGTTTCAAGTAGTTATCGATGTCAAACAATTAGCTGTGAGATTTAAGCTCCCATCCAAGAAGGCTGGCTGAAAAATAATGATGTGGGTGGGCAAAAATCAAACCATCGTTAAAGCTCTTTCTCAAACACATGCATGAAAGCACTTAAACGTGTTTTCTTCTTTTTGCTTTGTTAACCTTTAATGGCAGAGGTGTCAAAAGTGTTCACATTCATTTCTCAAGTGGAATATTAGGGTTTAAAAAGACTTCTTTAGAAGTTAAAGTATCAACTCACACTTTTTACTCAAGTAAAACTGGTTTTAAAACTACTTAAAGTATAAAAGAAAAAGTAATAAAGAAATACATATCTGGATTGTTTTTTGTTTTGCTTGTTTTTTTTGACAAGCTGATAAAATGTAAAGAGTAGAAGTACAAAGTGGGTTGGAAAATAATTACTTCAGTAAAGTATAACTAATGAAAATTTCTCTTTAATGGTAACAAAGTACCTCTGATTAAGGCATAATGTTTTGACCAAAGCAATAGTATAAAATGTAAGAAAATAATATTTTCACTAATTTGTTCTATCTGTTAGAACAATGACTAATTGAGTTTAAAAAAATGGTTTGCTTGCTGAAGCGAGCATTTTGCTAAAAGAAACCTACGTATATCAGAAATGTCAAGGAGATGAGATGCACAAACACACATCAGCTGCAAACATATAAGCACAGCATTTATTTCAAAGGGACTGAAACATTTTGTGTTTGGTAGCCTTTAATGTGAATAAAAAGGAATATAAACTAAAATATTTACCTGAGACTCAACTTTTCCAAAACCGAACCAGAAAGCCAATTTAAATCATGGCAGCACACAGGATTAGTGGAATTGACATTTTTCTGATGCTTTTCTTTGAAAGTGGTAGAATAAACACTCAGCTCTCGCGCTGTGGATCCAAGGATTTACGACAGAGGACAGACACAAACATAAGAGTGGCGATAAACCTTGGACAAACATGAGGTGTACATGTGTGTTTGCTGCAAACACACATTCGGACTGCCATGTGGAGGGTGTGTGCGCGTGTGTGAGAGAAAGAGAGAGAGGTGGCGTTGCTAGGAGCACCAGGTTGTGTGCAGACAGTGGTAACAAAGTAGAGACAGCAGCAGCAGCAGCAGCCTGGCAGTGGAGAAGAAAGGAGTGGAGCAATGCCAAGAAGATTCCCCCTGAGAGCGCGCAGAAAGAGACAGACAGAGAGGGAGGCAAACATGGGGAGGCCACGCTGATAAGATCACATATTCACCACTGAAGTATGGAAGACAAATTTACCAAGACAAACACTAATCTTTTACTGTATGCGACTCAAAGACTTCAAGAGGGTCAATAAAATCTGCCGAAAAGGCCCTAATTTAGCTTTGAGGACTATTACGGGGTGAATGGAAGGAAATGGTAATGGCGGAACAGCAGGAGGGGGGGAAGATGGTTTACAAGGTTGACTGGAGGGATGAGAAAAAGAAAGGGGAAGAGTGAGACAATCTGTTGGGGCTCATGTTTGCCATCCCTCCTCATGTCACCCATCCGTCAGATAGTCTGTTAGTCTGTTTCCAACCAGCGCGCGTCACTTCCTCACCCCTGCATGTTCCACCCGCCGAGCCTATCCCTTGTTTTCTATTTGTTGTCTCCTCTTTGCAAATCTCCCTCTTCCTGCTCCTTTCCCCTATTTTGTCTTTAAAACGAAGAGGCCCGTGTGAACGGGCTATGCAAATGAGATGGTTATTACCCCACTGCTCATCAAGCCGCGCAGAGGAGACATTAATAGACTGATGAATATGCATGTGAATTTGTTAATTAAGTTAATTATTCTGCTGAAAATGCATTCGTCTTCCAAGGACATCTTCCCCAGGATTTCAACCTGCTCCACTCATTAGTCATGCGATATTTCATACACGGAGTGGAAGAGAGGGAGAGATGGGAGGCAGACAGTGGGAGGGAGAGCGAAGGAGAAAGGGGGAGACAATGTGTTTTTTGTTTTGTTTTGTTTTTCAGTTGTATAAGTGTGGGGCAAAAATAATGCATTTTAGTGTCATCAGTGCTCACAATGGGATGTGCAATAAATACTCATAACAGCAAACTATCACATTGTTTTTCTTTAATTTAAGTTGTGACATATTATTCCTCCCCCCATCCAAAAAGAAAAAGTCCTAGCAGGAGTTCATACTTTCAGAGTTTTCAGCATCTTTTTTTTTTTGTAGCTGCTTCCACCTCACTGGTTACTTCTCCCTAATTGCTTATTAAAACCCTCTTAAATGAACTTTTTTTTGCCAACTTTCCAACACATTAATTAATTGTTGTAGCCAATTAAGTGCCGTTGTGCAAATGAGCCTCATCACAAATGGTCCTATAGGGCTAACCCCCCCCCCCCCCCCATTCTATCCCTCTCCTTGTCTCCTGCTTTTCCCCTCACTTCCTTCCCCTCCTCCTCCCCCCACAGTCTTTCCAGCTGCCCCAGCACTTCGAGGCAATCGGTGCCAAAAAAGCAGAAACTGTGTCCCGGTAATGCCTCACTGTTTTTTTGGACTGTTTCCAGCCTTCACGCTCACTGATCTTCAAACTTGTGCGATAGGTAAAAAGCAGGGAAAAAAAAAAAGGACTCAGTCGATTCCTTTTGTCTGGCAATGTTTCTACAAGAGCACCCCTAATAGGAATGCTTCACAACCAATCACCAAAGCATATAGAAAATCTGTTGATTGCACTCTTTGCCTAATTTGTCTGGTGGCCACAGATTGTCAAGGAGGCTTGTGTTTGCATCAAATGTGGTTTATATTTATTCACAGCAGGTAAGATGTGGGTCCACCAAGAGAGGCTTGCGAGAAAAAAAAAAGGAAAGAAAGAAAGAAAAAAAGAAGGGTAATCGACTTCAAAGGCACTCGGTGAGGTTGCCAAGATGTTCACACATCTTCATCCCCTGTGCTGAAACGGAGAACATGCAGGGGAAATCAAACGCAAGTGTTTAAAGGGATGTTAGTCAAATTCTGCAACACAACAACAGGAAATATGTTGGAAAAATGTATTAGTTAGGCATGTCTTGTGCATATATAAATATATGTAGTAGTACGTGTGTGTATGCACATTATGCACGTGCATGAAGACTTTTTTTAGTGTTTATATGCAAAAGTATGCATGAGCAAATCCACATATAGCTGTGAAAGTGTAAATACACATGCAGCTTCTAAAATTAAAGAGTGATAAAAAGATGCAAATAGTTTCAAATTCAAAGGTTGATCAAACATTTTGATTAAAAAAATAAGACTCAAAGCAAACATCTATATTGTATCAGCATGTATAAAAATCCATGAAATATTCTTACTTTTAATATATGCACACTTTTGCAAAGATTTCAAAGAAGATTGGATTTAATTTTCCTCTGTCTCTTCATTTGATGTCACACTGACACAATGATGTTGGGATCCGGGCTACATGGGGGTTGAACCATCTGTTATTAGACTCTTTTTTTCTTTCTTTTTCTTTTTTTTTGTGTCACAGAAATTTATTCTTTCTGACTTTGAGTGAGCGTTTTGGTTGGTTGTTATGCATCAAAATGATGGGGACTATTGAAAACCTCAGAGAAGGAACAAAATGTGATAGATAGATAGATAGATAGATAGATAGATAGATAGATAGATAGATAGATAGATAGATAGATAGATAGATAGATAGATGTGTCAAACTCGAGTCAAGCTCAGCCCACTCAGCTGCCATTCAGACGTGGCACTGATACACCCACCATGAAGATTAGGGAAGATTTAGCTCCAGTGCCAACCTCACTCCCAGTGCAGTGCCATCCCTCGGCACAGAGGGGGGTCCTACTTGGCATGGCAAGGTGAACTAGCCTCTGATTGATGGGCATGGTTTCAGCCTGCTCCTGAGCTCCCCAAGGCTCGTGCCTCCTTTTTCCTTTCTCGCAGTGTCTTGGCAGCAGTGCCTGAATCCTCCTCCATGCCAGGCAGCCAGCTAAAGCTCCTGGTGGGCACATCAATTACACAGCGGCACCTCCCCTCTTTTCTTCTGTTGGTCTGTCTACTGTCTCACATGATGCCAATCTGGTCCATCTCCACTGCTGTCTAACGTTATCTCCTGCATGTCTTGTTGCTGTTTTCTACTCATGCTCACATCGCATGTGCACAAATGCACACAAATTCAAGCACACACTCCCTCCCTGCCCCATCTCATCGGCAGGTCATAATGGTTGGTGGGAAAATCCTCCCTGGAGAGCACTCATTGCCACAGGCTCAGCTGTACAAAAGGCTCAGGTGTGTGTATGCAGTATGAGGTTGTGTGCATGACTGCTTTTGCCATTCACGTCTTTCAATAAAAATAATTTTTTTGCAGCCCACGTGGCAACTTGTAAATATGAAATGTAAACTTAAGCAAACGTCATCAGACTGTTATTTTTTAAAGTCAATAAACAAAATCATTTTAACCTTTCTTTGGTGGTTAGTTGCTCTTGGCAGAACATGTATCATTTACTTGCAAAAGTACGCCATCTGGAGTATTCATCAAGCCATTGTCCATATTAAGATAGGGCTTTATTTAAAAAAATATTCAATTTGTATTACATTAATAAGAATGAACCATCTCTTATAACATAGTCAAATCAGTTTTTAAAAGGGCCATTTGTATATGATACAAAGCTGAAATATACAGTACTGTGCAAAGGTCTTGAATCATCCCTCAGTAGTTTATATTTGCTTTCCAGGAGCCAGAACTTGTAATCTAAAAGTTTGAAAGCTCAGGTAAGAGTTTGTATTGTTTACCTCTGACCTCTAAATCATCCATAAAAAAGCTCCTATACCCAAGAGAAACAGAAAACCTACAAAATAATTAAATGTTGTAATGACACAATTTGTTCTGATTTTTTCAGTTGAATTTGAAAAACACCAATAATGACTCAGTTTGAAAGAGATGAAAAAGTTCTTTAGGCCTGACATTTCTTGTTTGGTCCTCTTATTTGTCCAAATTTTATTTATTTATTTTTAAATGTTTTTGTTATTTTTATATTGCGTGGACATCTGGGGCAGTTCCCCTGGATTGGCAGACCGGGGTAGGTGTGCCCCTATTTAATAAGGGGGACCACAGTTTGTGTTTCAACTGTAGGGGGATCACATTTCTGAGCCTCCCTGTAACTGTCTATTCAGGGGTCCTGGAAAGGAGGGTCCGTTGGATAGTCGAATCTCGGATTCAGGAAGAGCAGTGTGGTTTTTGTACCGGTCGTGGAACACTGGACCAGCTCTACACCCTCAGCGGGGTCCTGGAGGGTGCATAGGAGTTCGTCCAACCAGTCTACATGTGTTTTGTGGACTTGGAGAAGGCTTTCGACCGTGTCCCTTGGGGATTCCTGTGGGGTTACTCCGAGAGTATAGGGTGCCAAACCCTTTGATAAAGGCTGTTAGGTCCCTGTACGACCGGTGTCAGAGTTTGGTCCTCATTGCCGGTAGTAAGTCAGACGCGTTTCCAGTGAGAGTTGGACTCCGCCAAGGTTGCCCTTTGTCACCAATTCTGTTCATAACTTTTATGGACAGAATTTCTAGGCACAGCCAAGGTGTTGGGGGGATCTGTTTTGGTGACCTCAGGATTGCATCTCTGCTTTTTGAGGGTGATGTGGTCTTATTGGCTTCATCAGATTGTGATCTCCAGCTCTCACTGGAGCAGTTTGCAGCCCAGTGTGAAGCGGCTGGGTTGACGATCAGTGCCTCCAAGTCCAAGACCATGGTCTTGAGCTGGAAAAGGGTAGAGTGCCTCCTCCGGGTCGGGGAAGAGGTCCTGCCCCAGGTGGGGGAGTATTTCTGGGTCTTGTACACGAATGAGGGAAGAATGGAGCGGGAGATCGATAGGCAGATTGGTGCTGCGTCTGCAGTGATACAGGCACTGTACCGATCTTTCATGTTGAAGCAAGAGCTGAGCTAAAAGGTGAAGCTCTCGATATACCGGTCGGTCTATGTTCCATACCCTCATCTATGGTCACAAGCTTTGGGTAGTGACCAAAAGAACAAGATTGCTTATAAAAGTGGCCAAAATGAGTTTCCTCCTCAGGGTGTGTGGACTCTCCCTTAGAGATATGGGGAGAAGCTCGGTCATCTGGGAGGGACTCAAAGAAGAGCCGCTGCTCCTCCACATCGAGAAGAGCCAGATGAGGTGGCTCGGGCATCTGGTTAGGATGCCTCCTGGACGCCTCCCTGGTGAGGTGTTCCGGGCATGTACTGGGAGGAGACCCAGAGGAAGGCCCAGGACATGCTGGAGGGACTAAATTTCTCAGCTGGCCTGGGAACGCCTTGGGATTCCCCCAGAGGAGCTGGCCCATGTGGCTGGGGAGAGGGAAGTCTGTGTTTCTCTTTTTAGGCTGCTGCCCCCACGACCCAATCCCGGATAAGCGAAAGAAAATGGATGGATGGATGGATGGATGGATGGATGGATGGATGGATGGATGGATGGATGGATGGATGGATGGATGGATGGATGTATGGATTTGTTGTTTTCAGTTCTTGGCTCAAGAAATGGAATACAATCACTGAAAAACAGCCCAAACCCAAATAAGATCTATGAACAACCTTCAGGAAGTTTAGATCACTGTTGATGAAGACCACTTTACAGTTTTTTACAGTTGCTTTGGTACATTTATATGAGCAGACTTAAAATTCTATTGGTTCAGCTTTCACATTGTGTCACTTGTGCACATCAAAAAAACAGTTTCTCATTGCTTTGAACAAGTTACAAATACTTTGGTACATCTATGCAAATTATTCTGTACAATTCTCTCAAATTGCATTATCAGTTGCTTATTGATCAAAATGTATTATATGTCTCTATTCAATAAACTCCCTAACATTAAGACATTAGTTCATTGCATATGTCTTTACATGCAAAATGGTTGAACAAGTTCTCATAATATGTCAAATTTCTATCCCTTAGACTTTTTTCTAAATCTGTCCCAAATTGGTAAATTGCTCACAGGTGAATGCTGACTTTCACACATACAATACAGATCATCTTGTCACCTTTTTACACACTCTCTACAGGGATCTAATCCCTGAACAAGAGAGGGGTCAGTTTGGAGATGATTTGCCAAAGTAGGTTATAGTTTGAGACGATGTCAGTTTCCATCGCTCCACTATCATCAGGCAATGGTTTATGACCCACAACAGGATGCTGGTGGAGTTCCTCTCTCCCCACTACTGACACAGTTGAGTTGTCCTTCAGAGGGCACTTGTTCAGTTGACACAGATTTAAAGTTCTGAGAGATAAACTAAAGAATTAGAGCAAGAGACTGACTTTTAACCCATAGTGTTTTGTTAATTTTATAAAAGTTTTGAGAAATGCACTTATTGCTTTGCAAATATCAAAAATACTTTCTGAAATGCACCAAAGTCACTAAGTAAACTGTAAATGTCAGAATGACACAGTTTGTTCTGATTTTCTTTAATAGTACTTTTTAGCACCATTCTATCCAAGCAGGATACTCAAAGCAATTTACACTACAATTTGTGCCCTCATTTAGCCATTCATACTCCACTATCTCTCTACAAAGGTAATCTTGGTAGACCATTTTTAGCAGAATCTAAAAAAAAAAAAAAAGAACACCAAAAATGATACCGTCTGAAAGAAATGGAAACATTCTTTAGGTCTGATATTTCTTGTTGGTGCTCTTATTTGTCCATTATTTTTATATTCAATTTAATTACTTTTTTATGCTGTTTGAAGAAAATGGTTGAAAAAACAACCAAAATCTAAAGAAGCGTTATGAAAGACCTTCAGGTATTTTAGATCACTACTGATCAAGAACACTTTACTGCAAGAAAGTCTGACTCCTTGTAAACAAAATACAGACAAAAAAATAGAGTGGTTTAAAACTTTCGCACAGTCGCGGTACGGAAGCCGAGTTGGGGAAACGGTGAACTCGAAGAGGGGAGCGAGCAAACAATGGCGACGGGGCCTGTTGTTTCTCTGCAAACTGGCAGTCCTGCCAGGGAACTTTCTATTTCGGTTCAGCAAGTAGGAAGTCAGTCTCTCGGAGATCGGGTAAAATCCGAAGATGTAACAGGTGCGGTCCACAGTTTATTTTTTATTTGTTGTACTTTGTTTTTATAATTCCGAAAAGCTCTAAAATGCTGGAAAAGCGACCAAGGCTAACGAAGGCTAACATTAACAACAGCTAGTCTAGTCATTTTTTTGTAACTAGTGGCTGATTATTGAATATGTTGTCAACGATTTGGAGCAGTTACATATTTTAGGGCAAAATAAGCACGTAACAAGTCGTTAAACGTCAGCATATTTCATTGGCTTTAGTGTTTTTAATGATGTTACAGCTGTATGAGCTAGGCTAACAAAAGCTTCGGGCTAGTAAATAAACCTTGCTCAAATGCCAACCGGCTAAAGTTAAAAATCACAAAAATGTCATTAGCAAACAAATGAAAGTTTATGGTTTTTAGCAACAAAAGCCAGCTTTGCTGTTTTACGAGATAAGTAGGATAGCATTCATTGTGATTTTAGCTCTAGTTGACAAGTGGTGCTTTACTTCTGTTTTGTTTGTCAGTGTCGTGTAAATGTAATTTTGTAACGATCACTAAAGCCTACACGTAAAGGAGACAATTAATACAAGCGAATCTGTGAGATAAATCTTTGTTCAGGTGTTGATTTACAAGAAACTTGTCTTTTTATATTGTCTGTTTATAATTGGCTAATGCTAAAATGGGATCAACAATAAACTTTATGAACTGATTGTTTGTATGCAAAACATTTTTGACTGATTTAAAATAATCAGACTAGTATGTATGTATAATGTTTTATACCCTAATTTCTGAAGTGAATTGTGTCTTTTAAAATATTTTTAGAAGCAGAGAAGCAGAGTCGCATGGCTGCTCTGTTGGAGAGGCTTCACGCCAAACACAATGCTTCTCGGCCATGGCAGGAGACCAGCAAGGTTGTGCGTCAGGCCATGGTAAGACAGATCCATCTTTCTGTAAATAATGCATACATTCACAAATCATTACTTTCTTAAAATATGATGTAAATATAATACTTTCCCTAATGTCTAAATCCAGTTGAGATTGGCCAAGTAACTTGCTGTCACCTCTTCTTGTTTTTATTCTAATAGATAGTTCTCAATGACGTCCTCATGCGGGACTTTTTTACCCTCCGCACCCCATTTGTAGGCTAGCATTTAGCTTGTAGCAATAAAAACAGTATGGGAGAACTACAAAAGCAGGGGAGGAAAAAATACAAAAAGGCCACTGAACAACGCAGACGAGCATTACCAGGATCATAATACATTGTATTTAAAATATTCCTTTCAGGGAATCTATGAATCCACTGAACAATAAATCTAAATCAAGATATTTAGCTGTATTTAATGTAACGATACTGTGTTGACATGACTCTCTGTGACTTTCTCTGATATTATTAGTAACTATATTTTACATACATGTACATACTGCACAATACTGAACATTTTGTGATTATAATCTGATGCTGTCAGTGTTTATTACATGCACATTTACAAGGCCAGGGTATATTGCATGATGTTCAAAACACTTCGCTATTTATAGTGCACAACCTTCTTTTTTTTATTTAAATAATGTACTATGCGGTCACTAACCATGGTAGAAGTGATCTGAACACACTCTGGAATCCCGAGGAGGGTGAAACCTTTGTGGCTGATTTTCGCCAGCCACAAAATCATGTCACTTTGTCGACAGTTCTGCTACTTCTCCTTTGGTGTTTTTACGTCGTCTGTTTTTTTTTTGGAACATTTCACTGCTACATGAGCGGCACAGTTCTGAGTTCAGCTCCAACGCAAACTTGCTCCATGACTGCTAAACCAAATTATAATAAAAACATACAATTGCATAAACAATCTAGCCTGTAGACCACAGACAATGTATACGTTTCTGTGCTGTAGATTATCTCCTCTTCCGCATTCGTGACCACGAAAATGGTGATTTGATCATGTGACCTGCAGGTCGCTACGTCATCTATACAAACCATGTGTCTTAAACCTACGTTTTGCTCATGCTTTCTCAACTCTTTTTGTGAACAGAATTGAAAAAAATAAAAACAAACAAAAACCCGCTAAGCTACCTCTACCTGGGCTTGGTCTCACTCTTAACCACACATTGTTATGTTATCTTACCTCTTTTGCATCTAGTATTTTATCATTTAACCCAGAGGCGGGCAGTCCTAGTCCTCAGCAGCAATTATCCTGCATGTTTTACTTGTTTCTTTGCTCCAACACACCTGATTTGAATGACTGTGTGATCATCTAGCTTCTGCAGCACTTAAATTTTATTTCAAATTTTGAATCAGGTGTGCTGAAGCAGGGAAACAAATAAAACATGCAGGATAGCGGCCCTCGAGGTACTAGGATTGCCCACCCCTGATTTAGACTATAATCATATACACACATACTGTTTTAAATTACTGTTTTTAATGAAGAGCTTAATTACAAAGTTTTATATTACTATTGTATACTTTAGTTGTTTACCATAGTTATTTCTCTGTTATATGATGTGTAGAGGCTCCTCCTAGTGGTATGACTGTGTTACAGCAACGGCACCACTTTTACATTTTTATTATTGAAAAGCTGAGCGTTAAATTAGAATTTGTCTAAGTTCTGAAAATATTTTGTTATGTTGGTTTTAACAAGCAATCCTAAATGGCATTAAAAATGGCCATAGTTCTACAGCGGTGCTATTCATTAACATATCAAAACAGACAAGACTAACATAACATACTTTTTGCATATTCATTGGCATTATGTACATTTTCTACACATTTTTATTTTTTATTTTTTCTGTAGTAACATACTTGTAGTGGTTAACATTATGTGGGACCGGTTATGCTTACTCGGCCTGTAAAACACAAACAAACCTGAATATCAGATATTGGTGATGCAGCCTTTTTTCCTCATCTGTCTTGTTTCTCACCCTCTCTTCACATTGTGTCCCAGGAGAAACGCGGTGTGGTGAATACAGCAGGCCACCAGCTTTTGCTCAATTGCTTGGAGACCCTGCAGAGAGCACTAAAAGGTGAGAATGTTCATACTGTAGATGACTTAAATATGCGTGCAAATAGTTTAGAGAAAACAGTTGCGCTTTTGTTGACTTATGTTTGGCTTAATTTTTATTTTATGTTGTCATTGATGATGCAGTCATATTGTAAGTTTTCTGATCCTTTTTTTTTTTAGTCTCCTCCCTTTCCTCAATGACGGATCGTCTAGAGTCCATAGCTCGACAAAACATGTAAGTATGAAACATTTTGTTTCTTGTATGGAAGGTAAGAACATATAAAGAAGATAGGATGACATGTTTTCTGCTCAGTTTATTTAAGACTGTTTTGTGTACAGATTGGGCTCTCACCTCAGCCCATCGGGGACAGAGTGTTACATCACGTCAGACATGTTTTATGTGGAGGTACAGCTGGACACCAGCGGACAGCTTTTAGATGTAAAGGTTGCACACCAAGGGGAAAACCCAACGGTCAGTTTGTTTTAGTTTTGTTGCAAGAAGAAACGTGCTAAAAAATTATTACGTTTGATTATTTATGCTCTGCAGCCATAGATTTGCTGCAGTTGCCTCTTTTACAAAAAACTGAATATTTATTTTTTAAATATTTTTTGTTTGTTTGAATTTCTGTAACATCTTACATAAAGATTTAACTTATTGTTTTTTTATTTTTTGTCTTGTATTTGCTGGTAATAGAGTTGTCCCGAGCTGATTCAACACCTAAGGTTAGTTGAAAGAACACAGTTATAACCCTCAGACTACAATCAACTGTTATTTAAGATTTATGTTTTAGTTATTGTTAATGTTTTATGCAACAGTAGTAAATACTTGAATAATAGTTGTGACATTTTTTTCATCAGCGAAAAGAACTTTGAAGAGTTTTCTAAACACCTCAAAGGACTGGTTGATTTGTACAAGCTTCCTGGTGACAAGTAAGTAAAGTTGTAAATCATAAAGTTGTCCTTAAAGCTAACATCAGATCGTGACACTACTGTCATTTTTGAACGAATGTTTGATCTTTAGAGACCACATTTTTTCCCTCTTTAGGTAAATTAAACTAATATGTGAGTATTGAATCAAATTCCAAGTTTAATGTTCAAGATGTATTTGGACTGAGATACAAAACTTAGATACATCTAAAATCTTCTTTTGAAGTAAATACAGTTTCAGTATATCTGATGTTCAACATTGTTACAATTTCCAATCCAATAAAAAAACACAACATTTAAAAATTAGGGTTTTAAAATTTGTAAACACCTCTGACAAATGCAGTGTGGGTTTTGTGGACACACCATTTATTTATATTAAAATAATTCCTATGTTTCAGTAAACTGAAAACAAAGATGTATATAGCACTGCAGTCCCTGGAGCTTGATCTCACCAAGATGATGCAGATGTTTAGGTAAGTTTAAAGAAAATTATTCTTCATTTGCACCATTACTTGTTGATTGTTGTTAAATAAATGACAGGAGGCTGTAAATTCAATGGTGTTTTTGTGAACTCCCATCAGATTGTGTGAATAATCACGGTCTAAAATCATTAGTGCAGATCCCTCATGACTTTAAAGCAGGCCATCTTGGTGTGGATATATTTATATTCTGTTTGGATCATATCTTTTAACCCATTCAGATTTCATACAAATAAAAACATATATAGTCTGTATTAGTCCTTACTATGTCGACCTGGATTTGACCAGGCTAATACCATCTGGAATAATAGTTTTTTTTCAGTCTGTTCGTCTTACAATATTGCATTCTGTATCTCCGTCTAAAAGTAAAAGGGAAAGTTTTGCACACAAAGAATGGCTAGGATTAGCCAAAATAATCTTAACTTTCTTTAAAAACCTGGAATTATAGAGATCACTCAGGTCATTAAGAGACATGCCAGCAATTTTACAACAAGCCGCGACAATCCTTTGCGAGTGATTCTCATTTTTGATGGAAAGTGACCTGTCTCAACAGATAAAAGCAAAAGCGAGAACTGAGTCAATAAAACCAAAATAAAACATCTTCATAAAACAGAGCTGACAGTAAAGGAATAAGGCTTGTGATAACAGTGCACACGCTAGTGATCTTTCTTTACACACTCTTTTACACACCTGTGACTCAAAACTCAATTTCTCATCGATTTCTCCTCAATGAGTACTCCCAAGTATTTATACTGTGGTACCAGCTTCACTGTTTGGCCATTAATTGCAATTGTGGAGAATTGTGTGGTGATTTTCCCAAAGTCGATGCAAATTTCTTTTGTTTTAGTCGCGTTAATATTTTTTTAATTTTCTCAACACCAATTTAAAAAGTCATTGACAACCAAGCCATGTTCAGGGATTTTCCTGCTAAGTAGTGACACAATGACAGAATCATCAGCAAATTTAATGATGTGATGTCCACTGGGATGGCTCTTGCAGTTATTAAACAAATAACAGAGGTGAGAGGACACAGCCCTGGGGAGACCCTGTATAAGAAAAATAAATGGTTTGATGAACAATAGATCATTCATATTATATGAACGTTGGGTATGTTAATCAAGAAATGTAAAATAACTTTTCTGAATTTTGAACATGTTTAGTATAATTGAATTTGGATGTTTTGATTATGTGAATCAGCAAAAAAGTCTTCCTATAATCTAAATTGTCTTGTGAATTACTGATTTGGAGTAAAAAATTCTGTTTGTTTAACTTCTTTGCTAATTCTTGTTCTTATATTTTCTAGGTTAGCAACAAATGCCAACACAGTTGAAACTATCCTTCATGGGAGTGTGGGCTTGTTGACAGCCAGGAGTGGTGGCCAACTGGTTTCCCTTCAGTGCTATGTGTCACCCTATGACATATTTGAGGTGGAAACAGGCTCACAGCTCAACTTATCAGATAGCAATGGTAAGTTTTTAAAGCATCATTGTGATAAGTGGCTGTAGGAAGATGGACACACTAGTGGTTGTCGTTGTATAGGTTTTTGATAATATTTATCTTATGTATGGACTCTTGTTTTTGCAGTACCAAGTTCTCTGGGCATTAGTGTCTCTGTGACAATCGAGGGAACATCTTCTGTGTACAAACTTCCAATTGCACCACTCATCACTGGATCCCACCCAATTGACAACAAAGGGTAAGAGAATACGCATCATTTTGTCAAGATACTTTGCAGTTACAGAAAACCTTTACAGATTCGCCGAGTTATATTAACATAACACCCAGGAAAAGTGGAATGTATATGAATATGAACAAATAGTTCTTTTCTGTATTTCAGAACACCTTCCTTTTCCAATGTGACCAACTCCAACTGTGTGGATCTGCCAGCTTGTTTTTTCCTCAAGATGAACCGCCCCATGCCTTTCTCACTTTCGTTTATTCAAAGGATAAGCAATGCTACTTGTAAGTTAAAAATACTTTGTGCAGATGTCATAAACATGCTCAAAAATGCATATTTGCTTAAAATCTTAAACATAATCTTTTTTTCCCCAGCAATCGCAGTGTTTGAGACTTCTCCCAGCCTCTCACCTCTCTACCAGCTGATTGTTCAGAGTCAGCTGCAGCTCCTGGAGGAGAGCAGTTCTGTGCCACCAACATTGCACAATATGCACTTTTATTCTGTGAGCTGATGACCCAATCACACAGTGGATTTTTTAATCAGTTCAGTTATTTTTGTTTAGGTCTAAATCAGTGATATCCAATCCTTGTCCTTGAAGGCCACTATCCTGTATGTTTAGATGTTTTTTTGCTTTGACATACTTGATTTGAATGAATGAGGGATTAATGGGTTTTTGCAGAAACTGAAGACTTGCTGAAGAGCAGGGAAACCACTAAAAAATGCAGGATAGTGGTCCTCAAGGACCAGGATTGAACACCACTGGTTTCCATGTTATTTATTCATGTTTTTTAATTTGAATATTACTTATTTCCTATTTTTAGAAAATTTTCTTGTCGAAATTACTCCATCTCTTCTTGTCTGTTTGTAAACTGTGCACTTAGTGATGCAGACTTTGTTTTGGTATACCATTTTTTTTTATAGATTTTACCAGATCAACATCATTGCTACTTCCTGAATGGAGATGCCCCAGTTCAAGATGGTCATTCATTGCAAGGAGCAATGGTGTCCAAAATCCCCTTTCGTCACTCGGCACAAGTGCCACTCTTGCTGGACATAATTCGCCACCAGGCAGCATACAACACCTTGATTGGCAGCTGTGTCAAGCGAACTTCTGTCAAAGAAGGTTATCTCTGACTTCTTGTATTTGAACCATCATCTATAATTTATTTGTCTGTTGTCTTAAATTTACCAAATATAATGTCCATTTTTGTTTTTTCAGACAGTGCAGGCCTCCTACAGTTTGAAGTTTGTCCACTTACTGACTCAAGTTTCAGCGTCTCATTCCAGCATCCTGTCAATGAATCGTTAGTCTGTGGTGAGTCTCCACTTTTTTTAAATCTTACATTTTTAATGACTTTTTTTAGCGCAGTAAAGCTTTTGTTTAGTATAAGCTTTTCCTTTAAAATGTTACAAACTATTTTAAACCGAGGATATTAAAACATTGATTCTGGAAGCAGTATAGTTTTGATAGTGAATGTGTCGTTTACTATAAGTCATACTTCGATGTGTTGGATGTAACACCTGCTCTTATCAGTATTAATTGTAAATTAAATAGAAGTTTTAGTATTTCATTAAATCCCAAATTCTCTCTTCTATCTGATGTTTTTCATCTAGTTGTGATGGAGGTTATTGACTCCAGACAGGTGATCTGCAAGCTGTATAAAGGACCATCGGATGCTTTGATCTGCACTGATGAATTCATAACCAAAGTTGTGCAGAGGTGAGGTTTTTATTATTATTCATATGACAATTTTGTTTGTTTTTTATTGCATGTAATTGTTGTCTCACCCACATAGATGCATGTCCATTCCTGTTACCATGCGGGCCATTCGAAGGAAAGCTGAAACCATTCAGGCAGACACTCCAGCTCTTTCATTGATTGCACAAACAGTGGAGACCATGGTGAAGAATAACCCGCCGCCTTCTGGTAGTCCTACTTATAACATGACAATAGGTGATGGAACTAACCCCATTGGACTGACTGGGATTACTGAAGGCAACACACCTACTGGGGTAGGACCACCTGGGGGACCTAATTTTACAGGTCCAATCACAACTCTGTTTGGAATTTCTCGTGCAGACAGACAAGCTCAAGGAGTAGAGTGTGTAACTCCTGGAGGGGTGGCTGGTCAGCAGCAGCTTCAGCAACAACAACAAAGTCAAGGCCATACAGATGATTACAGTAAAGTCACTCAGAATCCCATACTGACAAGTCTTTTACAAATAACTGGAAATGTGGGGTCCAGTCCCAGCTCCCAGAATGCACCACAACCCCACCAAACACCACCGCCAACATCCTCCCCTGCTAGCAATACCAAGAATCATCCCATGTTGATGAATTTGCTGAAAGACAACCCCACACAAGATTTTGCTGCCTTGTATAGCTCTAGTCCATTAGAGAGACAAAATTCTTCATCTGACTCTCCACGAACAGATGGCATGAGTTCTTCCTGTGCTGGAGGTAATGCCAAAGGGAAGAAGAAACGTCCCAGGGGACCTGAAAAGAGTGGGGTGTTGCCTGGAGTAGGTGCAGGTGGTGGTTTGGGTATTAAATCGCAGCAGGCATCATCTATGTCCCAGCATCACTCTGTAACTCATGAGGATGACTTCCATCGTGAGCTCCTCTCTATGGACGTAGATGCATCTCAGAATTCTATCTTTGATGTTAACTTAACCAGTGATGGCCTTGAAACACCCCATAGCATCACTCCAGCTCCCAGCCAGTGTGGAACACCACCCCCTGGTTCCAGCATGCCTTATCCACTGTCTCATGTCCAATCTCAGCAACAACAACCTCCAGGCACAATACCACCACGTATGGTCCGCCTCCCTAGCTCTGACAGCATCGGGCCTGATATCACAGAAATCTTGCAAGATTTACCTGAGCAAACAGGCAAAGGCAGCAGTGGAAGCCATGGTCAGCCGCTTATTGGCAGTGGTGAGGAGGATGGAGGCCCACTTGGTACTCCCATTCGTGACTCCTCCAGCTCTGGTCAGAGTAGTGCAGTGTTTGACTCAACAGACATTTTTATTTCCAACAGCAATGAAAATCCCTTCACAGATGCAGCAGACCTGATTGAAGAGGCAGCTGTTACTGCTGTCACTCCCAACAGTGACTCTTCTTCCAACAATTTATTTCCTGATGCATCTGATTTCAACCCTGACCTCCTTTCCCAAAGCATCTTCAATGAAAGCTCTCCAAGTGCTGATGAGGACATAGACCTAGGCAAAGCATTTGTGGGAAGTAGTCAGCAAAATACTCCATCAGGAACCCCCCAGAATCCTACTTCACATGGACAGAGTACTCCAGAGGCCTCATTGAAGGACCCTTTTGATATGAGCATTGTTTATGGAGGCAACAGTGGTGGTGGTAAACCACTTCTAGGACAAGCACCTGACTTGGGAGACACTCATGGCGGAGGATCCCAGAGCCCCCTCATGATGGGGCTTGGTGCCACATGTGCTGATTTTAAAAATGCCGAACCCAAAGTTAAACAGGGACTCATGCGTCCAAAGGATGAGAATGTGGGGAGTGGAGGTAGCAGTTCTGGGTTGGGAATGGGGAGCAGCTCAACAGAGAGCAAACAGGTAAAACGAAGTAGAACCCCATCCAGTGAAGGAAAGTCCAAAGATAAGCCCCCTAAGCGTAAAAAGCTTGATCCTGATAGTAAATCCCCTTCCCACAGCTCAGGAGGGCGACCCTATACACCTCCTAGTGGGGGTTTGGGCTCTGGAGGAAGCATGAGTGGTGGAGGCTCCAAGTCTCCTGGTAGTTCGGGGTGCTCACAAACCCCCCCTGGAGGTGCCACACCTCCAATTCCCAAAATCACTATCCAGATCCAAAAAGGCACCATCACTGGGGGAAAAACGTCCTCCCATAGTGGATACACTTCCAGCAGCTCAGCCACAAGCAGTACAGGAGGTGCAGGTGGAGCAAGCAGCAGCAGCAGCAGCAGCAGCAAAAGCCACCATTCACACTCATCTTCCTCTGGGAAGATAAAGTCCAAAGAAGGCTCCATGTCACTAGGCAACAACTCCAAACCAGGAGTTGGAGGAGGGCCACCCCAATTGAAAGGGTCCTCTCAAGGGATGGGTGTTGGCAAACCAGGATCCTCTCCTGTCACCAAGCACGGGTTATCTGGACCTGGAGGTACTGGAGGTGGAATGGGAAGTGGTAATAAAATTAAACCTCAAGGAGGCAAGCCTCCTGGGTCACTTATGAATCCCAACATTAAACCTAACATTTCCCCTTCCCATTCTCGTTCCAGTAGCTCTGGTGATAAATTGTCCTCCCCGATGAAAATGCAGCAGTCCCAGGTTCCTGGAACACCCCCTTCTTCTAAGGCTAAATCTCCAATAGGGTCTGGGGGTGGGAACTCTGGTGGGTCCAAGTCTTCCTCTGGTGGAAATATTGGCTCCCAAAAGCCAGTTGGTGGGAGTACTTCCTCTTCGTCTTCCAGTATGTCTTCAAGTTCCATAAGTTTCTCGGGAGGTTCCCAGTCGCAGTATGGGAACAGTGCAAGTGGAGGGACAGGAGGAGGTAGCGGAAGTGAAGGAAGTGGTGGTCCCGGTCAGAACAATGCAAATAACCCCAATGCCAAAGGCAAATCTCCCAGTCGGAACAAAAAACCTTCTCTAACAGCGGTCATAGACAAACTGAAGAGTGTGGGTGGAGGTGGAGTCGGGGAGGATGGTTGTGAGGTTGGGCCACCAGTTGGGGTACCTGGTTCGGCTTCAACTCCTGGTGTTCCTGGAAATGTTCCCGGTGGACCCTCAAGCATGGGCTCTTCCAAGCATACCTTGTCCTCCCAAAGTGGAGAGTATAAACGGGAAAAGTCAGATAAAGAGGCAAAATCTAAAGTGATGGTTTCTAGTGGCAGTAGTGGAGATAAAAAAATAATGGAATCAAAAACAGGTGGCGTCGGGGGGGCCACTCTGGCCAAAATTATCATTAGCAAACCAGATAGTGGCTCGCCTAGCATCAAGGCTAAAGTGACTCTTCAGAAAACTGGAGACGCATCTTGTGAGTCGATGCGTTCGCAAATTTCTAGCCACAAAGCTTCTCCCCTCTTCAGTGGCTCCACTCCAAAACACGACCGATCCTCGCCCAGCTACAGCCGCTCACCGGGATACACCCCGCTCAATCACGACAGCGAGAGCGAATCGGGCAGCAGCTCAGTCGCCGAGAAGTCCCACCAGAACAGCCCCAGCTCAGACGACGACCAGACCATGCGCCCCCTTCCCCCTCAAGACTACATGAGCTCCATCCCACTCAGCTCAGGCGAGAAGCACAAGAAACACAAGAAAGAGAAGAAGAAGCTGAAAGAGAAGGAACGTGAAAGGGACAGAGAAAGGGAGAGGGACAGGGAGAAGGAGAAAAAGAAATCCTCCATGTCTATGGGCTCCTTATCACATTCGATGAAAGCAGACAGTTGGTCACGGTCTCCAATCTCTGCCTCAGATTCATCCCTTTCCATGCTTGGTTCGGACCGTCCATCCCGGTCCAGTCCGATCTATATGAGAAACGAGGATGATGATCTTATGGACTCAGCCCTCACTGGCAACCTTTAATTTGATCCTAAAGTTTTTAATTTTGTTGTCTTGTGTATCATCTCTGCCTTTTAACGTACACTTTTATTTATTTAAGTCAAACCACAAATTGGAACTGAATATGCAGATGTGGTTTTGAGTGATTACTGATCAGATAAAGCTGTATTTTAATGTCATATTTTACTTTACCAGTATGATTGTAATATTGTAATTGGGACAACAGTTTTATAAATGAAGCTGCCTCAATGTACTTCGCTAGCTGTGGATTTTCTGAAGTGTACATTGTAGTCTTTTTTTTTTTTTTTTAAACAATCCATTTTTATTATCAAGAAATGTTTTCACATGTTCTTTTTGTGCTTAATACATCTCATAAGGAACATATGTTTTTGACAAACTGTTATTTGATTGTATGCTGTCAAGATGAGCAACATCTGATGTATTAATATTGTAAAGTGAGAATAAAATTTTAGATGCAGCTGGGCATTTTTAGATTTTGCTAGCTTAGTGTGTAAATTAGTGTACCTATGGAAACTGATTGTGGAAAAAATGTGAAAAATTAACTAAAATATTTGGAAGCATAAAATAAACATTTATTTCTGGCAAACTTCGTACTGGATTGGTAGTAAACACTGCCTCTTCGCAGTTTTGAGTGTATTTCACTAGATGGCAGCAGAATATCAGACTGTCAGCAAATGTTCATGGTAATTTGTGACAAGTTACACAACCTAGGAGGTCATTCTTCAAGGTTAAATGGATTTTCACATCTTTATTCACACCTATCATTGAAGATGATTTGTGAAGTTATGATGCAGCAAGCTGCCCGAAATACACAAATGTGTTTGAGTGGTTACAAGTTGAAGGTGAAATCTTGTCATCACAATATTTTTAGATACAAAAAATATCAGTTTAAAGTCTTAATAATCTAGATCACTTAAAATAATCTGTGCAAACTATAAAATAAAGGAAAGAGATGTTTCTGAACTACAGTAAATGGCAGAGTTTCTAAGAATTCACCTTTGTAGATCTCTAGATCGTTTGGTATGCAGTTCTGAAATGCAGGTATGCATTCAGTGTAAACAAAGTTCTCGGATGATTCCACTGAAACTCCAATGGAAGCTTGAGTCGTAATCAACCTGTTTTGGACAGGCTGCTGGTAATGGGGTCATTCATAGATGTTACCATTGATTTATTTTCAGTCACTTCGGCTATTTTTGTGGCTACACAAACGCATATTAGTAAGCCGCTCAAAATATTTGCTTGCAATTTTTTTTTTGGAACACATCAAGTATTGGTATATGTAAGTATATAGTAGGAGATACATAGTGTAGATTTTTTTTGGTTTGTTTTTTTTACTTTCTGAAAAGTAATCTGCATGACACTTCAATGGGCACCTTTAATGTGGGGACATCATGTCAAATCCACACTTTTCGCTGTTGGAAATACATTTTGTTGTGTACTTGGAGTCTCTAGGAGTGGCAAAAGGTTGAATTTAGTTTTTCCTGGTGCTGAGTAGATACCTTTATTTTATTTTTGGGTCATATTTTTCAACCCGTTCAGTTTTTTCTTTTTCTGAGCTATTACATCAAACTACCTGCGACGGAACTGCCAAATAAGGTCGGGACTTACCAACTACAATCTTGTCATTTTCATTCTCCTCTCCCTCAGAAAAGGGTTTTGTAATGTTGCAATAAGGAGAAATTCAGATCAAAGCATGCATCCTTATATAGATCACAACTAAATTATTTAAATGTGCAAAAGGATGTAATATATGTCTCCTTTAAAACTCACTTGGTTTTATTTCTGCTGTCTCAATGACTTCCTACATTAAAAACCTCTTTTCTTGACAGCTCTTGTCTAATCATAAAAGTTTGAATTCATTTTAATGTCAAGACATGAAAGTACAAATCTGATGCATAGCTTGATATATAGTAAGAGTCTTAGCCTGAATAGATTCTGTCACAGAATGCAGCCACTTTTTCACTTTGGAGGTGTAGATGCAGAGCGTGAGATGAGTTCAGCAAATTGCCGTCTCCCTCCATACGAGGAAGGGCTGCAGGTCACTGCTGCTGAGGAACGATACAGCATGAAAATAACCCCCAGTTCAAAAAGCAGGCATGAGGAGGGACAGGGTGGGGAGCCATTTCCCACTTAGTTAAGCTTTACGGCTGCACACAGTCAGCTGTCTGGAGAGCGAAGGGAGAGAAGGAGGAGGAAGGAAGAATAAAGGCAAAGGAAGGATAAAGTCGAGATTTATTTTCAGCTGTACAGTGCAGCATTTTAAACTATCATTACAGCAAAAGAGCCTAAACTCTGCTGAGTGCAGCAGCTGCAGTAAAACATGTTATTAGTCCTGAAGTTTGAGCAGAAATACTGGGATTGATACGTAATGTTATTGTGACAATTGTTTGTATCTTTGTGAGCAAGGACATGCAGATTAGGATCACTGCATATTAATTGTTCTGACAAGAAAGAGCATTCACAGCTGAATGGATCAAGGCTGAGAATTAATTCAGCACACTTGTTTTGTTATCAGACTGCTGCAGCTGAATCATAAACTAAACCACAGATTTATTAATATATTCTTTTTCTTAAAAGTCATTTGAGAATGACAAGTTTCTTTGCTTTCAGTTTTTTGGTTGTGTAGCTTTGCAAGTCTTTTTTTTTAAGTGCTGGACTGAAGGAAAAAGGGTCCCCTAACTGGATGAAGTTTGATGATTTGTGCTGAGGCAAACTGAAGTGAGCGGCTGTAAAAAATGTACTGCTGGTGAAACATCAGCAAAACTATAGGAGGAGGGGAGGTACACCTCAGTTCACAAATATGTTGCGACATCTTTTTTCTTGGTCAAAAATCTCTGCAGGAGCTGCAGATTTACAACACATCACTGCTTCCAGTTATTGTGAAAACTCTTTAGAAATTTATCGTCACATATATTTATTAATTTACAATACATAAAAATAGACCTATTATAACATTTGTTTCTGACTGAAGCATCTTTTGGTCTCCTGAGGGATTCCATTTTGGAGTAATTATCACCAGCCACCAAACGTGGAAGAGCGATAACAGCTAAGCAACCATAGCAAACCTAAAAATAGCTACAGTTCAGTCAGTTTTACAGATATTGTGCTAAAAATGAGTGTGATAATAGCTGAGAGTCTTTTACATCCCATACTATGCACATTGCACCGCATCCGTGCAGAAGATCTTGCTTTTAGCTCTGTCTGTTAGGAAAATATCTCATGAACCACTGGATGGATTTTTAATGACGCTTTCAGAAAGTAATCAGTGGATGTATCTAAAACTGGAGAATTTTTGGAGGCAACCTAAATCAAGGTGGCCGTCTCAGATAATCATCCAACACTGAAAAAGCCAAACTACACATCTTGAGCTAAAATTTGGTATAGTGTCATCTTCAACTCAGAATCCAACATTTTTAAAGTGAAATGTGGTTTTTAGAAGTGCCTTTGTTGTTTTACACTCCAAGATAAGCCTTTCCAGAGGATCTGTTAAACTGTCTCTCGCTGTGCTCTCTTACAAACATTTTGTTATTCTCTCATTTAAGCTGAGGATTCACTCATTCAAACTGACTATGTCCCATTGTAATCTTTTTATATAAAGTCAAACCAGGAGCCGCTTGTTGGAGGGTTGACATCTATATGGATCATTTAATTCTGTTTTTCCTGACAGCAGCTGCATTTCTGAACAATATGTGGGACACGTTAAAAACTAATGGGAATCCAAAAGTCCCAATAATCCCTGCAGGCCTGAGGTGTGAGTCAGCACGCGACAGAGCCAACACTTTTCTGGCATTTCGAACACAAACCCCAGCGTCTCTCCTGCCAGCTGTCCGAACGTCCTGCCAAGCCCTTTATTTTCCCATGTCTCCTCTCTCTCTGAGTCACCGCAGGTGATAATCCATCATTTTCAAAGTGTTTACAGGAGCTACATGCTATATCTCTTTGGGAGAAGATGCAACTCCTATAAATACTTCAAAGGTGTTTTCTGTGCCCCATTTGGTCGGTTAAGACTTTACCTCCTGAGGGTACATTAAAGTTTTGTTCTTCAACACATTAGTAATATTTAAACATTATAATGTATACTTATTGTAATTAGACTGAACAATGTATTTGTTAAATAAATGTAAAAACATTTCATTTTCATCAGTTGTCTTTCTGTGCTTGGAACACTGAAATATTGTTTTAATGCCCTTTAAGCCTAATTTAATATTTTCTGACATTTCCCCACAATTTATGACTAATTTAGCTTTTCATTTCCTTCTCAAACTGACAACCTCCACTTTATATTGGTTATGGTTAAAGATAAAATGCCTAAACCAGAAAATGCTTTTATTTGTCATCAATAGCTAATTTTATGAACAAAACATAAAGTATCAATATATACAATTATAATTTTATTCTGATAAATCAGATTAGTTATAATAAGATTTGTTTGAACTCAGTTGGCTCCATTTTATTGTTTTTTTATTTTTCAAAGACACCACATTTGAGACTTTATTTTGAACTTTTACTAGTTTGAGATGTCAATCATAAATGTCTATTTTGTCTTTTACTCAAAAATCATATTCCTTCCTGTAAGTGCTTTTCTATTAAAACAAAACAAAACAAAAAATCAGTGAATGTTGTGCCTATGCATTTTAATTTTCAAATGCTGACATCATGCACAGATTTTTTTTAACACTAAATCTAACAATTGGGTGAATTTTAATAGTTTCAAGTAATGTGCATAAAATGTTGAGCATAAATTTTTTACGTTCAAAAAGGTTCATAAATATTGTATGATGATGTGTTTCTAAGAGATGTATCTGACATATTTCAAAAATATACAAAGAAACCCTCATTTGCATTATGAGAAACGAAACAAATTCTTGATAAATTGGGTTTAAATTAAAGTTTCTTTGAATGTCTTGAGCAATCTAGATAAATATGAGCTTTCTGCATCCTCTTTTTTTTACTCCTGTTTTGTTGTTTCACATTCATGTTTATCTGACAGACAGAAGTAAGTGGGTCATGTGGACTCAGCTTACGGTGAAAAATCTTGAGCATGTTAAATAAAAAAACAGGTTGCTTCTGACACAAAATTTGTTGGTTACGTCATGGGAGAGATGTGTCTCCTGTCAGGTTCACTGGTTTTAATGTTTGACCCAGATCCAGTTGGGATGTGTAGATGTTTGTCTCATTAAAGAGTTTAGGTTAAGATTACATTTAAAGAAAAACTTTCTTATAAAAAAAATAAAAATACCCCCAGTATTGTCATAAACATCACCTTTAACAAGGTTTGAGTCCCTTCAGGATTTCTTTTTACACCTCATGAGGCAAATGGAACATGTAGTTTCGGTTGTCTTTTCTGCGCCCATAAGCTTTTCAAATTCTTTGAATAATGTTGCCTCACAAAAATTTTATTTTTATAGAAAATTGCAACACTTGAAAGAAATTGTTCAGAGTTTTTCAAGTGGGGTTTTACGAAAAGGTTATGAATGCTTATTATCTTACCTAAATCGCTTCAGTTTGGGAAAAACAGACAAATTAAAATTGGTTTATTGAGTTAACAGCTATAGTCTAGGTGAGGCTGAGAACAAAGTTAATCTGAAACATTTCATAGCAACATAAACATAGTTTACTAATACTGACACTGTTGACAAGGTATCATTGCATAGAGAAGGTAGGGACAACTCAAGTCAAGTCAAAGTTTATTTATATAGCACATTTACAACAACCTCAGCTTACCAAAGTGCTTCACAACAATCACATCACATGTAGCTTATGATAAAACAAACAAAAACATTTAAATTAAGCTAAAATTTAGTAAAAACAATGATAAAATTGGCAGTAAAATATAATAAAATAATAATACAAATAAAAACCAGACGTGCTTAATTTCAGTTGCAGCAGTTTCCCAAAAACTCAAATCAAATTAAGTATAATTTTCCCTTTTTGTATCTATTGTGCAAGGCCAGGGAAAGTAAATGCATTTTCAGTGGACTTAAACCCACTAACTGAGAGAGCCAGACAAAGGGAGACTTTTCCACAGTCTGGACAACTGCAGCTAGCTGGGTCTCTTTTGGCTGGAATATCATAACATTTCTGCTATTTAAAGATGTAATGCAAAACTGATGTCAACATAAAAGGTTATAACCTTACAATCACATTAGCTGCCATAGATTTTTTTTAGACTAACATTGTTTTAAGATGACATCAATCTGCTCTGAAGTCATTCTAAGAGTTATCTATAACAGGTAAGATATTAATTGTTCAAAAAAAGGATCTGCTTTAACTGGAGTGGCTCTGTGTCTGTGTCAAAGCTATAGGTTCTGCCTCAACCTTTGCTAACTTAATGTAATGCAGTTAGTAACAAACAGTGATCAATCAAAACCCCATTTTCACAAGTATGAAACCAATCCTGCCTCAAAAATTTGAGCTTTTTCATGCAACTATGACAGAAATCATAGTTTTTGATGTACTTTGATGCACTTTACTATAACAAAATATCACTTTGATGATGCTTAATAAACAGGAGCTGTCAAGCTCTTTCAGACATGAAAATAACTGGGACATGGTGTGCAGGTCTGCTCCTCTGAGTGAACAGTTTCACCAAACATTTGAGGGGGAAAAAAAGCTTTTAGGAATCAAAATAAATTCACACGCCTTCTTCCGCAAGAAGCTATAATTAGTGCCTTTGCTTTGTTCTGAACTGTTTCTATATTTAACCCAACGTGATGGAGTATATAACATTTTGTACATGTGGTGTTGCTCGGTAAGGAGAGTTAAGTGATGAAGTAACGCTATATGAAGCCTAATAATTTATAGAGAGACACTGCAGAGAAGCAG
>JARVJO010000125.1:11287379-11302672 GCA_031762555.1 Cynodonichthys magdalenae | reverse complement strand
AGATCTTTGAGTCCATCTCATGAAAAATGGGAGCAAAAACAAAAGTGTTGCGTTTATATTTTTGTTGAGTGTACTTACAGATTCAGCACAGGAAAGATCAATTTAAAATTTTGTGGCTTCAATTTGAATTTAAAATTCTCCAAACCAGCATACTGTAGTTAATGTGAAGTTATTTTCCATGCAGCAGGGACTCAAACCTGCTTCTGTTGCTGTAAATGCAAAATTATGTTTGTATTGTTTACTTCACAACAATCAGAACTGACTGTAAATGTTTGTGTTGGCTTGTGGACTAATTGTTTGCGTGTGTGTATTTGTTTACTAGGGAAAAATCCGAGACAAGATGGGATATTTCCCAGCCAACTTTGTACAGCGGGTTCGCCCTGGTGAGCGGGTGTGGAAGGTCACCGCAGGTTTCCACGGCAACCGAGACAAAAGCCAGATGACTGTGAAAGAGAATCAGGTGATCACTACAAAACGCACCCACTTTTTTTTTTTTTAATCTCATGCATACACAGACTCTTGAGGTCGTTTTTATTTTAATTACATGCAAATTATTGCAGAAACTGTTAAATCACAGAGGACATTGTGTGATGACTCGCAGCCCAACTTTCTCTCACATTCACTGAACCTCACTGCCCCTCCTCCCTCCGCAGATCTGTGTGGGGAAAAGTGAGGAGACTGACGGCTTCCTCCGGCTGAGCAGCGGGAAGAAGAGAGGCCTGGTCCCTCTGAAGTGTCTGTTGGAAGTATGATGGCAGCGACCCCCAGCTTTTAACAACATGATGGAAAAACACTCAGGAGAGTTCAACCAGCACCTCATTGACAAGCAACCACCACATCTCCACTCCTGAAGAAAAGTGGCTACAAATGAGCAGCTTGAGTGGAAGATGGCTCACAGTTTTGCTTTTGGTTGCAAAAAGACAAAAAGTTCTCACTTGAAGGAGCTTCTTTGGAGGTACTCTCCCAGTAGCGCAGCTTCTTTTTGTGAGCTTTGGAGAACACTCACAAGCGATATGTAGCAAATAAAACTGAGGAGGAGATGTGCTGAAGGAACTCTGGCTACCTCAGAAGCCATTTCCACTGATCCGCTGCTAATGAAGGAGGAGCAAGGACTATTTTATGATGTCAAGGCAAGCTCGAAGTCTGTTCAGACCAAACTGTCTTCATCTTGTTGTGTCTGTAGAGAGAAATCAGAATAAAATACTCGAGCTGTTTTGGCTTGAACAGACCAAGTTAAGTGGATTCAGCTAAGTGTAAAAAATCTCCACATTGTTTTGTTTGTATCACAATATGGGGTTCGTTGCTCTAATTCAGATTTATTATTTGCATACTGACTAAATGATTCAGGTATAACATTCTTTAAAAGTGCAAGTATCTTGGTTAAATAAAAGTCGAAAACACACAGATTTACATAATCACACCAGGGTTTTCTTTAACCCAAACTGTTCCCTGGTAATTAGAATACGGTGCATTTGTGCCGTCACCGGCTTCAATGTGACAAATACTTTGCATGCACCTTGGTGAGGAGTTAGTTTGCCCTTCAGTCACACTCTGTCCTGTCCTCACACACAGAGCTTATATATTCACTTTTATCTTAGCAGTTCTTTAATTAGCCTTAGAATCCGTCTCCTGTTATTCTATTATATTCATTCTTTATCTGTATGTAATGCCTGGTTATATTATCATGTGCTGCGTGTTTTACCAGCAGGGAGGAGCTGAACAAAACAATAATTAAAAGCTTTCTCATTTGGGGGAAAAATGGGGAATACTATCAGTCTTTTAGTCACTCAAAATCTAATTTTATGACTGTGACATTGTGGCAGACATAATAACAACGGACAAAATTACCTCACTCTCTTTAATTTAATGCTCTGCCATTAATAAGGCGGTGACAAAGCTGCCTTGGTTGTGGTAATAAGTGTAAATATAAACATGACATTGTTTGTAAATAGTTTTGTTTACTTTGGCTCTAAATAACACCGAGAGGTTTGCAGCTTGGCTAGAGCCAAAGCAGGGCATTATTTCAACTATTCTAACCTGCAGATTACTGTTTATTGTCTCTATCTGTAGTGTGTATGCATCTCTTTGCTCAGATACCATCTCACCCTGTCAGCACAAACCTTTCCAGAGACTATGCACAACCGTTCTAGTCACTCACTTCCTTGGCTCGTTTTCCAATGTAGCTCCATGTGTTCGTATCATGCAGTGCTTTTTGCAAGGATTTGGACTTTTAAAACTTGCCTGTCTTGTGTATTCACACCATGCTACACAAAATTATTCTCACCGACTAGAACCAGGACTGGCTCAGGATGAGTTTTTACCTGTTTCACTTGATTGCACACTGAGAGGCTATAGGTCTTAGCATGGCTAGCTGTCCTGTGATCCTCACATAAGTCAATAAAGTTTGATGAACTCTTCAGGCTGTTTGGTTATTTTACAAAAGAAAAAAAAGAAAAATCCAAATATTATGTAAGTTTAATGTGTGTATGAGGATTGTGAAAACTGAACTGGTGTCACAGAAGTAAACTGATCAAGTAAAAAAAACAGAAAAATAAAACACAATAACCATAAATGGAACTAAATTAATCTTGAACTCAAATTACTAAAAAGTAACAAAAATACACAAATACTGCCACTCAGAAACAAATTTGCAGTTGTGAGGTTTTATTAGAAGAGGACACAAATGAGATAAAATTACATTTAATAGGTGTTTTGTTGTTTTACTCAAAAAGAATGAGAGCAAAACTAAAGGTAACATTTAGGCTATAAACTCAGAATTAAACAAAAAATTCATAAGATGTTTATTTAAGCCACATTTATGTTGCTAAATGCTAATATACAATAACCTAAAGCTGAATATCTGTATTTAACCAAACACTCAATGAGTATTTTTGCAGCTATTTTCATGAACTATTTGTCCAAATAAAAAAAGCCCCCCTTCATCGTCCAATCTTTCTGAGCTCCTTGTATTTAAGTTGACAGTTTATTTGAGCTGAATGCTCTTTTCTAATGACCGTAAACAACACGATTAACACCCTGAAAAAATTAATTTGCAACACGAGAGCTGCTGGCAACTTTTAAACTAAAAGCTGGCAGAGTGTGCGCGCATGTAAGCGTTGTTCTCCCTGCTGTGGTGTAAGGAACATTTCTCAAACCATGACCCAGTTCTGCTATCAAACTGGATCAAATGTGATTTTTCATCTCGATGGCGAGGCAGACAGAAACGTGTGCCACTGGCAGCACATCAAGTCAGACGAACAGTTTAGCAAACTGCTGATTTTGGAACTTAAAAGATTTGGCTCAAAAAAAAAATTTTTTTCTGCACTTTTTGCGCTGCTGAGACCTTTATTTTTTTTTTTACAAGTTTGAAAACTTGCAGTTTCTCTCTGATTTTTGGTTTTTGGCTCAAACAATAAGTCAAATGTTGAAAAAGCTATGCCAGCACAAGAAAATAACATCAAATGTCTCATTAAATTAATAAAATTGTTCGTAATCTTGCGATTATCAGATGCTTTGGATCTTTTGGAAGTAAAGTATTGAACACAGGCAGTAATATCTTACACATGTGATGCAATCACCCCATGCTGTGTACTCCTATCTTTATGGGGACTTTACATTGACTTCTATTCATTTCTATAGCCTAACTATGAGAACCAACCTTCAGTCCCAATAAGGCGCAGTTGGACTGCACAAGCGGGTTTCCAAAAAATGGTTCTACCCACATTAAGGTTGTGTATTGGCAGGATTTTGGTAATATGGTAGCTATCCTGACACAGGTGTCATGAGAATTGATACTGTATCAGGAAATTAAATATTGTGATATTTCAGTGTATCGATATTTTATTACACCCCTAAACCACAGGGAAATACCCAACCCTGGAGGAGACTCAAGGGTACACCAAGTGAACCAGACTTGGCGTATGAACACACGAACACACTAAGGAGAGAATGAAGGCAGAGCAACTATAGGGACCAAGGCTGATGAGGAGATGGGAGACAGCTGAGCCTAATGAAACAGGGAGCAGGTTTGAGTGGGCGTGGCAATCTGACAAACCTGACAATAAATCTCAGAGCAAAAAAAGACATAAAAAACAAAACATCGAAGCTGATGATAGAGCAGTATCAAGATGCAGATTTTAGTTAAAGCTTAGTTTACATAAATACGGTGTACTTTACAGCAGGTGGTTGTTTCTTCGGTTTTCTCAGATGTTTGTCTGAATTAAACCCTCGACGCCACGTAAACAACAGAGTGTTCCAGGTCTGCAGCTCCAGCCCTCCTCCACATCTGCGCTCCTCTGTGCTTTCATTCCATCTTCACCTTTTAAACACGGGTAATGATGTCTTTTCTCCCTCCTTGTTTTTCAGTTCCCTCGTCCACCTTTGGGGTATGTTACAGCTTTGATGTGATTTTTTTGGCTTCTTGACTTCTCCTCAAAGAGAAAATCGCTGAGCGTTGAGCAACACAATTAGTGGACAACAAGGACACGAGGATGAGTCTCTCTTGGCTTGCAACCAGAAAGTTTAATGCATTTAAACTTGATGCTATCCGTTTTTCTTTTGATCAAGGGGTTTTAAAGGGGTTAGCTTGCCTCAGCGTTAATGATCGTGGGCCCTGTGGTGATTTATCTCCACATTAGCCCCCAACTCTGCGTTAGTTACACAATCAAAGTGGAGCTTCCATCTCCCCAATCGCAGCAGAAACACAGCCGGCCTCTTTTTGTCACTCCCGTGTCCTGGTTTCCTGCTCATGTAACGCTTTCTTGTTACATATTTGTGAGATAATATCATACAGCAGCATAAGTATGGCTACGATCAAAAGATTTTACATTAACAAAGCAGTAATTTTAGTTTTTTAGTTCCCCGTGTGTTAAACATTTCTGACTATTTCCTGTGGATCAGCAGACCTCTACACTGAAGAATCAGTATTTTTGTCTTAGCTAAATATTATTGGATTTTCTTAAACATGATTAGAGACCAGAGATCAGTTCATTGCCCACCACCAAAAGGGAAAAGTGTTGTTTTTGCCTGTTCATGTGTTTGTGTGCCTGTCTGTTAGCAAAGTATCCAAAGAACCACAGGATGGATTTTAATGAAACTTTCAGGAAATAATCACCAGATGTACATCTACAGCTGATCGCCAGTTGGAGTCGACCCAATTTAAGATGGCTGCCACAGCTAACTGACCTTAGAGAACACAAAAAAATGCTACAACTTAGTCAGTTTTACTCACAACACACACTCCAAGTGCTATCATTGCACAAGGTCTTTGCTTAAAAGTTTGGCATTATCTGCTGGAGTTAACCCTTTTTGTCTGTTAGCAAAATATCTCATGAACCACAGGATGGAAATAAACAGAACTTTCAGAAAGCAGTAGTTTGATGTAGCTTTACAACTGATTTGGAGTCGGTTAAATTTACAATATTTTGTGTTGGCCAACACAATATAGGCTACAACTCCGTTGTTTTTTGTAGATGCTTCACTAAAATTTGATATGGTAGTAGCTGAGAGTCATCCCCAACACACTGTCTAAGAGTGACATCTTGGGACATTTCATGAGATTGCAAATGACTTCGAGGTTTGACCAAAATACAGTGGCTTTGGCATGAAACTCAGCAGGCAATATGCATCGCTTCAAGCAATGCCAAGCCTTTAATTTCTTTTTATTTTCACTACTCAACTTCCTGTCTGTAAATGGTTCCAAATCCAGCAAACACTAAAAGCGTAAAAGTGCACATCAAAATCCATTAAGCTGCTAAGGGAAGGATCTGAAATCCAGCAGACAGGCGTTCCACATCGCAACTTTTTCTTTCCCTGCATTTGTCAACACAATATCAATTTTTAAGCACATCTGTTTTGGAATAACTCGCTCTATTGAATTGGACGTGTCACAAACTTCAGGCTCCGCACTTCTCAGAGCTGAAGGTATTAAAGAATAACCGAAGCGGCTTCGGTTTCTCCAAAGCAGCTTTGCTCTCTATCAGCTGAATTTTTATTCTCTTCGCCCAAGTAAATATGACAAGAAAGAAGATAAAATAAACTATTCAGTGCAGTGAAAAATCAGCAAGACAGTGGGGGGATAAAAGGGTTGTTTGAGTTTCACAATGTCTGGTGTTTTTGTAAAGGAAGACGCAAGATTTTGACAAACTGTGATGAAAAGTAATAAAGGCTGTTCTGCTGTTCGCTTGTTTTTATTCTTGAACATTTCCTCCAGTGGGACTCTGGTATTTAAAAGAAGGTTTTCTCTCTGCAGGGTGTATTTTGATGTATTTGTTTGACGTGTGCTGACATCTCTCTCAGCCCCATTTTTTGCTGAGGTGACACTGCAGCTCCTGACTTTTTCTGCAACTCAAAAATTTAAATTCAGTTTCCTCCTCAGAGATTTTACTGTTCATTCCCTAAATGTCACACAGTGGAGATGCAGGGCGGTGTACATCTACCTCATATGGTTTAAAGTGTTGCTAAAAAAAAAATAATAAAAAAATCTCCAAAACCCAATTAAACCGTATTTTCCCCAAATACATAATTATTCAAAGTCATCACACTTCCAGGAGACTGTGAGAAAATAAATCATCTGATCATGCAGCAGCAGTGTAATGTATGATTTTACTTGACTTTTTTGCTCAGCAGGTATTGACAAATGTGCCTATCTGACTAATTTATTGTCAAGTGAAGCTTTCGGAGCACTGCAGTGGCAGCATGGATTAATTTTGCTGTGTTTGCTGATAAGCGGTTTCCTGTTCTCGGGCGGTGGCTCTATTTTTTCCAATCCTAACTGACAACTGCATTTGTACAGCTCAAACCGTATTTTAGGACTGAGATTCAGATTTTTAATAAAGCTGTGAGCAGAAACTGAGAGAAGAGCTGCAGACACTTTGGGAACAGGTTTAACAAAATCGACATCCTTACAAGCTGTGTGTTGAGTAGAAATGTTTTGTGTACTGTTACTCGAATGTCAAGATTCAGCTCGAGCTTTTGCAGCATAAAATCTGCTCTAAAGCATCATATGGTGACCATTGTTCACTGTGAACCAGTCTCACACTGTATGGGCATCAAATTGATCCAAACTGCACTGCATCACACACTCTGCTGTCTGTGTTTGAGAAGCAACGCATCATCTTCTGCCAAAGATGAGACAGAAAAATAACAAACACCAATTTTTAAATGATCTTTTTACCTTTATCAACAATTAAGGACTAAATTTAACAATCCTCTCAGAGCACCTGCTTTTGATGTGTTCATCATAAATACATTTGACCAACACTACTGTGTGGTTTTCTTTTAAGTCTAAGTCAGGGGTAGGCAACTGGTGGCCCACGGGCCATATGTGGTCCATGGTCCTTCTGCCTGGCCTGGCATTGAAAAAAAAAAATATATTTTTTTCTTTTACTTAAAAAAACACTCAAAGCAGCTTTTAGATTAATCATCTTTGGATCTACTTACATACAGTATGTGAACAGACATTCTCAGTGATGAAGTCCAGATCCTCACTGAACAAGTAAAATGAACCGAAAAACATTAAAAGCACAAATTGTGATGTTAAAATAAAATGAAACATTATGATTGTTTTTGGTTTTACTATAGGAATAGTTTTCTTTAAGACCTACATCACAGTTGACATATTTTATATAAATGTTTAAAGCATATCCTTGTCCTTAATTAGCAGTTGCAGCTAATCAAAATATAATTTTCTGCTCTTAACAATGGGTAGAAAAAAACAACTATTAAGCAGAATTAAGTACAAGGTATTGTTGGTTTCAGCCCTCCACTATAGCTCAAGTTTCTAATGTGGCACCCAGAAAAAAATCATTGCCAACCCCTGGTCTAAGTGACAAAAAAGGGTGACATTTGTCTTAAACTGAACAAAATCTGATCAAAAATGTTGCCACTTAGACTCAATTTGGCAGCTTTGAAAAATCCAGTTTAGTGAACTCAGTCTACAATCTGTCTACATATTATCATTTTAGTAGGATTTTAGCTGTACTTTGGTTCTTAGCCTGAGTCTGAATGAGCGATCGGTGGAAAAACATGATTTCAGAAAGACAGAGCTGAGACGTTTATCAGTGTAAAATCTGACAGCACTGTCTGTTCGATTGATTCGTTATCTGTATCAAGGAGCTCTGTCAATCCTCTTTTTAATCATTGAAACTGAACAAGAGAATTAAACCTCCAGAATCCTCCCAGAATGCCTTTCTGCTGGCGACGGTGTATCTCTTCATCAACGAACCAAAGAGATTGGAATACAGTGTGTGAAAAATGAACACGTCTCCTGCTCCATCCTACCATCACTCGGGAACAAAAAACAAATCCTTGACCCAGAGCGAGCAATCCACCTTTTACTGGTCAAAACCACGTTAGCCTGAAGATGTGGACAGAACCACATCATCTACAAAAAGAGAATCCCAGACCTTTATCCTCTCCATGAGTGCACCTTGAGATCCTGTCCAAACACCACAAACAGGATCAGATACCAGAGTCAGGTGGAGTCCAACCTGCACCAAGCTCAGGCTTTGTGCTGAGGATGCACACAGCCTCTGCTTTGACCTTCATGTGACAGCACCAGAATGCTTCTGGGAACAGATCCACATGATGTAGGCTGAAGAGTCACACTCCCTAGGTGAAGATCTGGTCCACTGCCCCACAACCCAGATAAAGACCACCCTGCTCCTCTTGGATCTGAGGTTTGACAGTTACTCGGAGTGTTCCGTACAACAAAAACCCTGCAGTTAAACTTGTCTGAACACCAGCAGACAAACAGTGCCATATATGATGCTCCACTAAATGCAGAAGACCACCAGGAGTTAAACTAGGCAAACAGGAGAACACAACATAAAGACCAATAAGAGAGGGGTAAATTATAGATAATTGTTTTATATTTAAAAATAATCTGCATTTAATTGCGTTCATCCGCTCACTTTAATTGTTACTGAGGAGCTCCTAAACTCTTGAGCACACACCAGTTGTTATGAATGGGTTGAGGGCTAAATGTAATAAAGACCACCGCTTGGTTTCAGCTCATGCTTCTCTCCTCATCTAATCCCATTAAGGCTCACGCTTCAGGAAATAGAAGTGCCTCATGGTAATGAAGAAATGCATTAACAGAGCAAGAAAACGGCCTCGCTGGAAAAAAAAAAACTGGGTTTCTTCCTCAGTAATTGTTGTGACATCTTCCTGCAGAGATCACATCTATTTATACACATGGTTTTGTCTTTGGCGATTCATTTGGCAATAACTGTGAGAAGTTAAATTAAATGTTTGGTGAAACAGTTGCATGCTGAATAAATACAGAAGGTGAGCAGGCGGCCTTTGAAACCTATAATAGACTGTTTCATCCAACTTCTTGGAGCTTTTTTAACAATTAATGTGCAGTTTGTTGCAGGAAAAACTAATAATCCTCATTCCACAAATAACATTAAGTTTTGTTTTTTAAAACTATTCTTATAATTTAAATTTTGTTTGGTTGTATGGAGTGATACAGCAGTAGTTCAGGCTGCTGTGAAGTTGCTGCATGGAGAAAAAGGAAAATAAACTATTAGCTAAATATAATAGCTGTCTTGGGTCACTGCAGTGAACAAATGGTTTGATCAAAGTGCAAGGCTCATTCAGCACAAGACTATTTTAGTCTTATGTAGAAAAATAAACACTGAATAGGTAGAATAAAAACAAACCACACCAAAAAGAACACAGAGAATTAGTTATTATTAGGAGATATAACCCTACTTTTAAAATGTCGACAGAGGATTTTAATATGGTTGCTGGCAGAACGGGGACCACTCCAACACGACTTGTTCCTGTTGAATTAAAAATGAGCTTCCACGTCCAAAATAAACCAAGACTAAGCAAACTGTGTTCTGCAAACGTCCACTTCTGAAAACCGGCAATTATATTTAGAAATATCCTTTGAAAGGTGTATTAATATTTTATTTGGAACAATTTACCACATTTGTTGTTACTGTTGTTTTTAGAAGAAAGTCTAAAAAAGGAATTTCCAGGGTTTTAAACTGTATTTGGTGCTCTACTGCCACCTGCTGGACTGTCCTTGTCACAGATTTTTTTTTACCTCAAAATATTAATTTTCTTTCCGATCAAACTGCTGTGATGCAATGTCACACACAGCCCAACATGTCAGCAGCTTTCATGGGTTATTTAATTGAAATTAATAAAAGTCCAGGAAATAAAAAATCTGAACAAATAACTCAAATTATTGACTTTATTATTCACAACAAAAGGCTGAACTGGACTGACTTTTTATTGGAACTGAAATCATTTCTTTGTTGCTTCTTCTTCCTTTGATAAGTTCTTTATGATCTCCTCCTTCTTGGCCTGGAGACGCTCCTCTCTACGTTTGCGGGCCTCCTTCGTCTTCGTGCGACGAGCCTCAGCCTGGTCCCTGAATAGGTGAAGAGCGGTAGAAACCGAAGGAATTTAATTTCAAATTAAAAACAAAACATCCCAATATGTTTACTGAGCAAAAAAATTAAAACAAAAACTTACGCCAGAAGCTTCTTGCGAGCCTTATCAGCCTTCAGTTTATGGATGTGCTCCATCAGGATACGTTTGTTTTTGAACACGTTGCCCTTAGCCTTCAGGTACAGACTGTGGTACCTGGAGGACACAAAACATCCCAGAGGATCTCAAAGCAAGAATTATTATCCTGAAACATAAAGCAACACTAATTTGTTCTCTGGCATGACTTGTCGAGATTCACTCTTACATATGCCTGTCGATTTTCTTTGACTCCCTGTAACGACAAAGAAGACGGCGCAGGATCCTCATGCGTCGCATCCATGTCAACTTTTCCGGCATACGAGCATTGGCTGTACCCTTTCTTTTACCTGACGAAGAAACACATTTGATAAATACTGATCAAACTAAAACTACTACAATAATATGCAGCTCTGAATTCCTCAAATATGCAGTAGCTGTCAAAATCAGAAATTTATCAGGGACAAAAATAATAATATAAAATACTGACCCATTCCCTGTTGTCTGTAAAATCAAACATAATTCTTTGCTAAAAAAAACAAGTCATAAAGGATTGTGAGAGTAAACCATTGCTCACCATAACCCATGTGACGTCCCTTTCGGCGTGCCAGAGTGTTTTTACGGCACCGAGCTCTGGAATGGACGGTCACTGGTTTCCTGATAATCAACCCATCCTTCACCAGTTTTCGGATCTGCTGGCCTGCAGCACACAGAGAATCAGACAAATAAAAAGATCAAATGATATAGAATTTGGGGGTATAAAAAAAAAGGAATTTGCACCATTATGAAAACAACTCACGAGAGTTTGCATTTGCGATCTCATTTGTTTCGTTGGGGTCCAACCACACCTTCTTCTTGCCACAGCGCAGGACACTGGACGCCAGGCGCTTCTGGAGCTTGAGCATACTGGATAAATAAACATAAACAAGAATAAAATAATAAACATTAACTACAAACATCACTTGTTGACTTCTCAAACAATAATCTTTATATAAATACCTGACAGTGATAAATCAATAGGTACATTACACACCATCTTAGATGGCTTTTTCAGTATGCAAATAAAAGGATTCAAAGTTTTGCCTAAGCTTTTTAAATAAATTTGTTGGAACTATCAGTCTGTAAGTTTGTTAGTTTTTTAAAATATCTCTCAATCTGTCAGGTTAAATTTCAGGTTGCTTATATGTCTATTGCTATGGCAGTCAACTCATAGCATTGTAAATTAAAACAATAAATGCACTTATTTCAGCAGTTATAACTTTTTATTTAGTATATTACAGTAGTATAATTGTGTTAAATTGTGCTATATTAGTATTGTGTTTGCTGACAGACAGATACAAACATGAGGAGCAGAAAAATATTATCAAAACAAAACAATTGTCTTGCCAATTTTTTTGCTCTGCCTACTTGACTAAACTTTTATCTCTTTATTTATTTTATCTTTATTTGACTGACGGTGAAAAATGAGCATTAAAACTTGATCACTTGTTTGCAGCTAAGCAGCACCATCGTTAGTGTTTCTGTAACATGTTGATACATGTCCCGGTTTGACTTAGCATTAGATTAGCCTTCAAAGGCCCAAAACTGATTTTAAGGAAAATGTTCCCTTCAAACAGGACTAGACCTAAAATTTAATCTCAAGTATAATCTAACATGTTCAAATCAAGTACACATTAATCACTATATTTAAGATAAAAACTTATAAAAGTCTGAAATGTATGCCTTACCTTGTGGCTGCCGCTAGCTTGACAGACACGAAGGAAATAGAACCAGTGAGGCTGTACCATTATAGTTAAATACACGGGTGACACCACTGTGGCAAAGTAATAAACGTTATATATGTATATATGTTTAGGAGTAACTAATTTTTTAAAAATTTAAATCTTAAGAGTTTTGAATCATAAATGTATTTGGGCAAATATATTTTATAAACCAGTTTGTTTCCTTCGTTTCCCGATTAGCAAAATGGTAATGTCCATAAGATGCAGTGCATTATAAAACCACTAGAGGTCGCACTTGAAGCTTTTAATTTCACTTTACCTTTAATTTTTTTTGTTAAAACACACGCTACAAAAATGTGATAGCATTAAAATATTTATTAAAAATTAACATATAGATTACAGTAATGTTTTAGATATTAAACTGATGCTTAAAATCAATAATTAGTGCAATGCAGCATTAAAAAATAAGTGAATGTGTGGCATATTCACGTGCAATCTAATGGGATTCAGACAAAAAAAATGTTCAGTGATTTGACAAAGACTGATAAGGATTGAGCTTAATAATGTGTCTTTATGGAGTCTTACAGAGCATACAGTGTTTGAGAGACGTTTCACAATTTGAGTAACAGCTCAGTTATGCACAGCTAAATGAATAAATAAATAAATAAATAAATGCATTAATTAATTAATAAATAAATATGATGTGATATGATATGATATGATATGATATATGATATGATATGCGATACGATACGATACGATACGATACGATATGCTACGCTACGATACGATAATTTGTGTAAAAGTCCTATACAGTCGATGATAAAAGCAAATCCTGTATATTATTTTAATAACACATGTCCAGAGATCCAGATCCAAATGTCCAAAATCAGCAAATGTCCTGTCTGGTTGTGTAATTTTGATGTTTAAGTTTTATAAGAGCAGTTTTTTATTTTAAAATATTTGCGTTGTGTGCATTAAATTTCTACTAATATCAGAAGTAGTTTGGTCTACCTATGGACAAACCTGTAGAGGTTGGTAATGGTAATGGTAAATGGGGATGAGTAAAAACCCAGGTGAGCGGGGCCTCATACATGGGCCCATTACACTCCCCAAACCTGCAACTTAATGGTTTTATATATAGCACTGTAAATACACGATTTATTATTAGTATTATTTTTATGGGTGGCATACCTTAAATACAGATTAAAATAAAGAAAATATCAAGACAAAGATAAATAAAGGATTTTTTGCAACAATGATTGTGCACAAAACACTAATCCTCTCTTCAGTGCCCTGTGCAATCAGTATTAGTTGTGATCAACCATGCAATGCAATCAAAATTATATACACGTTTTTAAAATATATATATACAAAAAGAAACATTCTACTGGTCTGCGTAATGTACATGAAAAAAAGGAGGGGGGAGGAGGGGAGTGGCGCAGCGCCGCCTTCTGCTGGTCACCGGCGGAACTGCACCTGCTGTGTGACAGTTGGGTTATTCAAGACGGCAGAGTTGTGGTTCTGCCTCTCTGCGTGTCAAAGCCGTGCTGTCCACTCCTCACAGGAGAGAAGAGTCTGAAGGAGCTAAAACACTCCTTGGTCTGCCGGTTTCTTTGTTATCGACGAGCTTATTTTCGAGAAATGAACCAGCGCAGCACAACATTTTCGGTAAGCCTTCTTTTCACGAGCCCGTCTCTAGCGAGCTAACATGATGCTAGCAGCTACAACACCGGTGTTAGAGGCAGCGTGTAGCCCAGTGCGGCTCTATATTGTCATTGAAACAACACCTGCGTATTGGAACACCATCTCTTTCACTACGTTGTTGACACCGCTTTAGGTATGACGAGAGGTGCAGCTTTTCTTTAACACCTGATAAATTTCACTGACTTTGACACTTGGGTCAAAATGATTGACAGAATGCGGATCTTACGATCTATGTCCCACTGACATATTTTATTGTAACGTTAGCCGGTTAAGGTATTTAGTCTAGGTTAAACCGGTATAGTGAGTTCACTGTAAGTGCTTTAAGCACTAATTGGTCTACGATGAAGCTCGGCAGCATTACCAGGAACTGCTGAGGACAGGGTGGATATATCTATGTAAAACTTGGAATTCTGTTTAGTCAAACCAGATGCTATCAGCTTTTTTACCCAAAAGAAAAACGAATTTGCTACTGTACAGCAAAGCCAGACAACAGGCTGGCATGTTTTGTGCTATTGTTGTCTGCTCCTAGTCATCTGCTCTGCCCATCTGTCACAAAGACCTCTTCTGTTTGACCTGGTTATTGCAGACAGTGTGGACAGTATGGGAGGTATTAACCCAGTCCTGACACTATACTTTTTCTTTGGTTCTGATTGTTTTTGAAAACTGAGCGGTAAGGACAAAATAATATAGTTGGATATGATCCATATTGTTCCAGTAAAGTCTCCTCATCAGATGGGACTGCTCAGTCTTAAATTCGTTTTCTTTTATCTGTCACCACACTTACTGTGACCACCCCACTATTAAAGGACTACTGCTCACAGTGCAAATATTATGTTTCTTGAGGATGGTAAACAAACAATATGAAGCTACATATTGCCCCTCTGATGACACAATGCAGTGACAGAGCACTCATTCATAAAGTGACTCACCAACCTATTTGTGGTCTTATTACTTTTTATTTTTTTTAGTTGGGTATTTCCTTGAATATGTCATGATTCACGTCTTTTGAAATCTTTGTGATACCATCAAACTTGTATGAAACACATTTTAACGTTTTAATATTGCATCAGACACTATGTCTCAGGAGTGTCACCTTGACTAGTTTTTTTCCTAGAAGACTCTGACACCAGAAGGCTACAATTAATATCCTCTATGATACTGGAAAGAGATGTTCCTGGAAATAAAACCTAACAATACAAAAATTACATTATATCTCTATTATTAACCACATGAAAGCAAACCTCAAAATAGAAGAGTTTTTTCTGCAATCTAATTAAATATTATGATTAAAGTAGGTTTCTTTGTTGGAGTTATATTGTTTATGTAAAACAAGATTTCAGTTAGCTCTTTTAAGGTAGTAACTTCATTTCTAAAGGCAGAGGA
>JARVJO010000125.1:11259733-11285661 GCA_031762555.1 Cynodonichthys magdalenae | reverse complement strand
ATACTGCTGTAACTGGTATATTACCAGTATTTAAATTAGATTAGGTGTTAGTGGGATTAGAACAGTAAAGTGTGATTAAATGAATGATCAGATTGACAAAACACAAATGTGAATGTTCCCAGAGTTAAAGGCTGTGTTTGGATCATTTTAAAATGTAGCTTCTTGATATTCTTGTGTCTCATTAGCTTGCCAGCAGCTGCTGTCTGTGATCTGGAATTAGAGGAAAGGGCAGCAGTGAATATGGAGCTGCCTGATGGCTTGTTGCTGCAGGTCAACAACGGAGAGCAGTGGTGTAACAGGTGGAAACATCCCAACGAAGACTCTGTATGTCACCAATACATCGCTATCATAAATCATTTTGTCAGCTCAAAAGCGATTAATCTAATTTCAGCATGCGCATGTTTCTTCAAACAGGCATTTTCTTACAGTATCCAATGTGACCCTAATTGAGTTGCATGTGTGGTTGTGTTCCCAGGACCGGAGCACCAGCCCTTCAGTCCTGCGCTCTGTTGCCAGGACGTGGAAGGAGGGTCTGCTGAACAGAAAGAGGCCTTTTGTGGGCCGATGCTGCCACTCCTGTACTCCACAGAGCTGGGTAAAGTTCCTCCACAACCTCTTATCCCAAACGTGCTGAACTCTAGTCACCTCTCGGATAACATTTTTTCTTGGGTAATCAGTGTTAAAGCAAACTAAAATCAGATGTAACCAACCAGATCAGTGGTTAACCAAAGGATATTATTGATTAACGTCTAGGTCCTAATGTTTGGATAATATTTGTTTTTGTTCCAGGAGCGATTGTTCAACTCCAGCATTCCATCTCTGGGCCTGCGTAATGTCATCTACATCAATGAGACCCACACTCGGTAAACACAGCTGAATCTGCTTCCTGTTGTTGGGTTTCACATCATATTTACAGTAGTTTGTTTTTAGCAGTCGGACAGCCTTAAAAAGAGGAACAAAGTCAACTTTTAAAACAGCTCAAGTTGGTTCATGTGTTGCTTTAACAGATGCTGACTTTTACACTGCATAAAGAGCAAAACCTTGTTGTGTTTCTTGCAGCACGTGCTGTGCTTCTGAACAATATGTGTACAATGAACGGCTTCAAGTCAAAAGATCTGATCTGTGAAACAAGGGAAAGGGAGACAGATAAATAATTTAAAGTGTTTCTCAATGGGTGCTTCATTCAGGGACTGACCTTAAAAGGCTGAACTCAATCAGGCACGAAACACCTGAATCCTAAACAAAATAAACACGTTTATTTGTGCAAATTAATACTGATATACATTAAAGGGGGTATTATGTATTTTCCAGGCACATAAGTCAATTCCTTCAGTTGTTATGAAAATGTTGTAAATATCAAAACTAAAATTGACTTTGCATCACAGGCACATCTAAACATCTTGAAATTGGCCTCTCTCTCTTTAAGAACCTCCTACCATTTCAGCGCATCCTCACAACAATGCTTCATGCTGTTTACAACCTTTCATAGGAGTGTTGTGTTTTGTTGTAAAAAATAAAAGAAGCGACATTATATAAGTAAGTAAGTAAACTTTATTTGTATAGCACCTTTCATAAGTCAGAAACCACAAAGTGCATCACAAGAAAACATAAAAACACAAAAGATAAAACAGATAAATATTAAATATATTATCGGTTCTGAAAAATGTCATCTCAGGATACAGTTGAACCTTGGTAATATATCTCCCAGTCAAGCTCTTATACATAAATGTCAATGTTAAGCTACTTTTTGCAAAGAAAGTATAAATATAGATCATTATGAAGCTATGTTTTTCAATGAAATTATAATTTTTAAGATATGTTTTGTTAGTCTGGTGGAGCAGTGTGAGGGAGGGGTGCTCTGTGGGGCGTGAGCTCGTGTGCAGACTGAGCTCCAAGGAGGAGCTTTGTGTAAATAGGTGGAGCTTTGTAGCATCAAGCACTTAGGCAGCTCCACATGGCTCCCACAGGAGATTCAAGGATTTTTCAAACATGTGTGAATGAGCTAAAGCAACACTCTGGGTCTGTTTTTGATGAGGGAATGACATTAGAACAGAATACTCAATTTTGCGTAATACCCCCTTTAATCAAAGGTATTTGTCAAAACCTTAGACAAACCTGAAATATGGAGTTTATAATCTGAGTTATTTTTGCATAGAAATCAGACAGAAATCATGAGCTAAGATGGACTTTTATTTGTACAGTATGAGAACACTGATTTGATGTTCATTTTGCCTGAACTCAGTGAATATGAGCACAGCAAGGTAAATGAAAGCAAATCTTAAAACAGCTCCTGTAGTTACACAAAAAGTGTTGTTTTGAAAATGTTAGCTGTGTAAAATCAAAATGAAAACTGTTTTTATTGCTTGTTTCTTTATATTTTATATTAGCCTATCTATTATAAAGGATATTCAGCGTGATTATAGTCATCTACGATTTAAAGTAATGTAGCCTTACATGTTTGCTTGAATGTGTGAAATGTTAGTAATTATAACTGTGTGTGTGTGTGTGTGTGTGTGTGTGTGTTTATGATCTTGCAGACAGCGGGGCTGGTTGGCACGGAGACTGAGTTATGTGCTGTTTGTTATGGAGAGAGACGTCCACAAGGACATGTTCACCAGGAACGTGGTCGACAATGTGCTCAACAGCAGCAGGTTGGACTCAGTATAACATTTAAGAAACAAATTTAAATACCTGTTATGTTCTTGTTAGTTACTGTATAATCATTGTAATAATCAAGAATAAGCTTACACTACCCTGCTGTTTTCAGTGGCTGTGTTTATGAGCTTGAGGATGAGCACTTGTGTTTGTGCTCTGCTTGTGTTGATGGCAGGATGGAGACTGCCATTTTGACCGTAGCAACAGATTTGGATGCAGCTGCAAGCCGACCCGTTCAGGAACACAAGTCTGTCAGCAAAGTGAAGCAGAAAGCCAGAGCTTTCCTTCAAGAGATGGTGGCCAACATTTCACCAGCCTTTATCAGGTACCAACATTTTTCATTTAATTAAAGCACATTAACTCCAGTTTTTTTACTGTAGAAAACAAACACTGTGCTCTCCACCTTCATTATGTGTCCAGGCTAACAGGGTGGGTTCTTCTAAGGCTGTTTAATGGATTTTTCTGGAGCATCCAGATCCATAAAGGACAGCTGGAAATGGTTAAAAAAGCTGCCTCAGAGGTTTGCAACGACATTCTTAAAACAATGAACTAAACTGCCACGTTATGATCTGCTGCTCTAAAAAAAAAAACAACCTATAATTTCGAAGTGTGTGTTTAAGTTCAATCATTTTTTCTTTGCAGCAAAATGTACCCATGGTCTTCCTCCCTGTGCACAAATCCCACATTGACTACCTGCTCATCACGCTGATACTGTTCTGTCATAACATCAAAGCCCCCCACATCGCTGCTGGAAACAACCTCAGCATCCCCATCCTCAGGTAAAACCTCACAAAGCCACGTGTAAAATTTATACCAGCTCTCCCAGTGTCAAAAGATCAGTTTGATACAAGAATTTATTTATTTTTTCCTCAGCACTGTGATCCGTAAACTTGGGGGATTCTTCATACGGAGGAGAATGGAGGAAACGGGGGATGGGAAGAAAGATATTTTGTACCGATCCCTTCTGCAGGCAGTAAGAGACAGTTTTATCTTTTGGCAATAAAAGCTGGTCCTGTTTGGATTTTTCTTCCCCATCTCTGCTTGTTGTCAGTCTGGAGGGACAAGAGATTTAAAAGTTTTAGTTATATTATCTTCACTTAATAATAGTAATAATGTTGACTTTATTAGTCCCCAATTAGGAACTTTGCTCTCTGCATTTTTCCCATCACTCATGCAGAGCAGAGGGCTGCCATCTTGGAGCAGCTGGAGGGTTAAGGTGTTGCTCAGAAGCTCACAGTGGGGCAAATAAGGGTAAAGGCAGTTGTGCGTGATGCACTATTCCCACCGATGGAGGTCTGGAACCTGCAACCTCCCGATCACCACTCCCTCCATTTCCGTTTCTTTCAAACACGACCCCAGTCCTGTAGCGTTAACAGTCAAACAGTCATTCCTGCTGTGAACTGGGTCCTCTCAGATGGAGCGTCATGGGCAGAGTCGCACATCCTCTGACTTTTAATGCCTTTGTCGCCATCTGCTCTAATTTAAGGATAGGTTTTCAGGGATGACCTGATCAGTTTACATGTGACTGCTGGAGGATCTCGGGGTAAAACTGTAGAAAGATGCTAATTTAATCTGTCTGCTGTTTTAGATTTTTTTTTTAAAGTTTAGAGCCTTTAACAATATTTTGTATGTTGCAAATTAAAATTCAAACAAACTTATTTTTTTAGTCCGTGTGGGTTTCAAATTACTGATATATTCTTAACGAGTACAAATAATGAAGGCAACACAAGACCGTGCAGTGCCACTGAGACGACTTTTTATTTCTGTGCCCAAGATAAGTGTTATCAGCTGGACACATGAGCCGCTGCTTGAAATGAGCCACAGTTTATCCATCACACAGCTATATTTTACTGTACAGTGGATTAACGGAGCATTTGAGCAAAGGCAAAGAAGTAGTTTTATCAGTCAGAAGATAAGATAAGCTGTGTTGTTTCTGGAAATTTATTGAGATAAATTCCAAAAGCAGAAACATAACAATACAATAAAAAGAATCCATTAGAACTGGACGTTCATTCTTTGTAAAGCTAGAATTGAGTCCCGTGATCTGTAGTATATTTCAGGAAAGACATTCACTTCCTAAAGTGTCTGCATACCAAGAGACAGCTGTGTACATTTTGTACCCAGGGGTATCATTGCACAGCATGGCTACCTGCACGTGCCTGAGTCCTTGCAAAGTGCAACGGGGTCAAAGTGTAGGATATCAGCTCTTATTTTTAACCTTTACTCTTACATAAATTCAAACTTTGACCTAGAGTCCATTTGGTGTTTTTTTTAATTTATTTTTAAAGTCAAATAATTTCACCCCAAAGTGTTTAAAACCATTTCTGTCTCACCTTTGTCTCACGTGAACTGTTTTTCTGCTTTGAACCTCCTCCAGTACACAGAGGAGTTGATGCGGCAGCAGCAGTTTTTAGAGGTCTTTCTGGAGGGTACTCGCTCCCGCAGTGGGAAGCCATTTCCAGCACGGGCAGGCATGCTGTCCATCGTGGTGGACACGCTGTACTCGGGGGCCATCGGAGACGTGCTGGTGGTGCCAGTTGGCATCTCGTACGACCGCATCATTGAGGGAAACTACAATAGCGAGCAGCTGGTAAGCGCTCGGAAAACATCTGTTTTGTATTTTTGCTTTGGCAACCATGTTTTTTTTTCTGTAAACACGTACACAAAAAATATATATTTTTTATTCTGGTAAAAGAATTAAGTTTCCTATTGTCAATATAACTGATTGATAAGTAAACACTTTTCACAATATTGACTAAAAATGGCAAATCTAAAGAGTCTAAATTTGAGCTTTGTCTCTTTCTGGCCTTTAGGGCAAACCCAAGAAGAACGAGAGTTGGTGGGGAATAGCGTGTGGAGTGTTTAGGATGCTGAGGAAGAACTACGGCTGTGTCCGAGTTGATTTCAACCAGCCTTTCTCCCTAAAGGTGACGATCACAAATCTTTATTTGCCAACTGAGGACAATATTTATTATTTAATACTTCAAGGCTTTAAAAAAGTTTGAACGATGTTAAAACTGTGTTGCGAGCTCAAAGTGACATTTTCATGTCGTATGTAGGAGTACTTGGACACTCAAAGAAGTCGTCACATTCCGCCGCCAGTGTCTCTGGAAAACGCCTTGCTGCCCATCATTATTTCTGCACAGTAAGTGCTCACACAAACACACACTTTCCATTCTCACAATGCATGTTGTCTTCATCTGTCCAGTGTTTTTGCACAAACCAGATGTCCCTCAGCTTTAGATGGAAAACACTTTGATGTCCAAACTCGCTTTCTCCCTCCTGCTGCCTCGCAGCACGTGTCTCTAGTTTGACATCTGAGATCAGCCCTCAACTTTCCACTCGCAGAGGTTACCTCAGTCCAGAGCTGTTGGATTTTTAATAAAACTGAGCCAGTTGTTGAACATGTTCATAAGGGACAGCTGCAGTCTCTCACAGCGAGGCTGAAGTCAAACATTTAGACACTGTCCTAAAAGAGTTGGTAAAAAAACAAAACAGAACTTCTTTGTAAAGAAATGACAAGTTAACACTCGTATCCTCTATTTTATTTTTTTCATTCCTTGAATGTGATATTTTATTGAAGCAAGTCAAGACAAGGCCTGGAATTGAAAGAAAATTGACAAAAGCAGCTTTAGTAAAAGGAGAATTAAATTTCATAACGAAATGTGGTTACATAAACTCAAACTCTGATTCACAATTTACACTCAGAGCTGATTGTAGCATTTTTTTTAAATAATATGTACATTTATTTTTTTTATGTAACATTTTCCCTTAATTATGCAAATGTGGCAGGATGAATCAAACATATATGAGACCTGTGCTAAGCAGATGCAGCAGTAGTAAATTATACATTTGCTTAAAAGCAATAAATTACATGGTTTAGATTTTTGTTTTAATCCTATAATGTTTAATTTACGTAGATTGTTACTGACTGAGAAATAGGCTGGTACAGTTCTGAAACAGGATTTGGCATTTTTCTTCTTCCGGTTCACGACCTGTGAGCACTGAAATAGTGAATCGGTCGGTAAAAATCTAAGTGCCACTCCTTATTGTGTAATGAAGCAGGAATGCTTGGAGAAAGATTGAAAAAAGGCACAATATTATGTATGTGTGCTGATCTTAAAAAGGCAGCACCTTGCTTTTTTAACTCCTTTGGTGAAAAATAGTCTCAGAAATCTGGGTGTTGACTTTGATAGTTCTTTGTGTTTTGATACTTATTGTAAAACGTTCGTAACAGTTTTATCATTTAAGAAATATTTCGAAGCTGAGATCGTTTGTGTCACAGAAGGAACTAGAGAGGGTTGTTCACTCTTTTATTTCTATAGATTATTGTAACAGCCTTTTTATGTGTCTAAACAAATTCTCCTTGGCTTGGCTTCAGTCTGTGCAGAACGCTGCAGCGAGGTTCTTAACAAAGACCCACAGGAGAGCCCCTCTGCACCGGCTCCCTGTGCATTTGAGGAGTCATTTTAAAGTTTTGGTTTTAACCTTTAGAGCACTTCATGGTCAGGCCCCCAAATATATTTTGGACCTTCTGAAGCCTCTCTTTCCATCCAGGACTTTGAGGTCTTCAAATCAAATGCTGCTGGTGGTTCCTTGAACCCGTTACAAAACTCGTGGAGACAAAGCTTTTCAGGTGGTGGCCTGAGGCTCTGAAACACTGTCCCCCTATCTCTTCACTGCCCAGATTCCACTGAGTCTTCTATGAAACATCTTAAGACATTTTTATTCAGACAGGCTTTTAAGTTTTGTTTTCTGTTTTTATTGTTTTTAGTTATTATGCTCTTTATTAAGCACTTTGTGATGTTTGTATCTGTGAAAGGTGTTATATAAATAAAGTTTACTTACTTACTAAAAATGATAAAAGGAAATGAAACACAACCCTATAATTAGATGGTGTTATAACTGTTTTTGTGAATATTTTACTCCTATTGTTATTCAAGACATTGATCTGTTTTTATTCTGTCAGTCATGTTTTTAAACCATGCTGGTAACAATAACTTTGATTTCCTAATTTTATTTTAGTTTTCTTTTAATGTGTAAAATTAGTTTTTATATTGTCTCACTGTTATGATTTTGTTCATATTATGCATTTTCTCAATTACAAACGTCTTTATGGGCTTTATGTTGTGCAACATTTATCATCTTCTTTCTTTTTTAGCATATATTTAATTTTTTAAGGATATTTTAAACTCTACTTGATTAAAAAAAAGTCACATTTTAACTCTCTTATTTAGAAATTCATGAGGATCATAACTGGTAAAATAATCTGTCAAATTGTGCAGACCATAATAGAATCTTTGCTTCTCTTTTTTTTTTTTTTTTAGGCCTGATGGTCAGTTGTTTGAAGGACAGGAAGAGGAGCAGATGGAAAGAGAGCTTCCTGCTGAGATCTTCAGACGACAAGTTATCAACAACTTAGCTACGCATGTTCTCTTCAGTAAGAAACTCACAACCTCACAGTCAGAAGATTTGTTGCACCCTAAAGAAGAACCATTCACAGCCTCACTAAGTCTTTTTTTTTTTTCACACAAGGCATTTTTGTTCTATAAATCTTTCATAATTTTGCTTTCTACTAACACAAGCCTCCAAATCATCCCCTGGTTATGAGTGCACCTGTTTCCAAAGAGAGCATCTTTGAAATACAAGCCTTCATCCTTTCTTCGTTAATTGAAATCCAACACAACACATCGCAGCATCAGCCCAACTGTTTTACATCACCCTAAGGTGCTTTGCCCTAAAGTAACACCACAGAAACCAGTTCTCCTCACCATTCAGCTGCATACTCCTGCACCCTTTTTTTTAAGGGTTCAGCCAATGACGGAGCTCTCAGCTGGATGGCATGTTGTTTTCAGCCAATAGGGAAGAGGAAGGAAAGAAATACAGAGAAAAAAATGCAGTACCAGCAGCTATGAAAGAGCTGGACTTTAGTAACCTTTGCACTGACATGCACACATTATTCTTTAATTTATGTAACGTGTCAGTAAATTTATTTTATTTTTTGCTTTGATTAGCTGACTGTATAGAATGAAGCATTTGAATCCTGGTTATTGTGTTTTTGGACCCTTTAAAGTCGAGCAGTTAAGTGAATCAGCTTCCAGTCGTGAATCTCGTTCTGCCAGAAACGTGTTCCTGTGAAAAGAGACAAATTATCTCCTGTGTGTATGAGTTAATTAACAGAAGAAATTTCTTTGTAAAACTGCATTGTTTTCATTCCATTCTGTAAAAAAAAAATAAAAATTTACGTATGTCTTTAACTGTTCACATTTTCATTGGGCTGAATGAAAATAACTAAATCAGCTAAACAACAAATATTTTGCTTCATTTAGAACAAGAATTTATATTGTATCAGCATATTTTTAGTCATTTGCAATGATTTTATGTCTCGATCATTATATTCTTTTTATGTATCTCTCCCACAGCGGCTAATAAATCATCAGCGATCATGTCGACCCACATCGTGGCCTGCCTGCTGCTCTATCGACACCGACAGGTCAGCTTTATCTTCTCCTTTCTTCATGTAGTACAGCATTGTATGTTGCTTCCTTTTTTAAAGTTACTAAACTGTAGCTTTGCCTCAGTTTCTTATTATTTAACAGGTTAAATAAACACTGATTTATTTTTTTTTGCCAAGAACGATTATCTTTCTGCTACTTTTGACTATTTCAATTTGTAATGAAATTCTGCCCTCTACAGACACACTGATGTAACTGCAAGAACCTGGAAAAAAAATTAATAATTTTTTTTTAGAATTCTAAAAAAAAGGGTCATTTATGCATGTTTTAAAAAATATTTTTATTACTGATATCAAGTTTTCAAGCCTTTGGTCTCCTCCATTTTCCCTTCAGGGAGTGGTTCTGTCCAGGCTTGTGGAGGACTTCTTCAACATGAAGGAGGAGATCCTGTCACGAGACTTCGACTTGGGCTTTTCAGGAAACTCTGAGGATGTGGTCATGCGTGCCCTCCACCTCCTGGAAAAATGCATCAACGTGACCAGCAGCTCCAACCGCAACGGAGAGTTCACCATCGCGCCCGCCCAAACCGTCCCGGCACTTTTTGAGCTCAACTTCTACAGCAACGGCCTTTTCCTTGTCTTCATTTCTGATGCGATCATTGGTATGTCGAATCAAGAGTTTATAATCTCTGCTTGTTTTTTGTTATGCATAATCTTTTTTTCCATCAGGTTCAGTGTTTCCTAACTTCCCTCCACCTTCTTTACAGCCTGCAGCATCCTGTCGCTGCAGCGAGAGCTGCTGATGGAGTCGGAGTGTGGTCACCCACCTAAAGACCCCAACAGTCTCCCTCTCAGTCAAGAACGACTCATCCATAAGGCTGCTGGTCTCTCACAATTCCTCATCAATGAAGTGGCTGTGGCATCCGTAAGTTCTGCATTTTATTAGCATCTTCTCCAGCTTTGTACTGTGAGAAGTAGAACTAATGAAATAGGAAGTTGTTTAGAGTTACTATTTTTGCAGTATTATAATATATTTTTCCTCTTTCCTGCAGCCCTGCCAGACAATTTACCAAGTTTTTCACGATGCAGTGACTCGACTGATCCAGTATGGCGTTCTCTATGTGGCAGAAGTGAGTTAATGCAGTGGTTTTCAAAGTGTGTGTGTGTGTGTGGTGGTGGTGGTGGTGGGGGGGGTAAAGGAGTCTGAGAAAGCTGCAGGGAAAATAAAAAAAATAAATAAAATAATGGATAAACAGATTTAATTTTATGATAATGATTGAAAACATTTTAGATTTAATTTTTAAAAATCTCATATTGATCTAAAATATAATTTATAAAAATATACTGAAATGTTATTTAAGAGAACTGAAGACAGATTTGATTTATTGTGTTCTGATCCTATCGTCATCAGTTTTGTTGAAAAGTTGTTTTTTGAGTGGGAATATAATGGTGTTTAAAACCATTAATTCTTGTGCAAAAAAAATGTAATAATTATTGAATAATGAATAAAAGTATTTTAAAAGTTGATGTTTCTTTACATATTTTGTAGCATTGTTTGTGGGTTTGCAAGGGGGTCCCGGGCCAGAAGCTAATGCTGTTTGGGGGCTATGGCTTAATTAACAGACTCTAACCCTGCTGACTGACAAAGACTATTTTTATAGAGAGAAGTAATGATGAGCATCTTGCGATGTGTCATCTATAACTGCTAATAAACAGTTAAGTGGGATGGTTTCAGGGCGCAGTTGATCTTATTTGTTTTTGTTTGTCAGGAGGACCAGGAGGAACTGAGTTCCAGCCCATCAGATGAGCTATGGCCCAAAAAGTTCTCTGAGCCTCTTTCCTGGAGAAGTGACGAAGAAGACGAGGACAGTGACTTTGGAGAGGAGCAAAGAGATCGCTACCTGAAGGTAAGATTTCATAACAACTCCTAGCTTTCAGAGTCATTTTTGAGTCGTTCAGATTCATGTGGCATCAGGTGACTGTGTTGTTTTAACAAACAGGTGAGCGTATCGGCAGAGCACCAGGAGTTCTTCAGCTTCCTTCAGCGGCTGCTCAGTCCGGTGCTGGAGGCCTACAGCGGGGCTGCAGTCTTTGTCCACAGCTTGAGTCAGCCCATGCCTGAGTCCGATTACACCCAGAAGCTCTTCAGATTCCTGCTGACGCGAACCGAGAGAGGAGTGGCTGCTTATGGTAACACTGCAGGATGCTGTACACTCAAAACAAAAACAAAAATACAGACCGTTTATTCACAATTTAAATAATTAGCTGTCCTTTGTATTTTATGGATTATATTAATTTTTTATCTGGAAATTAAAAGTTTAGGTGAATGTCTCAGTAATGATCTGTGTGCAGCTCTTTAAAAGTTACACTATAGTTCAACCAATGAAACATACTTTATTTTATTATATCTGCATTCAATTGTTTATAATATTTATTTGTTACACAAAACAACAAACATGAAAAGTTGTATCTTAAAGTCAATTTAAGCTCTTTTTTTTTTTTTTCAACCAGCAAAACCAACACTAACGCTATAGTTTAAAAAAGTTGTTTTGGTGGCGTGATTAGGGTCAGTTTGTTCTATTTGGTATTCAGTTAAAATTCTGGGGTCTAGACCAGGGGTTCACAAAATTTTCCATGCCATAACCCCTAGGGGTGAGAATCTTTTACGATCTCACGATCCGATTTGATTCTGATTTTTGGGGCCACGATACGATTCAAAATCGATTTTTCACTCAAAACTGATGATGTGAGCCCATTTGTCATGTTCCCAAAGTGCTTCATCTCCATTCTGCAAACCTTGCACACAGTGAAGCTTGTGTAAAACTCAGACTCATTCAGTAAAAACCAAAATGAGCCCAAATCTTTGGTTTCAATGAAGACGGGGCCAGTTAAATCCCTCTTTCCTCCATTTTTGTAGTTTCCTCTTTGTTATGGTGCTTTCTGTGCATGTATACCTTCCAGAACTGGCTGCATGTTGACATAAGGACATCAACTTTTAGAATGTTTTTTTCTCACTTTTATTCACTATTCAATAATTTTTACATTTATTTAGCATAAGAATTGTACTAGCATGTTTTAAAGACTGTATTATTTTAAATTATATTTTAAAATAATGATTGAAAAATAGATTTGATTTTATGATAATGATTTAAAACATTAATATTTATTTTTTTTTTTTTTGCTTTCCCTTTTACTTTCTGAGACCCTCCTAGCACCCCCTAGTGGCCCCCCCCCCAAAACATTGGTTTAGAGAACTCTGCTGTGAATGAAACATATATTTGGTCTGAGTGTCTTGTGTTCATCTGTTTATGTTTTTCAGGTGAAAGTGCAACTCATTATCTGGTGAAGAACACCGTGAAGACTTTCAAAGAGCTTGGGGTAAATGTGGTTTGATGAATGAACTGTGCCCACTGTTTGTGTGCAGTTACATAGACTTTAGTGTTAACTTGTTCTTCTTGTGTTGTGGTGATTCTGCAGGTCCTAAAGGAGAGACGGGAAAACAAGAAGGCGATTCTGGAGCTGAGCAGCACTTTTCTACCTCAGGCCAACCGGAACAAACTCCTGCAGTACATTTTAGGATTCACTCTGATGTGACTGATTGACCTTTCAGTCGCCATGCTCCTTCCATTCAAAGGGCTTCTGCTGGTTACTTTGAAACAATCCCAGGTGCTACTCTGTGGAAAGCTTTACCAGGAAGTGCCTTCACATTACAGCCGCTAACTATTAGCCGTTAGCTGGAAGAGACTTGAAGCCAGTCTTTTGTTGAACAACATATATTAATCTATGAAGCGGTAACTCCAGGAGTCATACATTCTTTGAGGATGTTGCCAACAAAGTCTAAATCTTTTAACAGTTTTACATGTAAAAAGGCATCATTGATCAAGTTGGGGAAAACAACTACTTTTACAGCAATTCAAACAAAAATAGTTCTTTTCTTTATGTTGGTTCTTTTTGCTTGTTAGGACAAACTGCTAGACTCTTAGTGCACTTTAATATCAAGCTGTAGAAAGTGTTACAATGTAGTTTTCATGACAAGTACATTTTTAAAATCAAATCCATGTATATAGGTCACGGTGCATATAAATACTGACACTCTCGTGTAAAAAGGTTTTGACTGAAAGATTTGCTGATGTCCCAGCAAACCTGTACATATTCAGTTTTTTTATGAACAACAATAAGTTCTGTTCCGTTACAAGTTCAATTTATCGAACCACTGATCTAAGTGCATTCAGTTACAGGATGTGTTTTAGTAAAAAAAAAAAAGTTTAACTTTTCAAAGAATGTCACAACGCACAGCATGTAAAAAAAATACCAGCTGTCACATCCACGTGCATTTAACTGTAACCAACTCAGACAGGGAAAGCATGTAGTTTTCTTTTAATCAACGAGCACTGCTAAAGAATAATACTTTAATCCAGTAGTTGGGCATTTCTAAAACTAAACTTCTGTATAGTTTAGTAACAATAAATGGTTCGCATCGATAAGCTGGCAGTTTTTGCGATCGCTTCTTCTGTAATAATGTGAGGAGCAGCGAGGTAAAATTATTATTTTTTTTTCTGTTGATGTTAAGTCTTCAAACAAACTGATTTTAAAGAATCTTTGTGTAAAAAAAAATGTGCTTGAAACACATTAAACATAAAAACCGTGGTCAATCAGATGTAAAATAGAGAATGTAAAATACTTTTAAGCGCACACGTCTGGAGCTTATTTAAAGAGTCAGAAATGTTTGAGGAGTCATCATGTTTGGTCGGACTACTAACCTTAAAACAGGCTAAGAACGTACATCAATATAAAGATTAGCGACAATCTTGAAATACTGCTGGTTATAGTTTTTTGTTAACATGCAATTGTTTTTTATTAAAAAGTTGTTTTTTTTTTCTTATTTTAATGCAACTTTTAAAATCTGTGTGTACAAATCCACCCATTTGAGAAAAAGGCACGTTGCAGAACAGACAAGTATGTAACCTAAAAGGGTGCGAGGTGGAAGACAACGTTTCTGAGCCCACAGACTGTTACAAGACCAGGAATAAACCACTACACCTACTGTGCTGCATGTTTCCTCTGGTCGCCTTTTTCGCTCTTCAATTTACCTAATCTGCTATCAGCACATTGCAGTGAGCGAGAGTCAGTTTGTTAAAGAGAGAGAGAATTGTAAAAAGTGAAAATACACACGTTGAATGTATTTCAGCTGTCTCTGAATCGGCCATGTTGATGCCGTGAATACTGGAAGGTATCGGTACAATTAAGATTTAGTTTCTCTGAACTGTTTGTGAGATTAATCCTCTCACTTAAATCTGTAATAATGTAAAAACAAGTCTGTATCTGGGAGGCATTGCCTTTTTAATCGCTCTGTCGCGTTCCTCAGTTTCTGATTTTGCGCATGTGTACCACTTATTTTATTTATGACTCCGAATGAACAAAGTAGAGGATTTGTTGTTACTTTAAGAGAAAAAAAAAACACCAGCTACTAAAACAAGTCTTTATTTTCTTTTTAGTTGCTCATTCAGAGCAAAGCACAACTGGCATTATTAGATGTTTTGAAATAAATGAACTATTAACAATTGTCTTGTGTGTTTTCCTACTTCAAGTGGTACGACTGACTGTGAGTGAAAAAAAAAAACCCTGCAGGTAGAATTAAAAAAGGATTTGTTCTGACAGAAAATGCCGATGTTCAAGTAATCTGTTTGTAAACCGTGTGAGAAACAATGTGTAGATGTGCCACAGAAATGTGTGGAAATGGAAAAAAAAAAGATTTAAGAATGTACATAGTAACATGTATGTAGCAGGTTCACTTCTTTTGGAGATTAAAAGACAGTACTGTGCAAAAGTCTTGTCTGATTTTTTGTTATATATACAGTATTATGCTGAAAGTGAACAGGCGATAACTTTTTTTTTTATGATGCGCTTTTTTGTGTTTTTAGGTCCAACTCTCCTTTTTACACAATATTCTGTCATAACTTTGGACAAGGAGAACTGGATGGAAAATAAATGGAAAAAATTACTTTGTAGAAGCAAAGCATAAAGAAAGAGGATGTTCAGTCTTTTTCATAGTGAGGATGAGGAGGGGTATGGCTGCTCAGGAGGAGAATATAAGGAGAGCAGAGACCAGCTGAAGTTTCAGTGATGAAGACACGGCACGTTTGTGTCCTTCTACCCAACAAACAGCACCTGGACTGTTCTGTCAGGGTGAGTTGACTTTTTTTCTACAGCTCTCTCTTTAAATATGTACTTGCATCAAAATACTGAGTATAACTGAGCTTAAGTCATGGGTTGGGCGATATGACTGAAAAATGCATCACAATATAGGTGTTTCGTATCAGTCGGTATTAATAATTATTGATTTGTTTTTTGTTTTACCTATTTGAAATAGGAGAGAAAAGGCTGAATAAGGCCAAACTGGTGACGTCACGTCACATTTCCTTTTTTATCCACAATTTCCTCTTGAGATGTTGCACTCATTTTTTCCTTTCACTCCACGTCCTTTTTATGAGGCGTGGTGGTGAACCATGAAACTGTTGCTGCACATGTTACTCAACAGGTTGCAGCTTACCAAAGAGTGAGTAAATTAGTTGATAATTCCAATCTTGCTGGACCAACAAAAGTTGAGTGGATAAAGTCTTGCCTCAGCTTACATCCCCCAGAATGCTGCAGTTCTCAATCTGAGATAGGTGAAATTACCAACATTCTATTAGACATATTTTCCACTGATATTGGTTATTGTTTAATAAACGGGATCACCATTAGTCTTCATCTTCATGAAGACTATTCTCCCTGGGGTCCCAACAAAAAACAAACACATAAAACAGAAATTGACCAAAGTGCTTCCCAATTAAAGTAACAGATAAAACAACTAAGAAACACAGAAATGTTCAAAAATAAGTCAAATTAATTTAAAATACATGAAACCATTAACTCTAAAAGAATCTCAAACTCTGCCAGAATCAAAAGCCAAGGAGTAAAGATGGGTCTTGAGGTCAGATTTAAAAATCTCAACATTCTCAGCGATTCGAATAAAAAAATGGTAAAGCATTCCACAGAATTGGGTCAAAAACTGCAAAAGCCCAATCACCTCTGAATTTAAGCTTAGGAATATCTAAAAAAACTGGTTGGATGATTGAATGGCTTTAACTGGAGTGTGGATGTTGAGGAGATCACAAAGGTGTGATGGGGCCAGACCTTAAAGAACTTTAAAAGTTAGCAGCAAAATTTTAAAATCTATCCAAAAGCAAACAGGAAGTCAATGGAGAGAAGCCAGAACTGGAGACGTGTGTTTATCTTTTTTAGTGCCTGTTAAAAGATGAACTGCTGCGTTCTGGACAACTTGTAAGAAGTGCAAAAAAGATTTATCTTATGTAAAAACAGAAGAAAGCAGTAAGTTTATCATTGATCTTAAACCACGATAGACCGCCATGCATGGTACTAAAATTACAACCAAGTGCAAAACCTGTAGCTTTGTTTAGATCGATTTGCAGTTTATCTTGATCCCTTTTAGAGGTGCTGGACCACACAGCAGGACAGTAGTCAAGACTACATAGAACTAAAACCTGTTACCAGTTTTCTTATTCTAGAAGCTATAAATGGACATTACACCAATTTATGGCAATATTTCTACTCATTTTAGATATTCTCTTATGAATATGTGACCTATGATATTGATTGATCAATCGTCACTCCCAACAGTTTTATTTCTTTCACCTCTATCCAACAATGGAGAGATGTTGATCACGTGTCTATTGTGATACAAATTGTTATGAATTATTGCCCAGTCCTGTTAAGACATGAAGTTCTTTTAGAAAATATAATGCATCCTTGTGATAAAGATTGAGCTTTTTGATCCAGTCAGTCTGATGCTTCTTGTTATTGTGTTTTCTGATGTTATTGACAGATGAGAGCTAAAGGTCAGGAGGTCATGAACTCTGTGCTGCATCAGTTCGGTGTCAGTGATCTCCAAGTGTTTGGTCTGGGTGTCCTCAGAGGTATGTAGGAGCAGAGGAGGAAATGTTTTCCTTCATTTACTGTGGAACGCCTGGCTTTAGGGAGGGTGAGCAAAAACATGACCTCTCTCTTTGTTTTCCTCACGCTGATTTATTGGGTTCATTTTGTTTTGTCAGATAATGAATATCTCTTTTTGGATTTGACAAAAAAGCTGAGCAAGTACTTCGGCAAAAGATGGAGCAGAGGATCTTTAAGGGTGAGTTGATAAACAGCTCAGAGAACAACCTTTAAGCAAAGTAAATGTTCCCTCTGTGTCTGCAGGTCCCGTTCATCTTGTTTTTGAGAATCCAGTTCTACGTGGGAAGTGGGCTGCTGATATTGTAAGTTCAATTATTACTTGTGGTCATGGTCACAAAGCTTCAGTCAACACTGTTTTAGATTTGACGGTGTTTCATCTTGTGTCAGGAGCAGCAAAGTGCAGCAGCTTTACTTCGCTGAGCTGAGGCAGAACGTGCTGCGTTCACAGAGCTGCCATCAGGAAGCTCTGTTCTTCCAGCTGGCAGCTTCGGCGCTCCAAGCTGAAGTCGGAGATCTGGAACCGAGAGAAGAAGACAACCAGAGAAGAGAGGGGGAAGAGGGAAACAAGCCATACTTCCTTCCAGAGGATTACTTCCCTTCGTGGGTAAAGAAAAAAAAAGAAGTTCAATTTAAACAGAGATTAAACAAAAAACGACAACATTTGACAACAATATTGAATTTTGAGAGCAGTTCGGTTTGAGCCTAACCTTCAATTTTGACTATGATAGTTCTTTATTGTGTGTCTCTCAGCTGATAAAGCGCAGAGGCAGAAACTACCTGCTCCGACACAGTCCCATGTTGCACAGTGAGCTGAGAGGTTTGTCCCAGAGCCAAGCCGTCCTTCAGTTTATAACAGAGTCCAGCTGGCTGCAGGATGGAGCCGTGACCTTCTACAGGATGAGACAGGTCTGACTCTGAGTTTACAGAAATGAAACAAAATCAGTAAAACTTTGTATCTATGAAGGACTAAAGTAGAAATGTGGTTGTCTTCAATCTCTTCTCACTCTGGGTCAGACTCTGGCTCCAACATGTAAAAGGCTGGATGGACAAGTCTTCCCTTGTTGACATCTTTTAATTAATTTGTAAACAAAACCTTTCTGCGCTGCTATTTAGTTATAAAACCCCTCTGTCAAAGTAGAATGGACCACTCTGGAAGCTGGACAGGGGTGGGACGTGAAGCGCATCATTTGGATTTAAAGAGACAGCCTCAACTCGAGTTGATCTGAGACATATCTTAGAAAAGAGGGGTTTGTGGAGTTACAATAAGGAGGAATTCAGACCAAAGAATTGTTGCTCCACTTTATATGGTCCCCAACTTAATGATTTAAATGTGAAAAAGTAGAATTTAAAAGCATGATATGTCTACTTTAACTTCCTCATGTTGATGTTTTATGAGCAGGACAAAAAGGAGACGAGAAGTTCAATTCTTTTTGGTGTAGCAGGAACAGGAGTCCATGTTTATCAGGTGCTTCATCTGCTTTTGCACTACTAATATTGATGAGTTTATTTTTGCATGAGCAAAATAAATCATTGGAGGAGATGACTTGTAGATGAACATATGCATTTCTTTTTCAGTGTATTGAGTTGATTTTGAGTTTTCTGATTTACTTTTTTTTCAAAGGATGTGGAAGGAAAGCATTGTGTCTTGTTTGATTTGTCCTGGACTGAAATCGACAATCTAACTTTCCAGGTTAGTTTTTTAAAATGTCCTTACAGGAATTTTTTGTACACTCGTTCAAAAACTCTTTCCTGCTTTCCAGGGCAGCAGGTTTGAAATGGCTGCTGTTGGTTCTCTGGGCCTCCCAAAGCTGGTGTACTACACTCATTCTGCTTTCCACTCTGAACACATACTGAGGCACCTCAAGAACAGCCACCAGTTCCACATCAGCACCAGGGATGCAGCTGCATGCATCCATCAGCTGGAAGACATGCAGGGTCAGCAACCTCCTACACATCTCCTTCATTAAACACATTGGTTAGTTCCTCCGTGAGTCACTTGAAATGTGTGTTTTTCTTTTCTCGTGTCTCATCAGCCCCTCACTCCCACAAAGAGGCCTACATATGTGACATGATTGGATTAAGACAGAGACTCAGCTGCTCTTACCTCACTTCCTCTATGTCTGACTGCAGTGCTGCTGTGGAAACAGTCTGGACTAAAGAGGAGGAGGAGGAGGGCTCACTGTCAGGTCAGCTAAAAAGATAAAGTTAAATTCACAATAGTTTCCAGTTGTAAAGTTGTGAGAGGACTGTGTTTACTTTGTTGGCAGAGGCTGAGCTGTGGGTGGATGAAACAGAAGAAGTTTTTGTTGACAATCCAGCTGAGGTGTCCTGGCTGGCTGAGATGCTCCACGGTGTGTCTGTGGATGGGCCCTTAGTGTTACCCTCCTCCTACTGGGCAGGTTAGTCCAAAAATCCTCATCCAGCACAAACATTTAAGGAGGTGTGCTTTAGTTTTCATTCAGCATTAGAATTAACGTATTTTTCTGTTATCAGCCGTCACCATGGAAATGAAACAGGTGAGTAAAACAATAAAAAGCTCTTACTATTTGAAAATTTGGTTTAACCCTTAAAGGTAACCATCTGTTTCCTGTGGTGTTAAGGTTCTGTGGAGGAGAGCGGGTGAAGGAGCATCAGAGGATTAACAGCAAGAAAGGAGATTCATCACATTCTGCAGCTCAGGATAAAAAAACACAGCTGTTTGTCTATTATTTCCTGAATATCTGTAATAAATATAAAATAATACATCTAGTGCTAAATTATCAAACCTAAACAGAATATAACCAAAACTTAAAAAAAAATTAGGATTCAAAATGTAAAATTCAGGATTGCACTCGATTTGTGAGGAAAGCTGTGATGTATATCATATGCATCATGTACCGTGTGCATAACAAGGAAATTGCCCCTTTTTTAGTTTCCTACGCTAGATATTATTCATACTAATGATGTATGTTGTCTTTGTTTTCTGTTCAGTTTTTAAAGAATGTACAAAGTAATTCAGTCCTTAAAAATGTGCATGAATTTTGTCTAATTCCTATTTTGTGCTATTTCACTATTTTTTACTTTAAAAGTTAAACAATTTGAAGCTCATATGAGTTTAATACTTAATGGACTGAGAAAACTGCACATATTAAATACACTATATAAACTCTCATGACTAACCAACTTCTCAGTGTAATTGAAACATCAGAATGGATTATCATTATTTTTTTACAGTGGCTGTCCATAGAAATAACACAATTTATGCCAGACAATTTAGCAAAAAACAATTATAACAGATTGTATTTGTACGAATATATGTAAAGCAAAGTAAAATTAATTTTTTTTACAAAAAGATTCATGACATTAAATGAGTTAAATATTTTCATTATGAAATTTACCAGTTAAAATAAGAACATTTGTACTAATTTGTTTAGCGAGACCGATTTCCTTACGTCATCAAGACGTTGACCAATCAGGATGGCGAACCAGCACCAACACGGAAACAGCTCAGACGTCTGCCAAGTTGAAGTGAAAGTTTTCTTTTTGATAAAAGCATGCTAAGTAAACGTTACTCTGGCTTTAAAACCTGAACAACATAGAAACGTTACATCATATTGTTTGCTATAAATGGGTTTTCCGTGGGTTCGCGTGATAGTGCCGCTTTGTTTTGCGGTTTTATCTGTAGCTATTGTAATCAGCAGACAACTTCCGGGTGAGTAGCCTAAAGACAATTGTGCATAAATGATGAGAGCTGCTTTAAGTGTAGTCGAAGGGAATCTAAAGCGATTTAGCTCGACTTGAAACCGATTACGGAACAACTTAAAGCAACAGCGCCCCCATCTGACTCATAATTCTTGTGTAACCCTTTTTCTAGCGATGCCGCCCCCTCTGCCCACAGCGGTCTGCGTCCTGTCTTTATCCGGGATGGCACTGATTTGGAGAAACATAAGCTCAAGGCTGAAGGGTAAAAATCGGTCGGTGAGCAGTCTTTTGAGTCAGTATGCAGCCGTGAAGGTTGTGGGTTGGTTGGGAAAACGCCAGAGGAGGAAACTTGAAGCAGACACGCTGGAGGTGAAGCAAGTTCAGGTGGAGACTTTGCTGAAGCGGCTGCGTAAAAACGCAGAGACGTGTTATGGAAGACAGTACGACTTCAGCTCTATTAAAGGTAATTAGAATGACTTGTGGACGCGTATTCTTAATGAAAGAGTGCTGTAATTATGTTGTTACAAGATGATTGGGATTGTTTTACTTTTTATTAACCCAGGCTCTTCTAGGACTTTGTTTTGTCTGGTGTTTTGCCAACTGTTCAAACACACAAGACAAGCTCTCACATTGATGTAGTGAAGTTTTAAATTAAACAAACCTTTTTTTAATGCATCAGATGCTGCTGATTTTCGAGCTCGTCACCCCCTTACCTCATATGAGCACTATGCAGAGCTCATCAGACGGGTTGCAGTTGGAGAAGAAAAGGTAATTATTGCAGAGAAGCCACTGATTCTGGCTATGACTTCTGGGACGTCAGGATCCAGCTCCATGCTGCTCAGCACCAAGGACACCAACACTGATTTCTTTATGCAGGTGAGACAAACATTGATGACAGATTTCATGTGCAGTGCATGTCAACATAAAGAACAAAATGTGTGTTCTTCCCATCAGGGTGTGACTGTTTGTTTAGATGCCATGCGACAGGCTTTCCCTGAGACGGTCAGCCTTCAGCGCACCGCCAAATTCTTCTACAATCCCACATTTCGTCAGTCCGAAGCAGGAATCCCCATCGGACCGAACTCTTCCACGCCAGCTTCGTCCCGCCACACGCTCAACCTCTACACGACTCCAGCTCCGGCCTTTGAGGTTCACTCAACAAGTCTCAAGTGATTTACCAGCTTCCTTGTTTACATGCAATTTTATTTAAATGTTCTTTGTTTCCTCAGGTTCCCAGTGAGAAGGACACCTTGTACCTGCACCTCCTGTTTGCTCTCAAAGATCCGAGTGTGGGAACACTGGAGTCCAACTTTGCTTCTACAGTTTTCTACGCTTTCACAGCCCTACAGGTGCTTGAATGTCAGGAGAAACATTATGCTGGGTTACTTTTGCTTCTGTAGTATTTTTATTTATTTATTTTTATATTTTTGTGTATTTTCTACTCACTGAGGCATGAAATATTGGCCAGCAAGTCACTAAAAGAATAAACCACAAATGTGATATTTGTAATTGTAAATTTTTGTAATACACACTCAGAAGTTGTTTTGTTAAATTTATTTTAAAAATTTACGTAAAAAATTTACGTTAATTATATTTTCAAAAAAGTCTAATTTTCATCAAGCAGTTCTTGTTCGCTTTAAATAGATTGTTTTGTCTGATTAAGTGTAATTACCTGTGAGCTGAAATGTTTTAATGCATTTCATTTAGAAAAAGAAAACGTAGATATTTTTTTAAAAATACCACAGGAGCGCTGGCAGGAGCTGGTGGAGGACATTGAACGAGGAAAAATCAGCTTAGCCTCGTCTCTCGAGACCAAGCTGAGGACCAGACTCGAAGCTCTGATGAAACCGGACCCGGAGAGGGCCGCGCAGCTCCGGGCCCACTTCCAAGAGGGTTTCAGGGGGATTGCCAAGCGCCTGTGGCCTCATCTCCACCTGGTGCTGGCGGTGGACTCAGGCTCCAATCAGATCTATGGCGAAATGTTGAGGGAGAATTACTGCAAAGGAGTGCCTTTCTATTCACCCTTTTATGCTGCGACAGAAGGTAGAAACACATCCGGACACCACAAAAAGTGGCAAATCTTCACCCAAATTTGTAATCCCAAAACTCCAAACCTCCACGTCGCATTGATGTTTGTTTTTTCTTCTCTCTTTGGGGCCTCTGCAGGTCTGATAGGAGTGAACCTGTGGCCTCAGGAGCCAAACAGACGTTACCTGCTGTGTCCGCGGTCAATGTTCTGTGAGTTCCTGCCAGAGAGCAGCCTGGATGAGGAGACGCCACAAACTCTGCTGATGGAGGAGGTGAAGGAGGGAGAAAGTTACGAGCTTGTCGTCACGAACGCCTCGGGACTTTTCAGGTCTGATTCATCATCATCACTTTATTATTGTCCCCTTAGGGAAATTTTCCTTGCAGCAAAGTGAAGAAATAGAAACACAGTCACAGAAAACAGCAGACACAATAATCATACTATGACCTTAGCAAAACAATTAACAGTTAAAAAAAACAATATCATAAAAACCGGCTTAATGACAAAATTAAGCTCAATTACCTTTTTAAAATTTATCTGAACAATGGCCTGGCTGATGAACGAGTTTTTCCATCTATTGGTTTTTGATTTGGGTTGCCTAAATCTCTTTCCAGATGGTAGTAGTTCAGATTCACCATGAAGTGGGTGACCTGGAGAGTGGATAATGACTTCAGCCTTTTGTAGAACTCTCTTTAAAAAGTTTCTGTTAGATCAGGTAATCTAACTCCTATAATTTTGCTGCCTACATTTACAATTTAAGCCTGTTCTTGTCTCCTACTGCCAAACCAGGTGATAAAAGCAAAAGTGAGGACAGATTCAATCAGTGAGTTATAAAAATAGTCATCACACTCCAAAATTTTTGTAGGAAGTGCAGTCTCTGATGAACTTTTTAATTAACCTTATCCGAATTTTCACTAAATGACAGCTTTTAGTCAATGACAACTCCTAGATATTTATAGGACTGAATACTCTCCACAGGTTCGTCTTTAATGAGAACTAAAAGTGCTGGACTGGACTTTTTCCTAAAATCTATGCACACGTCTTTAGTTTTTGAGACATTTAATTTCAAATAGGACTTCTCACACCACATAATAAAATCATTCACTACCTGACCCGGCGAGTCATCCTCTCCCAGTAACAGCCTGACAATAACCGTATCATCTGCAAATTTCAGGATGTATCTGTCTACGTACTGACTCCTGCAATCATTAGTATACAGGATGTACTGCAAGGCTGATTCTATTTATGGTCCAACATGTCTTATTTGGTTGTAGAATCGATGCATATCTTTATAAATTTACTCCTGACTATTTAGTAATTGCTTCCATTTTTTTTTTTTTATGAGAATGTATTGAAAAATTTCTTGTCCAAACTCCTTTTTGTCTCCTTTGTGGCCTCAGTGGTCAGAGGGCTTTTCCATTTCATATAAATAGTAGTTGTCTGTCTACTCGAAGAAATTGTGCTCCATAATTGCTCTGCAGCCATAACTGGGGCTGTGATATGGTTTCATTTGACTGCACTCGAGCCGAAACGAGCTGCACGTCACAGCCAATCATCCTTTGCCCACTGAGCTCATCAGACAGTGTTATGGTCTGTTAAAATGGAAAACTTACTTATGAGCATTAGGTGTGTTGAACGGCTGCAGATGACACTTTGATCTAACGTCACAGATATCGTATTGGAGACATCGTGAGAGTTGTTGGGTTCCACAACCGTTGCCCCATCGTGGAGTTTCAGTACAGGTAGAGCTGCAGACGAAGCCTAATATCTCGTGTGGTTTGAGACGTAATTACTCAACGTGTGTGTGTGTGTGTGTTTCCTTTACCAGACGGGGTCAGATGCTGAACGTTCGAGGAGAGAAAGTGTCTGAGGCGTTGTTCCTCAGTGCCTTGAAAAAAGCTGTTGCTCAGTGGCCAGGAGCTCAGCTTGTTGACTACTCCTGCGCTGAGAGCGGCATCTTGGGTAAAACACCTCAGCTGTATACATTGCATATCATTTTTTAAATCTGTTACGTTAAACTGCTCTTTAAATATGCTTGACTTACAGGAGACACAATCGGTGGCTCAGACCCTCATTACCAGGTGTTTGTAGAGCTGAAAGGAGTGAGGAATCTAACAGAGGAGCAGCGATATAAGGTCAGAATAATCCTGATACTCTGTGTGTTTTTTGCTGTTTCTCATAAAATCTCCCTTTAATTTGCTTTCCCTCTCCTCCTTTCCTCTAGTTGGACATTTGTCTCCAGCAGGACTCTGCCGTCTACAAGTCGTTCCGTATAAAAGGCAGCATTGGGCCGATGAGGGTGCAGCTGGTGGCAGGAGGCGCATTCAGGGAGCTTTGTCATCAGATGATGTCCTACACGAGCTCCTCACCCAACACTTTCAAAATGCACCGCGTGCTGCGCAGGAAAGAGTACGCACACTTCCTGTTAGGAAAAACAGTCTCCTGAAACAAGACGGGACGACATCATGAACTGATCTTTGAGCACTGACTGAATTATAGATCTGAAGTATTTAATGTTAATTTCAACAAAAAAAAGAAAAAGGAAAGCTTTGGTGCCTTTTAGAAGGTCATAACAACTAAGTTGTTTCAGAAAATTTGAATGAAAAGTAAGTTTACATCGTTTTTCAAACTATTTTTTTTAATTGCTTTTTTGCCACTGAAGTGAATAATTATAAGAAAGTGTTTCTGTTTGGATGTTTACAGCAGCTAAAGAGAAACAAAAATGAAAAACACAACAGACAATATTGTGCAAAGATGTTTATGCTTGATAAATATTAACATTGCTATTTATTTTTATAATATTGCACTTTCAGTTGATACCATATATTGTTGCCTAATGTTCAAGTATATACTTATTTTATCAAACTTAAACTATCTTATAATTACATCAGCTTTTTGTAATATGAATAAATAATAAATTAGACTGCATCGTAACACGTTTTATTCAGAAATGACCATTCTGATAAATTCAGGTATCATTTATATTCTGTCACCACTGGGAGGTGCTGGTTGACTTGAGCAACAGCTGGTAAATCTACTTTTTACTGTAGATGAGTTTTTAAGTGTCTGATTGTTCAAACCGTCAAATCTTGGGCGTCA
>JARVJO010000125.1:11211075-11249840 GCA_031762555.1 Cynodonichthys magdalenae | reverse complement strand
TAGATTTTCCTGAAGGAATGCAGATTACCCACCATGCCAGAGCTTTAAACTGAAATCTTCTAATTATGAGAACAATGGAGGTATTGGTGTTTCAGTCAGAATTGGTGACTGGTTATCTAATGTGTTGCTCAGAGTGTGTGTTGGGGATGACTGTCATCTACTATCACCAAATGTTAGCTCAATATCTGCTAAATTGAATGAATTATAGCCATTGTTGCAAATTTGAATCTCAGTTGGCTGTGGTGTTCAAGTTGTAGATCTTTGTCCTCTGATTATTTCTCCGAAAGTTTCATTATGATCCCATGGTTCGTGATTTTGCAAACAAACAGGCTGACTCCAAATCCAGCAGTTAAAGGCATCTTTCTGGAAACAGATTGTGTGCAGTCAGTTAGCACTTGGAAGATGTATTGGGGATGACTCAGCCACTGCCACATAAAATTGTAGCTCAATATCTAAAATTAGCTGAGTTGTAGCCATTTTTGTGTTTGCCAAGGTTGCTTAGCAGTGGCGGCCTTTTGGCATTGGGTGGTGAAATTAATAAAAAGCATACTTGTAGCTGGATATATGTCGGTAGAACTGATCAAAATCGAGACATTTTAAAAAGAATCATGGACCACCTAAGTACCCTTGTAGTACTCTGGGATGTGAAAACACTAACAAGGGAGAAAGCATAGTTTGATAAATAAACTTCATGTCCTGATGAATTGTCTGAAAACCTTGAAACATTGCGACGTGCTGCTAATGAGGAATAGTTCTCAGATGTGAACAGACTGTACCAGTTTGTGTTCATAAGGCTGCAGAGATCAGCTGAAAGATGGGAGGTCACACCCTCATGTTTCATGTTTCCTGCTGAAGAGTCCTTGAGCTGAACATGGACTCCAGAGTGTTTGTTTTTTTTCTTTTTTGACCTTCCACTACTAAAAGGCAAGAAAAAAATCCTCTTTGTTTCTGGGTTTAGTGTGTGTAACACTGTTTTGTACCTCTGAAAGTGGAGCATTAATGTTTTTGCATGTGTCTGTGTTAATTTGTCCACTCTGTTAGCAAAAATCCCATGAATCAGTGAATTAATTTTATTGAAACTTTCAGAACTATCTCATGAACTACTGGATGGACCTTCAGAAAGTAATTGTTAGCTGTATATTTACAACTGATTGACTTTTGGAGAGAACCTGAGTCTACAAAAGTCTACTCATTGTTTTAAAGAGTCCAGGGACTTCTCAGTCCTTGTTTTTGCAGCTTTGGAGCTGATCTCACTCGTCTAAAAGCTTCTGTATATTTTAACTGCATGTATATTTCAGCTTTTTTGCCAACTACTCAGTAACAGGGGTTTTTTACTCTGTCCCCTGGCTATTTGAAACTAAATAAACCAATAGTTTAAATTTGATGCTGTTGACAATTTAAACCAAAATGTGTGTTGGCAGCAGTGGGGCACTTTACAACCACATTCTCAGATTCTGCCATTCTCCGACCCGCCACGAGGCTGCGGCTCCTCCAGGAGTGGCATCGAGCCCAATGGCTCAAAATAGCTTCCTTCCTGTTGCCTGGGTGACGGGGTCCTGCCACTTGACATGGATGATGCTTGAACAATTTGGTCTTTAAAATAAAAAGGATGACCCACCAAAGAGAAAACACTTGAGCTGGCTTTGTAATCAAGGACTTTTAGATGACAGCTGGTCTCTTGTTTCAGGCATATCTTAAAGCAAGCATCATTGTGTGCGACGCAGCTGCAGTCCTTTTTCATTTCAATGGCTTCAGCCTTCCAGGTTGAACCTATTGTCTGTACAGTGATGTGTAAAGTTGTCACTTTATTGCATTTTGGTTTGTTTTCTTTAAATTTGTGGACCAAATGGCTTGTATGCTCAATTGTGTTTGTTTTTTACACCATCAGAGATGGAAATTTGATCTGTGATCAACATAAATATAAGTTTAAGTCAACACGTGGACACTTATGAAATTTCGGGGAACTTTAAAGATAACTGATGGATCTAGTTGTGGAAAATGAGTTTTGGGAGTATTTTAAAAGCAAAAATGTGTGTTAGATGTTTAGAGTCATTTAAGCATTATTATTTCGTGTTTAGCTACAATTGCCGTGTTGCAGATGATGTAGTATCGACGTCATGAAATGCAGATGGGGGCAGGAAGTAAATGAAGCCCCGTTTCCTTCTGTTGATTCACTGTCAAAATGCCTAAATTCTGTGGCGTGTACGGTTGTTGCAGCCTCTCTAATCAGGTAAATAAAAAAGTTTTATTTTCTTAAAGTAGTGTCACAAGGGAGTTATTTAAAGAAAAACTTAAAGAAAAAGATGACAAAAGTGGATCATCAATCTACAGCTAAAAGCAGGAGGTGCAGAAACGAACAATGCGAGAGTTTGCAGCGACAACTTTCTAACAGGTAAGGATCCATGCATCCATCCATTATCTATACCCGCTTATTCCTTTCAGGGTCACGGGGGTCACTGGTGCCCATATCCAGCAGTCAGTGCGAGGGGCAGGGTACACCCTGGACAGGTCGCAAGTCCATCATAGGGCCACATGGAGACAAATGAGACAGACAACCATTCACTCTCTCACTCACACCTAGGGACAATTTAGAGTTACCAATTCAATGCCATCTTCAGCAGCATTAGCAGCTTTTGGCTGCATTTTAACATTTAGTGACAACATTTAAGATTTTTCAACATTTTATTTTACACTTGGCACCCCATAAGCTACTGTGCTAGTTTTAGCTTTTAGCTGTGGTCAGTTTTTAACTATGGTTAAGCTAATTAAGCTTTCATTTAGCTAAGCTTAGCTTGTAGCTGTAGTTTAACTCGTTTTAGCTTTTAGTTTTAACTTCTGTAACTCAGTTTCAGCTTCTAAACAAATTTAATTAAAGTCATTTAATGTTCAACAATCAGGCTGGATTTTTGCAGAAAGTGCACGTTTTTTTTGTTTTTATAGCAATTTGTGCCACAAGATGATGACAAATCTTGCACTGGACCTTTTAAAAGCAATACTATTCTTACTTGAGTTGTTAGACTTTAGTTGAAATCATTTTAAACTCATTACAAAATGCTTAAATCTGACTATTTTCTCGGATCATCTTCACTGAGCATAAAGCAAGTGCACCTTTTTGAAAGCACTGCCTGAAAGATTTATTTCTGAATTTAATTGTGCCTTTTCAGTGTTTGCCTTTTTTGCAGGCTTTCATTAAGGAGTGAAAGTGTTGTTTCTAGTTTGCTACACTGGGTGAGGGTTCCTCAGGTTTATAACTATCGACTGGACAATGTTTGACCTTAAAAGAAAAGCAGTTTGAAGTTGATTTTAATTGAATGCTTCCTGGAGTGAGAAAATTGCACAAATGAATCATATCACACACCCCTCCCATATTCCTAATCCACCTTTCGGTGTAGTCGATACATCAGCCTGCGTCACCATTATTGCATGACACACATTTTTACAGTTTTTGTCCCAAAGCAACGGCAGCATCTATGCTCCTGCAAAGAAACCATGCGCACTCGAGTGTCTGCCCTCTAGGCTTTGTGTTTGTCATGTCATACGATCTGCGTTTGTTGTCTTTTGATTTGTGAAGGGCGTTTTTTTAATAGTTAAAGGTCAGGATGTTATTGATTTTCACCACAGCTGATCAGTAGGCCACCTTATTGTTTTCTAGGGTAAAAACTACAGTTCCCAGTTTTCATGTCAACCCCCTCTCCACTCATGCCCACCTCCCCTCAATTCCTTCACATGACCCACCTGGCAGCGTTTTTATATTGACAGCAGCTCTCACGCTGTGGGGCAGCATGAGCACTCTGCAGCTGCAGGCAAAGATAAGAAGCAAGTTTATTTTTTCCTTCTAAACTCTTCTGTTAAAAGGCAACCAAAGAAAGAGTCAGAGAGTTTGTGACTCCAGTCCTTCATGTTTCTCTGAGGCCAGTTAAGTTTCTCAGATTGCCTGTTTCATATATTTTAAACGTACCAACCTCCTCGGATGATACTTCAGAAATCGTAAGGTTGAGTCCCCAGGTGCATGCTAGTTGGGTTTTTTTTTCAGTAAGAGGCTAAAATAAATCTTCCTTTAATGTGCAGGTCTCCACCTTACATTACAGCTCTACCTCCACCGGTGTGTGAATTTAGGTTTGAGTAGGTGTGAGGTTTAGTGAAGCACTTTGCAGTATTTTTCATAAAAGTTTGTGTAAAGCTGCAGTGTACACATTAAAATCCAATCCTGACACTTTTAATACAAAAAAGCTCTATGCTACTCTAGAAAATTGTTTATTATTAACATCAGAACCCAAATACTGAAAAGCTGTGACGTTGTGTAAAATGTGAATAAAACAGACTGCAGTGGTTTACAAATTTCACAGACAAATTTAACTAAATTGCTCAGGGGTCCACAGCTATTCCCAGCTAACAGTTCAGGGGTCATACATCTGGGTGGTGGTGGGGATGCTGCAAAAAACAAGAATTGTTTTGTTTTACCCTTTAAATTAGTTTATTTTGCTGCATTGACTCAAAAAATTAAAATGAGCAAAATTAATCTAAAATCTATTTTTATATTAAAGCAAAAAAAGTATTTTTTTTAGAAGTCATTGGAAGGCCCACAGGCCGCCAGTTGAATAGCCCTGCATTAGACACGTTTTATTCACAGTGGAACTTATTTAACAGATCAAATGTTTAGGGGCAAAAAATTATACCATTTTTGTAAAATGTAAGATAATTAGATTAGACGGCAGTAACAACTGCAACATCTCTGATGGTATGGGGGTGCATAAGTGTTTCTAGCATGAGCAGCTTATGCATCTAAAGGCAGCATTAATGCAGAGAAGTTACGGAAACATATAATGATTCTGGTTTTATTTACATTTTACACAAAGTCTCAGATGTACACTTCTTTTGCCAATACCTTTTCACCCGTGACTTTTCTCCAAGCCTCATTTTGCTCTTAATGATCTGACCCAATAAGTAATTACATGCTACTTGGTGGTAATTAGCTGCTGGCCAAGCTTCACGGGCTTCATCTCTGTTATACACAGAGGAACTTGTTTCGCATTGACACCAACCCAGGCTGGTTGTTAGCAGCAGTAGCAGCGCGTAGCTTCATCATGTCAGATTACAGTTGTTGCGAGTCAGCACAGATGTGTAATTAAGGAAGCTGCAGCAGCTGAGCGGACACTCAAAGCAATATCCCTGAGAGGATTAGAGCCTAAGGATTGAGGTATTGTCATGGTAAACACGCTGCTCATAAAGTGGTTTGTGTGGGGACGTGATTGGTTGTTTATACAGTTAGAAGAGCGAAAATAAACGTGACGCTGCAGAGTCTAAAGAAAATGTGAGAAAAAGATAAATCTCAGAGTTTATGTTATGGCTTTCTCGGTTGTTCTGTGGGATTTAATTTAATGTTGATGCAAAAATCAGCAAAGTAAAATTAACTTTTTATGGGTATGTTTATATGTAGCGATTGCAAGGAAATTTGGAGTCACATCCAAGATGGCCGCCACAGCCAGCTGACCTTAGTAAACACTAAAAGGTCTAAAATAATTCAGTCTATTTTACAGCTTTTGATCACAAATTGTATGTGGTGGTAGCTGAGAGTCACTCTCAACACATTCTCTGAGTGTTATTACATCTCACAAGACTTCATATTGTTGCATGAGATTGTGTACAACATCATTTTACAAGGGTTAAAGCATGACAAACAGTTGTTTTTGAGTTTTTGAATTTTGCCTGATCTTGAGCTATAAAAGTGTAATTACCAGAATGAATGAGTTTAACACGTTAGTAAAAACCTGTTTTAGAAATGTTGTCATATCACATTGTAATTCACATATTTATTAATTTGGCTCTAAATGATGAATATTCATTGATTTTTAATAAATGATGAATTTAAAGGAAACGTGTCATGCTTTTAAATTCTTCTTTTTCACATTTAAATCATCCAGTTTGGGTCTATATAAAGTGGAACTGCAATGCTTTGGTCTGAATTCCTCCTTATTGTAACTCCCCAAGCCCCTCTTTCACCCCCACAGCACATGGATAAATTAAGTACACAACAAAATGCATTTAACAGCTAAAAAAGTAGATTCTGCATATGTCCCCTTTAGAAATCTTTGCTTCAATAAAAATGCTCAAAACTACAATAATTATTGTAACCTGTAGTGTAAAACCTCCAGCTTTGTGTGCTTCCAAACACAGCACAAAAGTGTACTTCTTTCCTGGCTCTTTGATTATGAAAGTGATTTATGACTACACCTGCTCTCGACCTGTTTAAAGGAGCCATTTAACTTGCTGAGTAGAGATGTACCTATTCTTGGGTAAATATTACATAAACCAGAGATGAACGCAAGCTCCTCTTCAGCACTTGTTAGCTCACCAGTGTCAGGAATTTATAGAACATAAAAAGAGGCCATTTTTTTCCCCTCCTTTAACAGAAGCCTACATCTCATTCAGCCATTGTTTCTGGGTTGATTTGTACCCTAAAGATATATGAGGACAAAGCTGGAGCGCTTTATGTGCAGGGTCGTGACTTCTCTTACAAAACAAGCTTCATAACATTTCTATTCTTGAGCCTTATATTTTAAAAACATCTGCAGAAAAGCTACAGAACAGAAATGCAGTCTGTTCTTGTTGAAGTCTGGGGAATTGAAAAGCCGCAGCATAAGCATAAAACCTTCCCCCTGCCCGCTGATGGATCCGACTAATGCCTGTCTCTTTCTATATTTCCACAGTGACAGTTTAGTTGCCGCTCACTGCACACTCAAGAAAGGTTGTCACAGCTCATGAAAAACATCCCCTATGGACTGCTTTCTCCTCAGCCCGGCCAATTACAGAGCTGCATGTTGGAACGCGCAACAGCAGCTGGTTAAAACCTTTTTTTTTTTTTGGTCTCAATGGAGTCAGGATCATTCAGAGTAATCAGTCTGTCTTGGCATTCAGAAAATCTGCTCTTACAGTCTCAGTTGCAACATTTTCCAAAACAGTAAAAATATACAGAGCTACCAAGATATGAAAATAGTTAACTTTTAAAATGCAGTGATATCACACTGAGGAAATTATGCATAAAATACAAACAAATTATTGCCCGCCACCTTTCATTTCAGAGCTTTATCATCCTATGTTTTGAAATGAGTTATAAGATATTTGAGTCAAACCTTAAAAGCAACATTATTTTGTGTGATATTTTAAGATGTCACACTCAGAGTATGTGTTAAGGATGACTTTTAGCTCCTACCACACCTAGCTTTAGCCCAATATCTACAGAAATGACTGTTACAGCCATTTTTGTGTTGGCTATAATGTAGCTTTGGTATTCATCTTGAACTGATCTGACTCCAAAGGAATCATGTGTAGATGTAAATCCAATGATTCCTTTATGAGAATTTATTTTAAATCTGTCAACAGATAAATAAGGTACACGTACACTCCAACAGCTAATGCTGAAAGATGTTGCACAATTAGTGCCATCTTCCAAAATACTTGTTTTAAACTTTTTGCACCTATAGTTCTGATAGACAGATGGACATATGCTTATCTCAGATTCCAACGATCAGCTATGATTGTATGAAAGGATCCAAACCAACGTGCTGCAGCCTGGAGCGACTGGGATGAGATCCCAGAACAAAGGACTGGTGCTGTGCATCAGACATGGTTCGGTGATGAAAACTGTCCCCATTTTTGGAGGCAAGGTTGTAGAAAAAAGGCAAAACAAACAAGGTTTGAAATTATCTGCAATTGGAGCAGATTATTTATCTGCACCGCTTGTTGGCTCGACGTGATCAAATCATCAACCAGTAACAATCGACTTTCTCCTGTCCGTTTCACAGACAGTAACTTTCTGCTGGGTAATGCCCAGGGCCACCGTGGCTACCCCATTGTTTACTGCTCCGACGGGTTCTGTGAGCTGACCGGCTTCACCCGGACCGAGGTGATGCAAAAGAACTGCACCTGCCACTTCCTCCACGGGGACGACACCAGCGAGCACGTGGCCCAGCAGATAGAGAAGGCTCTGGAGGGCCGAGAGGAGTACCAGGCTGAGGTCCACTTTTACAAAAAGAACGGTGGGTGCATGAAAAGAGAATGAAGAGCCACAATTCCAAAAAAGTTAAGGTGTAAAATGTAAGTGAAAACAGAACGCAATGATTTGCATTAGTATTAACATAGTAATTGGGTCATTATTATACAATTTTAGTGGGGAAAAAGGAATTAGCTTTCAGGTAATGTGACAACAATGACAACCATGTTTTCTAACATTTATTTCCAGAACTGATGATGCTTTTTTTAATATCCAGGACAAAGCCTGTACTTACTGTCTTAAATTTAACTCCTTACCGAAGGTCTTGCTAATCCTTCTGGAAGTTTTGAGCTGAAACGTGTTGTCATGCCTGAGAGAAGAGCATACAGCCGTGTTTAAGTCATGATGACTGACACACAGGATTATGTTCATTCAAACAGAGACTCAAACCTGCAGCCTCCAAGCGTGTTAACCACCGAATCTGAACTGTAGCCAAATGCATTTACTTCAAAGGGTTTCTGACATTGCACTAAGTAACAGAAAGGTGATGTCAATATAATGACATGGAATAGGACTCAAAACTAACAATAAGGATTCCAAATTACTAAAATCATGACAATAAAAAACATTTTATAGACGAGGTTCTGAATAGCAGATGTTTATATCTGTCACACACAAAAAATGCTTCCTGTGCAAAAACATCATCTTTTGTGTTTCCTTCTACCTTACCCTCTCTTTGCTCAACACCCACAAACACACCAGGAACACTACAGATGTATTATATCTGTTATGTGGCAAGGCACCATTTTCCTGCACATTCTAATGAGCAAACGGAATCTTCAGTGACTTGTTAGACCTAACTCACTGGCTTGCTCCTTCACTTTGTGCACAATTGTCTGGTAAAATGATCCATTTCTACTGTTAGTGTCATTTTTAGAGCGGCTAAAATAGGCTCCTTTAAACAATCCATGGTTTAAATGTGGGGGCGAGCTGGCATGAAGTGTGAAATTGTAGGTCTTGTCATGAAAAACTGAAGTGAAGATTAACAGAGGTGAGGATAGAGGGGTGACACGAGGTGGCTCAGCCCTAATGAGAACCTAATGGACTCATTATACACATTTTTTTTTACCTCAGACACTGAGCTGCTATTTTGGACAGTATGGTCATTTGCTTTCTCCTTTCAAATAAGGAGATATGAACACTAATTGACGTTTTCTGAATGTGCTACAGGTGTGGCGTTCTGGTGTTTCTTGGACATTGTGCCCATAAAAAATGAAAAGGGGGAGATGGTTCTTTTCCTTTTCTCATTCAAGGACATCACTGACACCTATGGAAGAGGACATCACAGCAGCAAGAGGGAAGGTAAGCTTTAATTACTATATTTACAGCCCTAATTATAAAAAAATTAGGCTCTTGTGGATTTCCTAAACCTATAATAAGCATATGTTAAACTAAAAAAATAAGGTCTTTTTGAATTTTATGGCAACATAACTTTTCAGACTGGGTTGTACAAAAGAAAAGAAAAAAGATTGTTGGTTTTCATGTGATTTATGAGCTCACACTCAGGTTATATTTTTCTAGTGTAGTGCTTTTAATCACTGTCACGTCCTCCACAGCAGTTTTGTTTGAGCTGGCATTCATTTACTAAACTCAGACAGCGTTTTTCCAAAATGGAGTTTGATTTTGGCAGCTGTGTGTGTTTTCAGGTGGAACGTGAGCAAAGTCTGCTGCATTAAATGCCAAAAGACATTGACAGTCAATTTTGTCATAATGCAATTCAATGAAACACATTTTTCTGCATCTAACACTAATAGGAAACATAAAAGGGTGTTGTGTTCGAGGGGGTTTTATTTCATTTTTCTCAATTGTGTGGCACTTTCAGAAGACAGGAGGTGCAGGAGGAAGAGCAGCTCTCGCTTTAGTCAGGCAAGGAAACATGGACACACTGTGTTGTACCAGCTGACCAGCCATTTCTCCAGAGGTGGCAAACAGGACGACAACATGGGTGAAGTGAGAACTAATTCATTCATTTAACTCTTAAAACAAGAAAAAATGTTGTTGACGTGAAAAAAACTGCTTCTTTACATGGGAGCCCAGACAAATAAAGAGGCAGCTATTAACAGAATACACACATATCCGAATTTTACATTAGTCTTGTCATAATAAAACATTTTCTTTACACCATCTTTTTTATTACCATTCAGTTCATCATCATCATCACCTGCCACTGAAAGCTTGCCTATGTGTGCTCATTTGTATGTCATGTTAGTGAAATATTTCATGAATCACTAAATAGATTTTAATGAAACTATGAGAGCATTCAATGGATACACACATACAACATTTTGGAGACAAGTCAGTTCAAGATGTCTGCCACAGCTAATCAGAAATATTTAGAACTCAGCATTTTTTACAAACATTGAGTAAAATTAGATGTGTGATAGTAGTTGAGAAGCGACATGGTGGCTTAGTTGCCTCCCAGAAAGAATGTTGCTGGACTAATTCCCTGACAGGGGCCTTTCTGGGTAGAGTTTACCTGTTCTCTCTGTGTATAAATGGGTTTTCTCCTGGTACTCTAGTTTCATCCAACATACAAAATCAAAAGACAAGACTGTTAGGCTAATTGGTAAGTTGTGAAAGAGATAGTGAATGGTAGTTTGTCTCTATGTGGCCCTGTGATGGACTTGTGACCTGTCCAGGGTGTACCCCACCCCACGCAAAGTAACTGCTGGATATGGGCACCAGTGACCCCGGTGACCCTGAAAGAAAAAAGTGTGTTAAGTAGTTGAGAGTCATTCCTAACATATTTTGAATGCTGACAGATTGCAGAAGATCCTGCGATGTTACTTGCCCATTTTTTTCTAAATTTGACCAAAATGGTTCAAACTTTGCCATTTCTCAATATCAAAGATACAAATACATTTCTTCAAGCTGTGCTAGACTTATATATGAAAATTGCTAAACTGAGGTAGATTATTTTTTAAAAAGTGTGGAAAATGCAGTTTTATTGTTTATATTGGCCTGTTTGTGAAAGGGTTGAATGCATTCCCTCCACCAAGACATGAAACTGAGATCCTCACCTCTGCAGCATCTATATATTATTTTGTTTCATTAAAAGTCTCTTTGTTCTGAATCTGCCTGCTTCCTGCTGCTCCTGTTTTAAACCTTACTCCACATGACAGAAAAAAGTGTAATACTACTACTTGTGAATTTGTTGCTAAAGGAAACTTCAAGTTGGGTTTATTTTCTCTGTCATCACCATCCTCCCCTGCTGATACTGGCTTTTACTCTTTCTGCATAGCACTTAGTATGTGTTTTCTTTTCTTATTATCTTTAACTCATTATTTTTAGTGTTGTGTTGAATTGAGGATATAATTACAGCAACATAAAATAGTACGGATAAGCTGTTTTTCTACACTGGCAACAATTACGATCTATCATAACGAGTATTTTTATTCCTTGTTTACCACATGAAACCTGTAGAAGCCTATACTTGAATTTTAAAAGAAGTGCAACTATGTGCAGTAGTATTTTTCTCTAAGGTGATTTCAAAATTCACCTACCATGACTCTTGTGTTATTGGTGTATTTTTTGTTATAGTGGAATTTTTTTTCCTCACCGTCTGAGTCTCGATAACAGTTAGCTCATGATCTACTCTGCCTCCACACCCACCCAGTCATATCTATTCTGACTGGATGTTTATTTGCAGCTCATTCTTTTATGAAGCAAAAGCAACAAGAGGGAGTTACAGTTTATCTTTACTGGAAGACACATACAAAATCCAAAAACACATTCCAACAAGACCAGATAAACAAAAAAATCAGACCTACAGAACTTCCATAAAAACATGCTCTGCACTTTTTTTACTTTCTCTGAAGCTTTGTCAGTTTTGATGCTGTCAGCTGCTGTAGTCATTTCATGCAGGCTGACAGGAAACTTGACTCCACGCTACTTCGTTTCTCAGAAGAGACCTACCGTTACTTTGTTTTCACCTAAAAGGAGAAACCGCTGTGTTCAGATATTTCAAGTTGTGACATGAAAAAAAAGGTTTGATCCTTTTAGAAATGTAAAAGTTCAAGTCACATTGGGGAAAAAAAAATAATATGTGGCCACGAGATAATTTTGAGCAATGTCTCTTTGTGAGCGACAGACACTTTGTTGAAGTCAGATTATATATGAATATGTTGTTTTTCTGTTTAACTGTTCAATACCTCACACTTATTATTATTATTATTTGGTGTATGTTTAATTTAAACAGTTCATAGTAGTTATGACATGACAATGAACGCCCAAGGTGTGTGTCAGGAAACAGATTTTTTACTGTGTTCCTAAATGTAACATAACTCTGACTCCTTCTTCAACAAAGGAATGACATGAGAAGCATGTTTTGAGGGTTGAGCTTCAACAAAAAGAAAATAAAGCTTTTTGGACAAAGACAACTACAGTCGTCACCTGTGTTTCATAGCTGCAGCTACAGCAAGGGCAGAATTATTTCCAGCCTGCAGTAGAGAGTGCCATTAGAGATCAAAATGGCTCCCCAATCAGTATAAAAACACATACCTGCAGCTAGCTCCTTAGGATGTGTACCTCCAGCCACCAGTGAGAACTGTACAGCATGCTCTTGATTGTGTTTATCCCACAGAAGCACACACAAGACGTTCAGGTTCATTTACAAATTCAGTCTACCTGAATCAGCCTACACAACTCCAAAATAGAGAACCCGACACTTCCTATCAGACTGCAGCCATGCCAGGTGTGACAAAATATATGTTGTGTCATGAAGTAGTCTCACCCAGCTTAATGGAGTTTGATGACCAATCCGAAAGTTACTGGGCATGGTAATAATCTTTTAGTGGCATTATTGATGAACTTGGTTTGACTTCGGGAAAATAATTAGACCTTCTGATAAAATGGCTTGTGCTAGAATCCAGAAAACATGCTAGATTAGGACAAGCCATACACAGCCATAACCCAGCGGTAGGGCTAAGCCTAATCTGGCAGAGACTAGAAGAGACTTATGGAAGTCCTGAAGCAGTTGAAAGTTCCCTTATGAGGAGAGTACCCTAAAGGTGTTCCCCAAAATCACCAACAAAGTTAACATTAAATTAAGAGAACTTGGAGACCTCTTACTAGAACTTGAATGTCCAAAGTCAGGAGGGTACCTCCCAGGGCTAGCATATCTGCACACATCAAGAGGAGCGAATCCCATTGTAGGAAAACTTCCTTTCAGTCTTCAAGAAAAGTGGTTTAGGTACAAAGAGCAAAACGTTTTTTGTTTCTTCTCACAGTTTGTGCATTCTGAAGCCAAAACTAGGAATGATCCTAGATATATACCTCAAACTAGCAACTCGACTCTCACAAAAGCAGATAGACCAGTCAAAGAAACACCAACAGATTGCCAGTGTCTGTTAAAAAGACTGACATTCTCTCCAAGGATAGAAAACCTTTTCGAAGACAACCAGGGAAGGTAGCTATAGTGCCAATTATGTGTCAGGAATGGGGTAGCAAGACCCACATGACTTCATTACATGGAGGGTCCAGCTTCCTGTGCTTCAGAAGGAGAAAACACTGAAGATCCCTCATAAGACACCTCCTTCAGTGACACCACAGTGTACAGAGGTCAAAGAGAGAGCTAAATCCTTCTGGTGTTATGGAAATGTTAGGAAGGAGAGCAACAAACTTTATAGTTGAATCCTATGATGGTAAAAACAATAGCTATACTACCGACTATTATAAAGTGTTAGATGATTCAGTGGCGGATCTAGAATTTCTTTTTAGTAAGGGGCCTATAAAGGGGCCCACAATATTCATAGAGGGGCCAAGTATTTGTGCAGCATCCTTCCACACATATCCCTAGTTTTGGTAAGGTGTATACATGTAACTAGTCACATGTTCAAACACTTCTAATGTAATTTAATTAAAATAATTAAACTTGCACAGTAAATCCTCCTTACCAATTTTACATGCATTTTATTGTATGTACATAAAATACTCTCAAACACACAGCATGTGAGAAGATCCAGCTGTTTGTCATTTGAAAGACTTTTTCTGCATGATCTGTAAATTCTGTAAGTTTCATTTATGCTGGACTTTTCTAATTGACTCACTAGCGCCACTTGTGTTTGGACATGGAACTGCGTCCACCATCAATGCTTTCAGACAAAGAGCAGATAAATGACAGAATAAATGGTTCTCAATGACGTCCTCATGCGAAACTTTTTTACGCTCCGCGCCATGTTCGTGGACTAGCATTTAGCTTGTATCAATGAAACCAGTATGGGAGAACCACAAAAGCAGGGGAGAAAAAAAACTGCAAAAAGGCCACTGAACAATGCAGAGGAGCATTACCAGGATCATAATACATTGTATTTAAAACATGCCATTCGGGACATCCATGGATCCACTGAATAATAAATCTAAATAAAGCTATTTAGCTTTATTGAAAGTAACGATCGTTGCGCAACCTTCTTCTTTTTTTAATTAACGTACTATGCGGTCACTAACCATGGTAGAAGTGATCTGAACATACTCTGGAATCCCGAGGAGGGTGAAATCTTTGTGGTCTACTGTTTGGTTCTCAAGGATTCATCAGAAGAAGCCCAAAGCATGCTGGGATGTGTAGTTGGAGCACTAAGCTTTTGGGATGCAGCTTGACTTAATGATTGTTGAAGAGCAGCTGGAGCTGTGTGACATAAACTCGCACATGTCCCCCCTCCGCAGGGGTAGGCGCTTCATCTCTAATTATTTCAGTGTGCTTGACTGGACACTGTCAGGGTCAAAGGTCAGGTGGGCATGTGGGCCTCTGGGATGTAAGAAAAATTTAAGGGAACAGTCTAGCCTTTGCTCACAGGACTTGAACTTTCATGAAAGTGCATTTTTTTCTTCCTACTAGATTCTAGTCTTTTTGACTAAATTGAACATCGTCTTTCATACGCCGTTTTGAACACACTTGAAAGGAAATGAAAATCACTTTTTTTTCTACACTTTGCCTGGAGGGCATCACTTCTGTCTTACTTCTTAAGTTCTAGATCTTGCAAAGATGAATGAAATGGCCAGTTTTCACCATGTCAGCCCAGCCACACCTCAGGATGAGACTTTATCTGCCAGTTACCTTGTTACTCAACTCCTCTTTTTGAAATGGACACATTGTTCACTGCCTATTTATTTCACTTTTTCATTTTTCATCTCAGCACTCTCAAAGCTGAAAGCTTCACCTCTTGTTCTTTAAACTGACTGCAAATGGTAGACCGGCGAGTGGAAATGAACAACTAAGAAGGCTGAGGGTAACATTTGCAACTGGGAACATGTTGGACACAAGAAGATGTCTTGATAAAAAACAGGACAGGCGTAATTAAATAATCATAAACACAATCATAAATGAATCCACAGATAACCCAAGGTTCATGACACTTTAGGCTTTTAAATGGAAAATGTGTGAGCCTGTTTAAAAAGCTGTAGTGAATAGACTCTGCACTTCATCTTTGATGCTTTTCACAATAAAAGTGAAGAGTATTACTGACAGGCATCTATTGAATTCACTCGTTTTACCCTAATACCTGTCACTGAACCACACTGTGCCACTTGAGACTTAAAACACTAATGACATTTGGATGATGTTCAGCCATGTATGAAATAATGGAGCACTTTATCGGTAATAAGTTTCCCCATCATTGATCACAGTTTTCTCTTTGTAATTTTATATTATTTCTGCAAACATTTAAAAGCCTTAACACTGTCTATGGGTGGCTGTCAGGAAGAGATTACCAGCAAGCATTACCACATCTTTTTCACATGAGTTGCTGCCATGTAGTGAATAATCAGTGGTCAGTGCACATGAGAGGGCGTTGACATTTATATTGTCTGTTTCTGCAAAATTTTGGCGCTGCAATATTCATCTGATGATGTTTTATTGTCACAACACTCCACCTCGTAACCATCTGGTTCTCAATGCAGCGTGTCGCGTTCGCGCTGATTGTGTGGCTGTGCTGATTTCAATTTACATTTTTTGTTTTTCAGTTGTTTTTTATATATTTCTTTATGTACAAGACGTTTGGTTTTTGTAACTTTTATACTTAAACTTTATTTACAAACATTTTCCCCCATAGAAATGCACTGAGCTATATGTTTGCAATCTATTTGGCTATTTTTTTGCAATCTAGAACATTTAGCTAGTGTTTTTGTACTTTTAGCCAGTCTTTTTTTTTACTTTACCTTTTAGCTAGCCTCTTGCTATGCTTAGCTTTTGGCTGGTGTTCTTATTTTAGCTTTAAAAATTCAATTTCTTCTTCCTTGGCAAAACTCAGCACTGCGTCTTCAGAGAAAACCCAGTCTCTTTGGTTATCAAATTGAGTTGGACCTTTATCTTATTCCTCAAATCATTGTGCCATCCACTTTAAAAAACAAAACAAAACCAAAACTATTTACATTTAGTTTTACACAGCACTAACGAGTCCCAAACTGGCTGGTTTCAGACCCAAACATAATTTCACAGAGATCAAACTTTACATTCATAAAATCATTTCTATTTTAAACCAGACTTCTGTTTTTGTTTCAGTTTTTCTTAAACAGCAGAGATTTTCTAGCCTTTCTGACAGATGTTTTGCTGCAACTATTGCTTTAATTAATGGAAGGTCTCTCAGTAACCAATCCATTTTTTATTTGTGTCTCTGCACTCATACACACACACACACACACACAGGTTTGTTTTTATATCCCAGTGGGGACCATGAATTGACTTCCATTCATTTTCTGGTAATTTTAGCCTGCCATCTGACAGCTACTCAGAGACATACAATTCAGTATAAATGAGTTGCATTCCTGGCCCTAAAATGAGAAATCTTGACAAGAAAAGTGGAAGTTTTAATCCAGACTAGATAGACTTTTGTAGCTTCAGTCTTACCGAGAAGTTTCTATCCAGTTTGCTTCATGTGTGCAGAGACAAGTGATTATCTTAAAACAATAGCACTTGTAGCAACACTGAAAAAATTAAACACAAATCTCTTGAACATTAGGCTAAATCAAAAATTTAAACTAAGGGCACAGAAGCAAATTTCCTTCCTTAAAAGGAATGCATGCAACCCGCAGCTTTTCCTGACAGAGTTTTACACAAAGATTTTGTACGAAGTGACAAAGCTGCAGCCATTTTAGTCAAATGTTATGTGCAAAATAAATTTTACTTTAGGAGTAAATGTCAACAGACAAACAATTGACAAGAAAAGTTAAAACCAAATTTTTACCCAAAAATTTTGCACAATGAGTAGCAGTTGTGTTGGGAACGATTTGAGCACCAACATTTAGCACTATATCTGTAAAGTTATAACCAATTTTATGTTTTCTGAGTACTTTTGTTTGTGTTATGGACATTTTGTTTTGTCAATTATCTCTTGCAGATATCTTGAATTGGATTGAATCCAAACGTTATTAATTGTAGATGTATACAGTATTTGCTGAAAGTCTAGTTAAAATTTTTCCAGGGGTTCATGGGATATTTTGCTAACAGACAGGCACATATGTACACAAGCAAAATTATTGTTGCCTTTAGTCTGTTTCAATTTATTGGAATGTTGAATTACGCTGACTATTGGATTATATTTGCATTAGTCTATTTTCAAGAGAATAGTTGACAAGCACTGCAAAGTAATGTTCCTGTTTAGCTAAATCCCCCTGGTGTCTTACAGAACATTACCGACAAGCCTTCGGTACCAGAATACAAGATGGCAGAGGTGCAGAAGTCACGCTTCATTGTGCTTCACTACAGTATATCAAAGAGTCTGTGGGATTGGCTCATCCTGCTGGCGACCTTCTACGTGGCAGTCTCTGTGCCCTACAACGTCAGCTTCTGGCAGTACGATGACTTGGGCACTTCTGAACGTGCCACCATCGTGAGTGACATCCTAGTGGAAGTGCTGTTTATTATAGGTGAGTATGGACAAGTGGCTAATTGGAAACTGATGAGATTTCTTTTCTAAGCTTAATTTTTGCTGAAGTGATTGCAAGTCGTGTCTTACCTTATGTGTATTTTGGTTTAATGGTATGATCAAAAGTGCAGATCACCTTGGCGCTAAAAATTAATTTCAGCTTCAATATTTCATTGATATTAATACGGTTCTATGTTATAGGAGATAAGTTCCTCATAATAACTTTGTAATTGCAGACATTATCCTGAACTTCTGTACCACCTATGTGAACAAGTCAGGTCAGGTGGTGTATGAGCCGCGCTCCATTTGCATTCACTACGTCACCACATGGTTCTTTGTGGACTTGGTGGCTGCCTTGCCCTTTGACCTACTGTATGTCTTCAATATCACTGTGGTAAGTGTTACAATAAAAAGTTCAGCTTCCCCTCTTGCTTTCTTCTTTGATTTGAGAAATGACCAGAGAACGTTTGCCGTATTATTTTAGAGCACATATGTCAAACTCAAGGCCCGCTGGCCAAATATGGCGCATCATGGCATTTTATGTGGCCTGCAAGTGCTTCAAAGATGTATTAATGTCTTAAAATAAATGTATGCTGTTTTAAAGCCAGCACTGACCACAAACTACATCTCCCATAGTGTATGTTGATTACCTGCAAAATGAAGACATCCCACCACTAGCTGAAAGTGCACAGGGTTCAAAAGCAGCCCGTAGGTGGAAAAATTTACCACATAAAATCTCCATTTCACTGCATTGTCATGGCTACTTTTGCTGCAGCCCAGTTGTACTAAGTGGGGAGTCTTAAGCTTAAACTAAAACACTCCCTCCAGTGGGAATTTGCTGATGGAAAGTGGGAGAGTTCCGAATTCAAGATGGCAGCTACTCACCACAACTCAGAAGTAGTAAAACATATGTACTACATGTTAAAATGCTGTTTTTGTGCAGGAATGCCACATAACCTTCAGCCATAGCAGGAATGTGATGTTTTGTGTTTAGTTGAAATTAAACAGAAAAGCATCAAAGTTAATTACAGCTGGCCCTTTCAGGACCACCATAATGTTCATGTGACCCTCGGCAAAAATTAGCTTGTTTTAGAGTGAACCAGATTTTTATGAAGTTAACTGTCTAGCGTTTGGCGTTTCTCAGCTTTTGATATAGTGAACTGTAGATTTTGTTTGAACAGTCAGGTTCGTATAGAACAAACTGCATGCATGACAGAGACTAAAATTTCTCATTTTTTGTCTCTCTGCCCCTCTCTGCTCAGACCTCCATGGTCCACTTGCTTAAGACGGTACGCCTCCTGCGTTTTCTTCGACTTGTTCACAGGCTTGACCGCTACTCTCAGTACAGTGCCGTAGTGCTGACATTGCTGATGTGCACCTTTGCCCTGGTGGCTCACTGGATGGCCTGCATCTGGTACCTTATTGGACACAACGAGCTGGCGACCAGTACCAAATGGAAAGTGGGTGAGTCTGCTTGTGGAATAAGAATATACCATCTTCATTATTTTACTCTTTTCTCTTCTTAACCAGATACAGTTTTAATAGAACGTTATTTATTCCTAAAAGTCCAATGAATACTACAAACTACAGAATATACTGAGTTGATTTTTGTGTTTAGTTTTTTTTTGTACTAAGCTATAAATAGTTCCTGCTTACCTACTGGGTGTATAGCTCTGCTCAGTGATGGCAAAAACAGCATCTTCTGCTGCTCTAATGAGAACTGTCTGAAGCCATATCAAAAGCTGAAATAAAGACTGATGGCATGCAGCACACACATCTTTGTGTCACTTGCTGAAAGCAGAGTTCAGTTTGAACTCATCAGAAGCTTGAAGGCCTAAAGTAAGTAAAATCGCTGATATTTAGATGTTAGTCACAACGTTGCTCTGGATTTTTATCGATTTATGTATAAAAAGCACAACTAAATGTATAACACTGGTTTGTCCTTTTTAATCCATATTGGAAGATGCCTTTATATTTCTTTATTAGATATAGTTTTTTTGTTTTTTATTTATTTTTTATCCCATGAGTAGCTAGTTGTAGGCTGTCCTGAAAAAATGCTGATTCTCATTCTGACAGAGAGAGTAGAAGAGACAAGCATAAGCTTTGCTTATTTTAGACAAGATATAGCAGTACCATCCTGTCACTGTCATCCTTCATGCCACTGATGGGCATAAGGATAACATGTGTACTGTTTGTGCTTTTAAGGCTGGCTTCATGAGCTGGGCAGACGTCTGGACTCTCCATACATTAACAACACAGTGGGCGGCCCCACAGTCCGCAGCTCTTACATCGCCGCCCTGTACTTCACCCTCAGCAGCCTGACCAGTGTGGGCTTCGGAAATGTCAGTGCCAACACCGATGGAGAGAAGATCTTTTCCATCTGCATCATGCTGGTTGGTGGTACGTTTGACACCGGGTTGTCATTCTCCCTCTGGCATCCTGGCAATCACTCTGTTACTTCTTGGCACGGCAGTCCAAGAAATTCTGCACGACTTGCAGTTGAATAGTTTGGCTGGCTTTTAAGACACAGCTTGCTGCCATCTCCAGCTCCTAGAAACAGATTATTTCAGCCGAGGTTGCAATTAGGAGCGTAACAACCCCAACGTATAATTATTTAAGTTTGATTTTAATGCTTAGGAACACATTTGGTTGATTAATGTCATTTACTGGAGTCAAGAATTTGGTTGAAGTATATTTTATATTACAACCCATAAAAGTTGATTGATATTTCATTGTTCTTTTATAATTTTTACCATTGTGTTGAAACCATAATGATTATGGATAGGCTGGTGAAATAGTTGTGGGCTTTGATTTCTTATGAATTGTTTCAGTACCTATTAATTTGCGTATAGCTGTTACAAGAGAATGTACTTTTGATTACTATCATATATGTATTGCCAATTTAAAGTTTTGCAGGTTATTTTCTCAAATTTAAATTGGCATAAAGGAAATATCTCAGGTTCTTAGAAATGTTTGTCTCTTAGCGTTGCTACATCCTGCGTTTAACCTGTAACATCATCATGACTGACTCGTATGTTTTTCTTTATCTGGCACAGCAATGATGCACGCTGTCATCTTTGGGAATGTGACAGCCATCATCCAGCGTATGTACTCTCGCCGTTCTCTCTACTACACACGTATGTCAGACCTGAAGGACTTCATCCGTGTTCACCATCTTCCCCAGCAGCTTAAACAACGCATGCTGGAGTACTTTCAAACCACATGGTCTGTCAACAACGGTATAGATGCCAGTGAGGTAGGAGTCACTTTAATTTTTGTCATTATGTAGTATTTTTACTCTGTTGGTATCCTTTCTAAAACAGGGTGTAGCTGCAGCTCTGTCCACACACACTCCTAATCTAGCAGTGCCACACCTCATTACATCTTTCAAATATCCCCAGCTCCTCCACGACTTTCCTGATGAGCTACGGGCCGACATCGGTATGCATCTGAATAAGGACATCCTTCAGCTGCCAGTCTTTAATGGGGCCAGTCGTGGCTGCCTGCGCTCACTCTCTCTTCATATTAAAACCTCTTTCTGCGTACCTGGGGAGTACCTGATCCGTCAGGGCGATGCGCTGCATGCCAATTACTTTGTCTGCTCCGGCTCCTTAGAAGTGCTGAAAGACGGCATGGTGCTGGCTATCTTAGGTTTGTATCACAAATAGCTTTTTTTTAGCATCACGTGTAAAAGGTTTTTGTAATATGAAGCAGCAAGACAGTGATTAATATTAATTGGGATTTCAGGGAAAGGGGACTTAATCGGGTCTGATCTGCCTGGAACTGACCAGGTGATCAAGACCAATGCTGATGTGAAAGCGCTCACCTACTGTGACCTGCAGTACATCAGCCTGCGCGGCCTGAGAGAGGTGCTGGAACTCTATCCTGAGTATGCCAACGTGTTTGCCTCTGACATCCACAACAACCTCACCTATAACCTACGGAAAGGCAGTCAGGAAGAGGTACTGAATCCACTCTCACGAAACACACAGAAAACATGTGTTATATCATATTATTTTCTTGGTTTGTACTTTGTATCACTATTCATGGTTTGTAGGCGTGCACCAGTACGCCTACAGGACGAACCGCTGCACATCAGAAGCTGCGTCATCAGTCATCCACACGGCTCTCATCTTTTTAGAGAGTTAGGATTTTTAGGACGATCATCCCCGAGACTGGTTAACAAATTATTGCTCCTAGGATTAACATAATCTCTGTAACTGAGTCCTGGACTTTTAGACAAATCAGTTAGTTTGTCAAATTTTACATCTTTTTTTTTGTTTGTTTAACTTTATTCAAGCTAGGTCTAAAAAGAAAGGCATGAACCTTTTTATTCTTTAAGGATAAATGTCAGATCAGATCCCTACTTTTTAGGATACATTTTAATACCTAGGTCATCCTGATATCAGGAGCAGTTCCAGAGATATGCTTTAATTTGTCTTCCTAATCCGGATTGATATTTAGTCTGAATCCCATTTTTTGGTTATACAAATGAGGAAATTTTGATGTAATTTTAAAGAGGAACTTAAACAATATTTGTATATAACATTTCCCAACTGGGAAAAAAAAAGATCTTGGCTAGCACGCAAGGAAAATAGCAAAAATGTGTTTTTTCTGCTCAAAATATTGTTTTTGTTGCTACTGTTCAGCTTCAAAAAAAATTATTTTAGTAATATATTTTAGATATTTCATTCAAACATATAGTTAAGGTATTATTTTATTTTGATAAAAAACAATAGTTGCAAATGTTTTACCCAATGTCCATGTACAACTTTGTGACTTAATCCTCAGTTCTGTGTGTTGGGTCACATATTAACAAAAACTCTCAGATAAAATGCTACAAGAAGCTTTGTGTCCTACATCATAACATAATTGAATAATAATTTATTAAAAAAATATGCAAGAATTTTGTTTTCTGGTTTATGCGTAAAATTTTGTTTGACAAATATGTTTGGTTAAGTTTGTGTACTCTGCAAAACAGCAGAACAAAAGCAAAAAAAAGGTATAATTTGTGGAAATTATATGATTGCAGCCGTTTTTTTTAGTCCCCTCTGTTTCTGAATTGGTCCGACAGTGGAACTGTTCACGGAACACATGAAACAACCCATTTATGCCCCCTAAGGTGTCTTTGTCACTCACCTTGACATTTGTTCTACTGCAACAACCCAAGGCCAATTACTATGAGTGGGTGCCACTGTCAGGCAGGCATATCATTTCCTCAGAGCACAGCAGGATGGCATTACACCCAGACAGCGACCTTCTCTTAGCATCGCCTAAAAAATGTGTTTAACAAAGCATCACAAAGAAATATGTGAAGTTTATCCAAATCGTTTAATGAATTTAATTTCAGAGACTTTGTGGTCAAATAATGAGGCGATCATAAGTGAACAAACCATCTGTTAAAATAGAAAAATTGATGTCCCTTACCAGAAAAAAAGCTGCTTTCTTCAGCATTATTTTTGTAACTGCACAATTAAAACTAATTAATGTTGAGAAGTCTGTGATGTGTGACTGACAAAAGTGACAACAGTCCCCAAAACTCAGTCTTGTTATTGTTGTGTTTGAATTGTGTTTGCATTGTTTTAAGGTTTGTTGCTCATTAGCTGTTTTTCTTTTTTGTTTGTTTCTTATTTATTTTGTTCTAACAAGACAGACAGGACAGCTGTGATGGTTGCACTGATCAGCTGTTTGCGAATTTATTAAATTTTTGCACGTGTATCAAACGTTCACTCTCATGCTGTTGCTGAAGATTTTTTATTTTGTATAAAAATGCCACATGCATTAGAGCTGAGGTTTATAAAGCTAAACACAGATTCCGACGGGCTTCTCTGGGCGGATCAAGAGCACTAGCTTTCATTCCCGCCATCTGCTAAGGTTTTCTAATCAGGCACGTAGCCGGGGCACCGCGATCCCCCTGAAAGGATGAAAGAATGATTAGTTATGTGGCTACCAGGCCTCAAAAGCTCATAAAACACTCTCAGTTGCACGGATATCCAAATCCTTGAGATCAGAAACAGATTGTGGGAATGCCTATTAAAGTTGGAGGCATTCAAAGGGGAACTGCTTTGGCTTGTATTAGAAGGCAAATTGAAGCATTTTGTCAAGCCTAAGATTTTATTTCAACATTTATCAAGGTGTTGTTGGCTACTTTTTTAGATAGGTACACAGAGCAACTCCCAACAGTAACCACAAATCAAATGTCGGGTTAAGCAATTTAAATAGTTTGTTCTAAAACACAGAAGTGTTCTGTCTTTAGGAAAGTGAGTTTTGGAAGTAATTAATAACTAATCTGTGTGGAATGAGATGGTTATTTTATCAACAGGAATCCAGCAATGAATCAAAGTTTTATTTTCTGCATTAGGGATGCAAACAGTTAGTCGACTTACGATTAATTGTCGAATAATGGTTTATTAGATTAAAATTCCGTCCATTCAATTATTTGAAATAATCCGTTAAACCTTATTTCAGTGTAGTTTGGCCACCATCCAGTAGAGGGCAGAGCTCCTCTTAGCCTGGCCTTAATCAACCTCGGCAGCCTTGTTGAGCTGCGCAGAGAGCCGTCTCAATGTGGGCGACATCATATTTAAATCTGCAAATTTTATTTAGTTTTATTTGCGTCAAAACAATAATAATGGACTACACCAAACTCCAATGAAAAGTACCAGAGGCTGTAACCGGACCATCCAGCAGTATGACGCTAACAACAACTTGTGTGAAAAAACAAAAATAAAACAAAAAAAAGTTACAGTCACTACAAATAATTAACGTGAAGTTAATCTGTGTGACGTAACCGAGCCAGTGAACCAATCAAATGAACGTACTGTAGCTGATGTTAAGACATGCCAAGCAGCCCAGCCCGGATAGAACCACAAGGAATGTAAACAAACACAGTTCAGTCCTTTGTATCTCACCCCTCTTAGAGATATTTTATTATGTTTATAGTTTGTTTTTGAGTAAATCTTTAGCTTAAAATGTTACCCTGTGTTTAAATGAAAGTTTTACATCTCTCTGTTCAGAGTGGATTAAGTGTTTTATAGCCATTCTTTCTGTTTTTTTCCAACTAGCATCCTACTAGATTACTGTTTTGTTATATTTTATAAATGTTCGAATTTAATAATGTGTGACAAATCCACAATTCTCTGTTTATTCAGTCAGTGTTTAATACAGCTGGAACAATAAATTGTTTAAATATAATTATTTATTTTTTTGCTTTTTTTACTTAAGAAAATTTCCACTTATCAATTAATCGTTAGTCAATTGATAAGATCAATCAACTTTAGATTAATTCATTAATCAATAACTTGCATCCCTATTCTGCATTGATGAACATGAATCTACAGAGAGCAGTGTTCATGGGGTGTAAGCAAAAAAGCCGGTCAGATAGATTAAGCAAAGGAATAAAGATAAACAATGGTTTGGATTAAAAATAAGTAAATAGTAAAGGAAAGGGCAAAACACTATAAGCGTTAAAGGCTTCTGTAAATTCTAGATTTGACTGGACTTAAGGAGAGATGACAATAAAATGTCACAACTGTCTTAAGTTATTTTACTCCCAGACTCCAATACTGTCACTATACCTTAGTTCACTTCTAACAGCAGCTCATTGACAGCCTTCCTACTGTATTTGGGTAAACTGTTGTTTTAGTTGACCATATGAGTTTAGACAGACCCCATCACTTCACCAATGTAAACTTTATTAAAATACATTTTCATGGGCCTTCCTGTGTGTGCATACTTTGTAAAAAGTTATGAAGCAACATCTTCCATGTGCATGTGGGACACCTGTGGCATCAGTTTCTTATTAATTGTTAATGGCATTCATGTCTTGCCATTTGGCACCAATATTCCATGATAGTTAGATAACCTTTCCATGCTGCCTCAGGGTTAGTTTTCCTTTTATGTGAAGAATTTGTGCTCTTCTTCAACAGCCTCAAATATCTGTTCCCTGTGGCTTTTACACTCAGAAAGTGGTGCAAAGTTTAATTTCCTTTCATTGCTGATTTCCCTTTATTTTTGTTTTTTGCTTCAATAAAGGATTAATTTAAATGCTTTCCTGCATCAGAGAGCCTATCTGGGACTGGAGCACACTGCAGTGTGTGCCGTCACATTAAGCCATGTTGTCAGAGGCAAATTTTTCACACACACACAAGGGAAGGCTTTACACCATCGCAAATTGATTGCCCACCCAGTTGGTTAATATGCTACACTAATTCCTCCACACAGCAGCAGAAAAACTCATTTTGGCTGAGATCCCTGTGCAATTAGGTGTTTGAGAAAAATGGAGTGAGTGATTCAGCTTATGTAGCAAAGGTATTATGCTGTCAGAAGAGACATATTATGTCTCTTTTTCACAAGTTGCTATTTTCTGGGGTTGTGGTATTGATGTTTTTTTACAGGCTGTGTGGCGCTGGCGGCTTCCATTCACGCAACCCCAACTTCCAAACTTCAGCAAACAGCAAAGAATCACGAAAATAGCAGAATTTCCAGACGTGTCTTCTGATCTCTTTAAATGTAAACTCTGAGATCCCTGTATTTTTTTTTTCATGTTTTTTTCAGGGTCTCAACAGAATTACCAGGTCACCCAGACTTCCCCACGTGAGTTCAGCGCACATTAAGTTATAAGAACTATACTGTGTAAAACCTTCTTTTGACTTATGCTATAATTAGGATCATAGAGTCAGCAAGATTATGACACAGCTGTTGTTACATATCAATATCACCTAGTTTTTAGAATCATGCGCCTTTTTTTTTTGAGGCAAGCCCTCCTGTTTTTCTGGGACACGCTGTACTGCTGGCGAGTCCTGTAGGAGGAATTGTACGAGGTCTTCCCCTTCAGGTTGGATCTCATTTAGAACAGACAGCAGTTCAGTCCCAGGAGATAGTTCACAAACTGGGTCAATAACGCTACTAAATCTTTTGAGCTACTTTCCCAATGTACCGTATCCTTATAGCATGTCTTCTTTATATATATTTAAGAAAGGTTATGATGTGTTTTTTTGTAAATACAGTTGATAGTAATACAATCCCTGGTCTTCTTATAAATGACATTACTGACCACTGTAGTTTATCCAAAGTTTTTTTTTATAAAATACATTCATAAGTAGTGCTCTTTCATACAAATATGTTTGACATAGAACAGTTGAACAAGTTGCTGCCCTCAAAGCAGATTTAAATGAACAAAACTAGGGTGAAGTATATTGTACCAGAGACATTGATACCGTTTATGACAGTTTTTTTTATCAATACTAATGAGGCTTTATGATTAAAACTATCCACTGAAAAAAAACAATTAGATAAACCATGGTTAACAAAAGAAATAGTAAAAGCATGTAGATAAAAAAAATGATTATAACAACTATTTTTAAAACAGAACTGAATGTGCTGAAAATAATTATAAGATATAAAAAATAAATTAAAAAATATTATTAGAAAAAAATGGAGTACTATCACAATCTTTTGGAGCAGCATAAAGTAACATCCAGTAAACATGGAGTGTTCAACAACTTAAATAAAAAAGAGGGATTTGTGTTTGAATAATTGTTGTAAAGCGTTAAAACTGTTTTTCACTCATTAAAAACAATGTATAAAAATTATTTGCTACACAAAAACAGCAAGGTTTGATTATGATTGTTTACAGTTGTTTGAGTTTGATACAAATTTGGTTAGAATTTCATTAGAGATTTACTGTAGAAAAATCTATAGGAAAGATGTTGCTGTATAGATAATGTATGTATAAAAAGTGAAGGTATGAAAAGCTTAAGCTTCTACCTACACTTTGCTTCTGTCTATACCTTGTGTTTTTGACATTGACAGGAATTCAATGATTGTGTTTTATTTATTTTCTGTATTAATTCTGTTTTGTTTTCATCGTTCTGTGTTTTTGTTTTGTGTTGTCTTGTAAAGGGTAAAAATGAACAAAATAAATTTCCTGCATTATGGCAAAAAAATGTTTATGGGGTGCCAAGTTTAATATAAAATGTTTTTAAAAATGTCACTAACACGTTTTCATTATTTACCTCACTGTTCTTACATTTTCAAGTTTTACTAAATGTTTAAATTTAAATGTTATGTCTAAATGTTAAATTCTAAATCAAAATGTGTACATCTAAATGCAAACGTTAAATCTTAAATGTTGTGTCTAAATGTTGAAAATTACATTTAAGTATTCTGTAATGGCATGCAGCCTTTGCCGTTGGTTTGCAGCTTTTGTTGTGACGTCAGTATTCTGAGACAAAAGCAACTGCTAACGCTGCTAACACTGCTAACACTGCTAACACTTCCCTACAAGACATCAAACTTGCAGTTGTGGTCAGTGTCCGAGTTGCATGTGGACCTGCTAGACCATAGGTACCATCCATGTTGCTTTCAATGAACACATTTTGAATTTGAATTTTAAATGCCATCTCCAGCTGCATTAAAAGGGTTATTGGTTGCTTTTGTCACAGGATGATGACGTCATCATACACTTGGCACCCCATAGATGTTCGCCTCAACTGTTACTAAAGGTTGCATGAAGCCTTCAAACAAAAACACTCTTGAATGGATTAACACAGTTTTAACAGAATAAAAGGGGTGCTATATTATTGTAACTGTACTGATATCACTACATTCTTTAAATATGCCTTTATAAAGTAGCATCTTTATTTGATTTCTAGTTGAAGAGAATGTAATTAGTAACTTTCCCTGTTCTGTTCTTCTTTAGCAGGATCCCAATCTCCCCTCAATCGTGGAGATCAGGAATGATGACCCTGATGAACCCTTTCACCCGTCTCCAGCCACCCGCCCCCGTCGTAACCTCCTCCTCCCAAGCTTCACCAGTCCTGTTCGCCGTACCTCCCTGGGGAACCTGCTGGGGGATGAACTGCGGCAGTTCAGTGCCCTGCGAAGGTGCCTTTCACCAAACCTCAGCCGCAGCTTCCTCGGGCAGAGCTCTTCATCCCAGCCAGCGCTGAAAAAAGAGCGCAGTTCTCCTGCGTTAGCCCGGTCTCAGGCCTCAACCTCAGCCCAAAATGAATCATCAGCCGAGCAAAAGCCTTCGTCACTGCTCATCCCTACTATCACCTGCTTCGCACCACCAGATCTTAGTCCCAGGTATCATCAAACTTCTGTCAATTCAACTTCATGAACACAAAGTTCGCAAAGAACACAAAAAGCAAAGATTAATGTTAAATTGAACAGAATAAATGTTTTAATAGTAAAGTCTAATTTTAATGTGAAAATGAAATTCATTTGGCATTTATTTTAATTTATTTTTTTAATATTCAATGCAATTTACCTTAGCTGAAAATTCTGAGATGTGTTTGATTGTGCATGAATAAGAAAATTATGTTTCTTTTTTCTTCCTTTTAAACAGCGTTTTCCCAAATGTGCTCATTTTAATCCCATCTCATGCTGGTTTACGTCATTAAATTCACCCAAGAACTAATTTGCTCTTTTCAAACAGTCTTAGACACTTTATTTTATGTCTTTTTTTTCAACACCCAGTTCAGCATGACCGTTATCTTAAGAGGGAATGTTGATTCATCTTGAAATCTATTTCCTTGCAGGAAAAAATGACTCGTCTGTGTCGTCTCTGTGACATTCTTTGGACCACATATATATTTATGTACATATAATATAAACACTACGTCAATATGCACATTAAATAAAGTCTTACATTAAAAAAATGTACAAATAGATTTTTATTTCCAGCAATGACCTTCTCAGTCCGTGCTACAGAGACCTGCATCTTGTGTTTAATGCAGATGAAGTCTATTTGCATTGCATATTACAACAGATGTTACTGTATTTCATTACTAGAAGCACCTTATCCACCTGCTCCATCCATCTGTATTTATAATGCATCACTCAATAAGCTCTAGATATGGGTAAGGGCTGGTTCAGAGGGCTCAAATGTCCCACTCCCTCCACACTAGACTCCTGTCTTCAATCCTAAACCCACACGAGTCTCTGCCAGCAGCAGCTCTCATGGCATGTTCGTGGCTCATCTTGTGGCTGTGATGATAATTGAAAAAGCTCTACTGTTACATTAACCTACTATCCCATCTCTCCCCCCTCCCTCCTGTCAGGGTTGTTGATGGCACTGAAGACAACGGGCACAAGTTCAACTTCAGCATGGAGCGCTGCCCGTCCAACACCGGCACAAGTGGCAACACCCAAGGTAACGCACACGGCCTCCAGCTGTGAGGGTAACCTTGATGCCAGATGGCATGGGGGTACGTTCACGAGTTCATACAGGGGATGGCACGGGAAGGTGCTGCCTCCTTCTGAGGAAATCTGAGAGCACAGCTGAGTGAAAGGACAGCCAGGTGTTCGAGGAGTCAGAGAACATGTTCAAGGATAAGTGAGGTCAGAGCAGGGTTCACTGATAACAAAGGATCCCTGGCATGTTCAGGCCAGATACGGTCCAACAAGTTTACTTTACTCAGGCAACAGCTTTTGCCAGCAGTCTTCTGATTTAATAAACAATAAGCCAGTTATGTGACGAAATGGGTAAAATCATGTACTGTGCCAAGTTTCTTCAATATAAAGATGTTTTCTTTGACTTTTTGTATTTGAAGGGTACGCATGTCACAGGCACTTTAAGAATGAGTACTGTATTTGTATGGTGTCTTTATAAAGTGAAAGTAAAGAACTTTTATTTACCTCCTAGAATAATGTGTATTTTTCTAACTCAGTTGTTCAATTTTTCTATTTTCTCATTGGTTCAGAGTCCACTCAAGCTAATGCCACCCTGCTGCTGGAGACACAGGAGGTCAAGCAAGGCTTAAACCAACTAAACCAGAAGGTAATGCAGAACCAATTAACTGAAATTAAAGTTGAAATGATGAAGGCATTGTAAGTTTTTTCTCATCTGTCTTCTTGACTGACAGTTAATTGGAGATAATTTTCAGAACTTCAGAAAGGGAAAACAAACATTTTCTATCATTTATTATACTCACTTTTGGATTAAATAAACTAGAACAAGCTTGAGTTTCTCTCTGTGTGTCAGTCAGTATTCGCACTTCAGTTGAGAACACAAACCTGTTGTGAGGCAAAGACTCCAATTGGCCTAGGAAGGTGCAATTTGAAGTAACTATTAATTAATCAGCAGGACACTTTCTGCAATGCAGATGATCCTTTGAGTGCTGACTCAACTATCTAGCCGGGGGGTAGTTGAGCTTGGCTTGTGGACTGTCTGTCTTTCTTTTCCTTTTTTCCAATAATGTTTTGTCTTTAAAGAATATCTCATAATTATATATAAACATGAGGATGGAAATAAACCTAACAAATATAAATTGTGTTGTTGAAAATTCAGGGTTTGCCCCTGTGTGCTTTACCAAATGAGATTGTTTTGGGGAAGATTTGTGGCAGGAGACATGGCAGTAACACATCTATGTACTCTACACAGGTGGCTACATTACATCAAGACGTATCAGAGCTTACCAAGGGCCTGCACCACATGATGAATCTCCTCCAGACTCACATATCTGTAAATCATCGCAAGGCCTCATTTCCCTCCTGCGCTCCAACAGTCTTCAACACCGGCATGCCAGTAGATCCCACTTTAGCCTTCTGTCTCCACACCAGTCCTGCGAGCCTCAAAGCCCACAACCAAAGTTCCCCAGCCTCTGCCCAGTGGAACTGCAGTGAAGCAGCTAAATCCCAAACTGAGAGCCGCCAGTCTTCAAGTCTTCCCTCTAACTCTTGTTTTTCTTTAAGCTCAGCACCTAAGTTAGGTTTGTGTCACAGCTCTGAGAACATGACTTCCCCGTGGACCAGCTCGTCTCCTCTCAGTCCATACTACTGTGGTGGACTAACACCTCATGGGAGACATGAAGATTCCAGACCTCTCAGTACTAGTCCATCCTCTATCAGCCAGTCTCATCCCACATTGTGCCTGCAGCCTCCCAGTGATGGTGATGAACTGTCTTTCCTTTTGTCCGGTGCTGCAACAGGTTCATCTGCACACGGCCCGCTGGACACCCCGAGCAGCTCCCATTCCCATTTCAACGTTTCGCAAACCTCAAACGAGGCCATTCATACCCTGAGTCAGGATGCATCTATCTTCCAAATGAAGGATTCACACACCTTCATCTGCCCTATTTCTTCTACATCTACTTTACTTTGCAAGCCAGCTGCCTCTTCTTTTGATCCAGGATCAATACAACTGGACGTTTTACAGCCCAGTCTCCCCCTGGGCAGTCCTCCTGCCTCCGAGCGCACCAGTCTGGACTGTCTACTGGGAAACAGAGAATCTACAGAAAGCAGGGACGGTGCATCATCGCGAAGGTCCAGCATCGGTGTTCATCCTCAGAGCACCGACCAGTCATGGTGCCTGGACTTCACAGACTGAAGTCTATGTTTTGTGGGCAGACTGTTTTAAGCAACATCCAGCAACACAGTCAGTTACTGACATGCAACTTTTTACAGTGTTTTAAATCTCTCAGTTGGATTGTTATTATTTTCTTTGTTTTAATTTCTTAATATTCAAGCTCCTATTTAGTCATTTTCTATGCAAAAGCATGTTTTGTGTGTTCTATTTGGCTGAGGTGTGTCTTTAACAAAAAGCTTCACAACAGGAGCTGCAGTATACATTGTACTTTTTTCCAACATCTTTGGAGAATTTTGCCATTTGATAGCTGTTACCTCTCTTGCATGGTAAAGTCATTTAAACTTTTTTTCCTAAGGAAAAGGTTTCCAAATTAATGTGTAAGCATTCTACGTAACAACCTGCTGATTGTGCGCACAGATACTGTATTTATATGAAGGATGCTTCAAAGATGTTGGATTTTTTTTTTAACATAGGGAGGAGTAAAAACGACTCACGTCTCACTTTGCATGTATGTGCACCTTACTGTACAGGTTTTTTATTGAATGTTTTTCTCAGTTCAGCTATTTTATTTATGAATTTTTAACAGTTTGGACTACTTTCAAACTTAATAGAAACTATACAACAAATCTGCCGTTTTGAAGCATTTAGCAAACTTCTTCACAAAATACTTTCAGTTCGTCACCAACTAATATACGTCCTTTATAAAAATGATTCACACTTAATGAATGTTGATTAATTAAAATGAAATAGAAAAAACAGAAGCAGCAAACGAAGGCGAGTGTCCTCACCAACCTTTTTTTTCAGAATATTCAATAATTATTTTATTTGTTTTTAAAGGATTTATGCTCATACATTATTCAGAATATTCAAGAGTTTTATTCTTTTACAATGATTTCTCTTTGGCTGACAAAATAAAAATGTAGAACATACAGTAGTGTTTTTTGTGTCTTTAAAGTGTAACTTACACCCCCTGGGAAAGAATAACTCCGCCCCAAGGTCAATTTAAAAAATGCCAACAAAGTGGGCAGTGCCAGGAGACACTGAGGGGCACGGCCTAAAGTGTGGGGATGAGCGAGGAGGTGTGGCCAGGACGAGAGAACTTTTTCTTTAGGACGAGAGAACATGACAGCTAGCTTTAGCTTAATTTGAGGAGCTAACATTTCTGAAAACATTTTTGAATGTTCTAAACACATCACTTTGTAAAAAGTAAAGTCTCATTATATACATGCAAACACACATTTAGCTGTTGCACCATGTAAACATGTCAGGCAACAAAACTGTCAAAATAATATGACTTTGGTCCAAAACAGATCAGAAAAAATGTATTTTAATTTCTGTTTGGTTCACTGTTTCATTTAGCTCAGTCCAGGACTGACGCGTGTTCTGTCCCCCTGGGTCATTCAGGACACCGCAGCCTCGGCTGCACTCCCTCCAACACACACAACCCCACCCCGGGCGGCCTGACGTGAAAACCCTCTAAGTTCTGGGCCTCACTTACTCCCATAGCTTGAAGAGAAAAGCTATAAGAAGCAGTAGCTTGGTCCCACTGTTATTTATGGAGACCAAGGGTGGGGCCCACAGTACGTGGGCGTAGACTATTGATTCTTCAGAATGCGCGTGGAAGCGGAGGGACATTCAACAACGATAGCCTTGGAGGGCTGCGCTTACAATAATAGAAGCTTGGGTTACAGTACGTAACCATCGTTCTACCACAGTAACGATAGCAATCAACAATGCTTTTGCTAACTCCTGAATCTCTGCAGGACGTGTCCCTATCGAGGTGCTTTAATATTTTTTTCCACAGAGGATCACGGTCTCTTATTGTCTGGTTATTTTTAAAACACCAGGTGTCAACAAAGACCATATCAGGGTGACTTATGGAGACAATAAGCAAATTAAATCTCATTCAGTTATAATTCTTTCTAATTATTCTAATTGAATTTCTTTTAAAAACAAGGCCAAATTGAGAAAGAAAATTACTGTTGATTTAACACTTTGTCTTGAACATAGGTGGTGGCTGTGGTGTGGTGGTATAGCAGCTGACTTGGGACCAGAAAGTCACAGGTTTGACTCAGCCACATGTCGTGGTGTCCTTGAACAAGACACCCAACCCCCAACTGCTCCCCAGGCACTTGCATAGCTGCCCGCTGCTCCACCTGGGTGTTTCTCACATGTGATCGGTCAAATGCAGAGCCCAAATTTCATCATTGTACAGGAACATTTATTGATGACAAATAAAGTACCTTTACCCCACAGTGGAGGGAAAATAAAACTTTTTCCCCCTTTTTCTAACAAAAAGAAGTCAAATTCAAGAAAGGTTTGAACTACTGTTGGGGTTGTGGGTGGAAATGATTTTCTATTGCTTATATTTGCTGAAATCTGGGAAAATCTTGGCACAGCAGCTGGTGACTAAAACAGTGACTTAAACACTAAAGATGAACAAGAAAACCAAGCATGAACAACCTAACAAAACAAGGAAGCTTTGTTGAGAAGCTGAAAACAACTAACGTTTATAACAAATAAATTAAACTTAGATACCAGAACCAGGAACTTGTTGTTTCTTTTCATTAGTCTTAAATGTGATGAAATTTTCTGATCAGTGCTGTTTTATTTTTCACTGAGCTGATCTGACACTCAATATAATTTGTGCATAACAAGGTGAATTTGGCAGATAACTCTACTTTGATGCTCTCAGCAGTTACCCGCCTTTACTGAATAGATCAGAAGGGAAAACAATGTTTGAAGAAAGCTATGAACTGAAATGTAAAAACCTTATCTGATAACTTGTGATGCTTTTGCGTCAGCAGTGAGTGACGTCTGTTTCTGACCAGTGAGAAAAAAAACAGGTGATGAATTTAAAGTCAATAAAACTGGGAATTCTTCAGCTGGATTTAAATAAAAGGAGGTTCTGCTCTGACTGCTGCACAGTTAACATTTCATATTTCAGCAGGACAGTTTACGAGGTGAAAAGTGTTGCTAGTTTTTAACACTTGGTGTACAAAGTATTTTAATCTAATTTTTCTGCATTCTGTGGAGTCAAAGTAAAAACATGAAGCCAGTGATTCTTGCTGTTTTGGTTTTGTTGCTCGTCAGCCAGAGTGAGTAAATCTGCAAATCTGTAACAAAAAAATAAACAAAAAGATGTTTGTTTATTATTATTATTATTATTACATTTCTAATATTATTGTCCATTTCCAAGATGAAGCCTTGAAGTGTCACTGTGGAGGAAAGAGGCAGTGTTCAAAGCCTATAGAGACCTGCTCTGGCTCTAACAATGTTTGTGTGAGTGCCATCTTTCATGCTCCAGGTGAGAACAGCCCTCCTACATGTTAACTTTAATAACTGAAACCACAGCAAACTGAATGGAACTGAACTGTCTCTGTTTTTGTGTTCACAGTTTATGGTTACTTCAAGGGTTGCTATAAAGCAAGTGACTGCGCTCTGCTGAATCAACCTGGTCTCATAACAGCATCCTGCTGCAAGACAGATCTTTGTAATTAATTTTTTTTTCCATCCATCTTTGAAATTAATTAGACGTCATCAAGCAAAATATATTTTAATGATTTAACAATTTGATGTCACTGTATTCCATATAATTTGCTGCAACATTTGCCCATTTAGTAATTTTCCTGAACATTCTTGTCTAAGTGCACCACCTGAGTTCTTTTGTTTTGTTTCAATAAGTCAAATGTTACTATTATTGACACATCATATGGACAAAAATATTTAGCCACACCTATTAATTGTATTAATCCAGGCGATTCAGTAGTTTAGGGCTATTCCCCTGATCATTTGTGAAAAATACATTAATCTTTAATGTAGGGTATTATGTATTCTACCACAGTCAAGTAACTATGTTACCTTGAGTTATGAAAATGCTGTATATATATCAAAAATAAAATTGATATATATAATCTAAAAGCCTTGAAACTGTCTTCTGTCTCTTTAAGAACCTCCTAATGTTTTCAAACAATGCTTCAGGGGAGGGGTGCTCTGGGGGGCGGGAGCTCGGCTGCAGACTGAGCTCCAGGGAGGAGCTTTGTAAAAATAGGCGGTGCTTTGTACCAGTGTGTTTAGGCAGCTCCACGTGGCTACCAGAGGAGATTCAAGGATTTGAATGCATGAATGAGTCAAAGTAACACAGTATGTTTTTGATGAGGGAATTACATTGTAACATATAAAGCTCAAAAATTTAGATTTTGCATAACACCCCCCATTTAAATACTTAAGAATTTTGCCTCTTTTAAAAAGCACTTTTATTCTTGCAAGAAGGTACATAAATCTACCTCACATGACCCTTTTTATTTCACTTTGTATTCCCAAAGAGAAAAAAAAAATCTTAAATTTGTGTCAGATTTATTTTAGACAGTTTGCATCATTCTACATTTAAGCATTAAAAACATATCAAAAATCAAATGTACAGTAGTACATTACCTCACATGACCCTTTTTTTATTTCACTTTGTATTCCCAAAGAGAAATAAAAAGTTGTGTCACATTCATTTCAGACAGTTTGTATTTAAGCACTGAAAACATATAAAGAATTATTTCTGTAACAGCGGATTTGCACCATTACACAACCCTGACCTGCAGTCCATGAATTTTATTGCTGTCTTGTTTTAAAGCACAAAAAATCAGCCATTTATTCCGTTGCCCAAGTGCACCACCATGTGTCAAATTGAGGCAATAAAATAAATAAATAAATAAATAGAAATAGAGTTCTTTTTTTGTTTTGTTTTAATAGATTTAGTCAAATAATATTTTTATTGCACCATAGGAGAAAAAATTGCTCTGACGCTACATATTTAGAAAGAAAATGCGTCAAAATCTGCAATAGAAGGGCAGGAAAAAGATAGTGTAAAATAAAAAATGCGATGTTCAAAATGGTATGTCTGAATAATTTACTCTCAAAAACTTTATTCTTGTCTCTGACTCTTATCAAGTACAGCACAGCACAGGCCTCAGCTTAAGGCCTTGAGATAACCCAAACAAAGCAGCCCAGTCTATCCAGACTGGATCTGAACAGAGACTAACAGAGACCACTAAAAATTCAACATTATAACCTCTTCAGTCTCTCCCTGGTTATGCCCCCGAAGGTGGTAACTTTTACGTCAGCCGTAGAACTTAACTCATTTTTGTTTATATCAAAATAACATTGATAACACACACCAGCTCTGTCTGTTTTAAACTTACTGCTGACATAATCAGAAAGTGTAAAATATAAAACTCCATCAAACTTTCAGTTGATCAATTATAAAATTTTCTTCAGTCAATCTCATTTCACTTATATAAAATATGTCAAATAATAGGATGAAAACTTTGACTTTCTATTGTGGTCGTCAAAAAGGACTGGCCCCGAAACACAGACAGACACAAAAAAATTAATGATGAACTTAAATTTAATTTAAAGCAAAGCAAAAGGCAGTCGTGGCATTAAACCACAAGGAACTGGAAAGACACCAAAAATCCCAGAAGAAATGAAGGTCTTACACCCTGAGGTGGAAAGAAAATGAATAAATGTAGCTAAAGATGAGGGATAGACTGCAGCTCAGACTAACAGGGAATGAGGAACAGGTGAAGTGGGTGTGGCCGGCTGATGGGAAAAACACAGAAGCAAACATAATGACCAAAGTGCAACAAAGCCTGATGTAATACAAAAAGTACCTCCAAAAAAATAACCAAAACTTACAGATCATGATGAGATCTTCTATTAACAAAACTTCTAAATATACGTTCTGTCAAAGGAAGCTATAGACCTTTATTTATATTCTGTTATATTATTTCTGTAAAGTTTTCTAATGAAAAATAATGTCTGCTATAAAGTTGTAACATTGCACACTTTGTTCACACTTGTATTCTTTTTACAACTTGGCCTTATTTTTTATTTATTTTCTTTTTTTTTGTTTTATTTTTTATCTGAAAAGTCATTATTAGGACAAAATAACAGAACTGCTGCTTATAGAGTTTGATTACAACTATCATTTAAACAAAAATGTTTAAGACAATACAACAGTTGTCTTTTTAAAATGTAATTATTGTTGGGATTTGCTTCATTTCTTCAAATAAAGTAAAATAGTTCTGAATTGCTGACGTTTTGGGTATCACATTCTTGCTCAATCATATGTGAGGTGAGATCTGTTTATGTGTTGTGATCTGTGTGTTTTGTTTGATGTTCTGTGCTTCTCCTTTGTTTTGTAAGTTCAAGTCAAAGCTCTTAATGTGTCTTCTTTAGGAGACAATTTGCTTGGTTTTTAAACTGCACTGTTGCACAGACTAAAAAAAGAGCATTCAGTACAGTAATACACTACAATAAGACCACAAGGAACAACATTATAAGGACTTAGACTCTGCCTGCTATCAGTTGGCTGTTTTAATGGGATTAATACACAAAAATTAATCAAATGAAAGTAAGCAGAATGACAGCAAGAAACACAAACAGACAAGCGGAAACAAAAACTGTCTTATCAAACCTTTTACGAAAAACCCCAGATAACTTGTTTCAAATTCTGGAAGAACTCCATTCCACAATTTAAATTCCATAACTG
>JARVJO010000125.1:11164809-11210975 GCA_031762555.1 Cynodonichthys magdalenae | reverse complement strand
CCCCAGGTGTTTCTTGTTTCTTTAATTAGTTTGCCTTTATATTCTGTGTCCTGTCTTCAGTTTTTTGTTGGTTCATTCTGTTAAGAATGTGGCAGGAATAAACCCAGGGCACAGGCAGGTTAAAAGGTACAAAAAATAAAACAAAGTCTTTAAACAAAAATGCTGACAAGGCAGCTCAAAAACACTCACTTGGTACAAGGCTTGGCATGAACACGCATCAACAGGCTGGGGGAAACAGCAGAATGAACCAACCCTAAAAAAACCCAGTAGGCAGGTTAATTTTTTTTTGTACCAAGTCAACCTAGACCCCAAGCAAAGGAACCATGTTGGAGGCTGACCAAGCCAAGATGCTAAGACTGGTGGAGAACCTGCAGCGTAATCTGGCTGGTCTGAGGGGACTTTTTTCTTCGGGGCCGGCAACGCTGGGGGTTTCTGGGAACCACCCTCCCACCCCTTTGATTCTGGTCCTCCAGCTCTGATTCCTGCCGGTCCTCCAGCTCTGGTTCCTGCCAGTCCTCGTGCTCTGGTTCCTGCCGGACCTCCTGCTCTGCTTCCTGCCGGTCCTCCTGCTCTGGTTCCTGCCGGACCTTCTGCTCTGGTTCCTGCCGGTCCTCCAGCCGGACCTCCTGCTCTGGTTCCTGCCGGACCTCCTGCCATTGCCCCCATGTTGCCCGGGTCGTCTGCCATCGCCTCCATGTCGCTCGGGTCGTCTGCCATCGCCTCCATGTCACCTAGGTTGTCTGCCATCGCCTCTTCGTCCCCTCTGTCGTCTTTGGTCGTCGAGACTCTGGCTCCCTCTACCTCCGCCGGCTCCTCATCTGCTCCTAGCGCCTCCCTTGGCTCCACGTCTTCTCTCGCCATCTCCCTTGGCTCCACGTCTGCTCCCGTCGTCTCCCTTGGCTCCTCATCTGCTCCCGGCGCCTCCCTTGGCTCCACGTCTTCTCTCGCCATCTCCCTTGGCTCCACGTCTGCTCCCTCCGCCTCCCTTGGCTCCACGTCTTCTCTCGCCGCCTCCCTTGGCTCCACGTCTTCTCCCGCCGTCTCCCTTGGCTCCATGTCTTCTCCCGCCATCTCCCTTGGCTCCACGTCTTCTCTCGCCATCTCCCTTGGCTCCATGTCTTCTCCCGCCATCTCCCTTGGCTCCACGTCTGCTCCCGCCATCTCCCTCCTGGTTCCTGCGGCCTCGGCAGATTTGGAGGGACCTTCAGGCTGGCTTCCTGAAATTGGCCTCTGTGGCGGGGAGATTCATGGTCGCCCACCAGAATGGGGGTCACTACATGCATTGTCTCAGGGCATTGTACACAAAACTCAATCTAAAGAATCCAGCAGATTGTGTTGATCACTTCATCACAGTCTCCCATCCTGAGCAGCACATTGGCGACAGTGGGAAGGAAAAACTCCCTTTTAACAGGAAGAAACCTCCAGCAGAACCAGGCTCAGGACAGGCAGCCATCTGTCTCGAAAGGCTGGGTTTGGGGGAACAGGACAGATACACAAACAAACACAGAAGAACTTGTCCAGGTGCATCTTCTTCTGAAAGAGAGACAAAGAAAACACATTATTGATGGAAATAATTACAACAAACTTGTAGAGGAGAGTGACTAAAGACAGCAGCAGAGTGAGGAAATATGGTCAGTTTGTCCTCCAACAGTCTAAGCTTATAGCAGCAGAAATTAGGAATAACTCAGTAAACTTAAGCCTAACTATAGGAATTATCAAAAAAAAAAAAGTCTTCAGTCTAGCTTTAAAAGTAGACAGTCAGCCTCACGGACAGCAACTGGAAGTTGGTTCCACAAGACAGGAGCTTGATAAATGAAAGCTCTTAAATAGTTTTTTGGACACCCATACAGTAAAGGTTTACAGCACATTTTCCATCCATCATTATCATTATCTATTCTTCCTTTCAGGGTGGTTGGTGCCCTTATCCAGCAGTTACTGTGCGAGGGGCAGGGTACACCAGGTCACAAATACATCACAGGGCCAGATGGAGACAAATAAGAGAGACAACCATTTACTCTCACCTAGGGACAATTTAGAGTTACCAATTAACCTAACAATCATGTTTTTGGTCTGTTGGAAGAAGCCGGGGAACCTCGGGAAAACATGCAAACTCTACCCAGAAAGGTCCCCAGGCTGAGATTTTATCTAGCAACCTTCTTGCTGAGAGACAACAGCTCTGCCAACCAAAACACTGTGCCACCCATTTTCTGTGTCCTCGTAAGGGAAAACACCATTTGTGAGTTAGGATTTAGATTTAGGGCTATAGAACAAACTAGGTTTAGGTTAGGTATGTTCCTGTGTGGTCAAGTTTAGACTGTATAAATTAACGAAAGTCAATGGAAGTCCTCATAAGAATAGCAATGTAGGCATGTATGTGTACTTGTTTCTGCTACAGAGTAAGAACCAAATTTTTACTCTACAAACTGTGATCTACTTAGGTTTAGAGGTGTGGTGTGAGTTAAGTTTTGGTTCAGGTTAGGGTTAGACTAAATGGACCGTACTTATGTAGCGTCTTTCTATCCAACTAGGATTCTCAAAGCACTTTACATTACAGTCTGTGTCCTCATTTTACCCATCCGGCACTCTATTATGTCTCTACAAAGCTAACTCGACAAATCATTCTAATCAGTGCTTTAAATCACATTCACTGATGGGACACACATCGGAAGTGGTTTGGTGTCTTACCCAGGGACACTTTGACATGTGGCTGAATAGTGGGGAATCGAATGGCCAGCTCTCTGATTAGAGAATGACTTCCTTAATCACTCAGCCACAGCTGAGTGGCTGAGTTAGCTATAAATGCAAAAAATGAATGGAAGTTGATACAAAGTCCTCAGTTTGATGGAAGTACAAGGATGTGTGTGTGTATCTTATACAAATTTTTGCTATTTGGTGGAGGTAATTTTTGACCATTTTCCTTGTACACACAGCCTGATGAGGACCCACTGTTCCTTATGGGGACAAAAGCCCTGCCCCTATAAGGGCAAATACTGTTGATGGGTCAGGGTTTAGAGTTAGGACTAAGGTGTGAATTGAGTTTAGGTTAGGTGTTGGGTCAAGTACTGGTTAGTATAGGGTAAGAGGTCAGGGTTAGGCTATTAGAAATAGTAAATGAATATCAATGCAAGGTCTCCATGAGAATAGAAAAAACAATGTGTGTGTGTGTGTGTGCTCTCAGCTTTTATCAGAATGATGAAAAGAAACAGCCTCACATGAGAGTAACACAAAGAATCATCTGAAAAACATGTTGAGAAATAACTTCAATTTTGTTTTTACCAAAAAAGATGTCCTCACAAAAGAAAAGCACATGCTTACATGGTAGTCGTTTGTACAGATAAAATAATCAATGATTCTTTCACATTCTGTTTGTTAATCGGGCACAAATGTCTGGTCTTTCCAAACTTGTTAGGAAAACCCAAATGACTCATTTAAAGTTAATGAAAAAACTGGAGTTTCTTCACTTTTGCAACTTGACCAAAATAAAAAGAGGCTCTGATCTGACTGCTGCATTGTTTCACTTTTCAGCTGCGCAGTTTATCAGGTGAGATGTGTTTACTGGATGTGAATTATGTTTCCAGCTGTAAATGTACTGCAGACCATGAAACTGTTAGTTTTCTCTTTTCACACAGAAACTCAGAGGAAACATTGTGAAAACATGAAGACTGTAATTCTGGCTGTTTTGGTGTTTCTGCTTGTCAGTCAGAGTGAGTAAATCAGCTGACTCTTTTTACATTTAATCTACATCTGACAACAAAAATCAGCTGAAACGTTCATGTTTTCTTACAGATATATATTTTTATTAGTCATTAACGGTAGCTGTCAGTGACATCTTTGCTTTTCTTTGTCCAGGTGAAGCCCTGAGGTGTTACTGTGGAGGTAAAAGACGATGTTCTAATTCAATAGAGACCTGCACCACCTCTGACAGCGTCTGTATTAGTGCCAGCTTTTATGGAGTTCCTCGTGAGTATTTTACAATTTTTTTAAAGCTCCAGGATAAAAGTGCACGAGTTGATTAACTCTTTATCCTTGTGTTTCCAGAGCCCTTCTACTTCAAGGGCTGCTACAGAGAAAGTGACTGCAGGAAGGTGAACCATCCTGGCATGTCATCGGCCAGCTGCTGCAGCTTTGACCTTTGCAACAGATAAAAAGAAAATGTATTTTAAACAAATAAAACTTCTGTTGCATTTAAAATCTTACCACATGTAGTGTGCTTTTCAGTTCTTTCACAATAAAATTCAACTTCTTGCATCATTTGTCCTCAATCAGTGTGGTGAATTCAAAATAGAACTTAATTACACTTGTCAGATAAGTAGTTTTAGAAAAAAAAATATGAAGAAAATTTTAGGTTAAAGTGATCTAAATTATAATGTTTTATGTTTAACAAGGCATTTAATCTGCAATGGTTCAAAAATACATCTTCACACAGAAAGAATACCACTTGAAAAAATGTTAAAATCATCATTGACAGACTTCTTTTAAAGAACAAAATACTTTTTAAAATATTTTTTGTAAAAGTGCTTTGCGTAAAGCACTGAATTATTGTGTTGCTGAGATATTTTACATAAATAAAGCCTTGCCTCAGGGTCAACAGCACAATAATTAATAGTAGACTGCAAAGTGATAATGAAATGTGATAATACTTGTGTTTCATTAAACAAGAGTTGTTTCATACCAGTCACAGCTCATAGTTAAGTAAAAACAAAAGTGTTGAATGTTAAAAAATTTATTTATTAAAGTAAAACCATCACACAATATCAAATATATGAAAACCTATGGGTAAAATTTAATAGTAACAGATTAACAAAATAAGTCAAAGAGTATAAAAAATATGTCAACACCTGGTGTTTGACTTCATCAGCTCTGTAAATATGATATTTTAAAACCAATGTGCAAAAACAGATTTTTAGTATTGTTATGAAGGCTTTGTTCCAGTGTCTCCTCATCCTGCTACTGGCTCACTTCTTTGCTTGATATAAGCTACAATTGGTCGGTCCAGCAGAAAAGTGACAATCAGCCTGATTGTCCCTAACTGCTGGACCGACCATTTGTAGCTTATATCAAGCAAATAATATGCAGATGAGCTGATGATCTGCAACTCTTTCACAATAAAATTCAGTCTGTTGCAACATTTTTTTGTGATAATTTTGATGAACAATGTTGTCAGATTATTATGGTCATAATCCATGGTGGGCAGGAATGTGATGTGGCTCTGGCCTTTATTAAGAGATCTTAAGAACCCACAGAAAACAGACAAAAAAAGAAACTTGGTTTGGCAAACTAATCAACATAAACATACAGAAGAACCAAGTTCTGGTAAAAACGTGCAACCTTAATTGAGTATTGCTGTCTGGCATTAAACTCTATCACGTTAGGATAGTTTTCTATTTCACCAAATTACACAAAAAATAAAACTTCCCTTTTAAAATAAATAAATAAACGCATTTTACGACAGGGCTCCCAGGGCTCACATTCTGTAAGTTTAAAAATAATTTCACAATCTATGGCTTTGGCACGGTGAGAGGAAGGAGCGGTAATAGATTATGGATTGATGGATGGATAGCTTTGGCCTCTGCTTCTCGTGTTTGCTATTTGATTGGGTATGCCGTGGTCACGTGACAAAGGAATCCAGGAAGTGTTTTGGTCACAGAAAGCGGAAGTAAATAATTTACTGAACCTGAAATTGTTTTAGGGAGGAAAACAGAACCGTTGTATAAGAAGAAAAAGGGAAGGCTGTAAAGCAGTGCTCTCTGTTTGGATTAAACATTGTTTGTCGTTGTCGGTAAGAGGGGTCAAGATAAATATTTTTAGGTTTATACTTTGTTAGTCGGCAGTAGCAATGCTAGCTTAGAGACGAGCTTGAGCCTCTAAGCTAATTTACCGCTGTAGTTTCAGTTCACTTACTCGTAAAGAACAGCTCGGGCAGGTTTTGTAATCGGTTTGTTTAAAATTTGTTGTGTTTTCGATCTGAAATATTATTAAAGATCAGAATGTTTTGACTTAATATGTCAAATTTACATCGGGGAGACGGATAAACAGCTGTCACTCTGTGAAGTCAGCTTCCTAAGTTTAGTAGTTTAGAAAACATGTCAACATGTTTTCAGGCCTATCAAACAAAAGTATTGACTCGGATGTATTTTTTTTTTTTTTTTTTAATTTTTAGACTTTCTTGTATCATTGAAATGGTCTTGTGCGAGTCATCCTCAGGCTTTTTTAAGACCTTTTCCTTTAGAGTTGGACTATTTTTTCCCCACTCATTTTGACTTTAGTCATTTCCAGGCATTACTTAACCATTTGTTTGTTTTTATGTTTAACCAACAAGGTGATTCACAGAGAGCTGAAACTGTAACCTGCAGTAAAGGACCAACTGAAGAATTTGTGTTTTGTCAGGTCTTTGATGGATTTTTTTCCTATTTTTTGTAAAAGTGACATTTAGTTTCTGTTTAACCACAGTCAGTAGTTTATCACACGCAGCACAGTATGCTGTTATGGTACAAGCACTCGTCAGAAAATAGTATTAGCTGAAGTCTAAAGGAAAACTTTAAGATCTTGAAAAGCTACTACTGATCAAGGCCACTTTATCTTCCTGCTGCCTTTGAGTTAAAATTACCCTCAAGGCCCCAGATGTAATACTAAGTCCTTGTGGTTTATTTTGCCCCTTGTGAGGGTTAAAAGATGAAAAGAATCTCTGACTTCTTGAAGGACAAATGTAAAGACACAGAGAGGGATTTTTACTATTACTGTAAGTACAGAGATGAGGTTATGTTGATGACATAGTTGTCAGTGAGCTAATTAGTTTTCTTATCATATATATACTAAAACTTATGATGCAACTTGTCCAGTGGAACTGTGCACTTGACCAGAACAGTCTTTGCTGTACAAGCATTTGATAAAGGCTGTTTCTAAATAACCCCAAATATCATTTTACAGTTACTAATTAGACCTTATCATTTTATTTACAATACTAAAACAGTTTTAAACAGCTATTGAAAGGTTTGCTACACATGTTGCTTATTGATAGATAAATAAATTAAAAATAAACACCCTGAGGTTTTATACATTTATGAAAGGCTAAATTATAAATTAAGGGTTTAAACTACTGACTTTTCGGTTACACTGTGCCATTCACCATCCATAACCTTTCATGTAATCTTACTGATAAAAAACAAACCTAACCAACCACATAACTTCCTTGTTTGACATCATTCAGTAAATGTACTGTTGGTGGAGAAAAACATTAGGTAACCTAACCAGTTTGGTGTTTTATAAGAAAATGATTACAACTGAATAAATACAAGAACTCCAGTTCATAACCATTTTATTGACTAATTTTAAGGATGCACTGATATGAAAATTTTAGCCGATATTGATATCCGATATAATTATTGCTGTTATGACCGATAACCGATATTTACCAATATTACACAGACACACAAATTATATAATACATTTACGCACAAACACACTTGGGTCTTTTTTTCATATCGTAAATAAATGACCAGACCTCTGACATGGCTCCCTACTTCAGTTATTCCTGGCTATGCAGCATCAATATCACTATCATGATCAAACAGATGCCGCTCAACCAACCATTTCGCCTCCCAAAACAGAAACACAAAGCTAAAAAGTGGGAAATCAATATCGGACGTTAATATCGGCCCAGTTTTACATATCGGACCGATACCGATATTCTAAAAAAATGACCAATATCGGCCGATACCGATATTAATGCCGATATATCGTGCATCCCTAACTAATTTATTCTCGGATTATTGCTTTAGTTAAATTTATAATTTTGTGCAGTTTTACAAAAATCAAGGCTTTGTGCTCAAATTATAAGTTTTTACTATTCTGTTAGCAAAAACATTTAGTTGAATGTCATACTGTATGTCTCTTACACATTTTTCTTGTTTATGTGTTATCAAATGCTTGAATTTCTCATGAGTCCATTCTTGTGTAGGTTTTAAATTTAAAAACACAAGTTGGTTGATTTCCAGCTTAAACAAAAATATATTTTATCATATTTCAAATTTAATTGGATGTTTCTTTTGGGAAATGTCCAACATAGTCACCCTCTAGAAAATAAAAAGTATTTAAAGAATGTCTCTATTTTAACAAAAACTCACTAGCTGTTTTTAAACAATGCTAGCAATGTAAACATGTCATTTTGTTTTATGTTGTTTAGATCCTGTTTTTCTTCGTTATTAAGGAACCTGGTTGCTCCACTGTCTCTCAACTAGTTTGGTTTTGCCTTCACCAGTGCAGTCAGTGACCTCAATAAGCATCAGTTTCCACAACGCAGGAGCGTTACTTCCACATCCTCCACCTGTAGTTTCACATCACATCAGCCTGCCTCATCTATACCAGTCTCTGTCTATCAATGGCTGGGCGCGGTGGCGGACCAAGCAGGCCTAACGGAGCTGCTGCAGCAAACAAAATCTGCCAGTTCAAACTGGTGCTGCTGGGGGAGTCGGCGGTGGGCAAGTCCAGCTTAGTGCTGCGCTTCGTCAAAGGCCAGTTTCATGAGTTCCAGGAGAGCACCATTGGAGGTAAAAGTTCCAGGATTTTGTTTTTCTTTTTCTTGTGTGTAGCTTGTGTTGCTCAAAGCAGTAATTTCTTGATAACCTACTTCAAATTATATAAACATCTCAGCAGTTTTTTTTTTAAATAATGTGTTTTGAATGTTTTACTGATCTGGACTATTTCCTAACTGTATTACTTGAATTTGGTGTTTTTGTTTGAAATCATCAATTGAACAGTCCAACAATTCATGTCTTTTTTAGCCTTTACTCTTAATTTTTGTCATTTATTTTTTTAACCAGATATGAAGGGACTTCATTGGTCCAAAAGCAAGTGCCTGAACTTAAATAATCTTTAAACAAGGTTTGAAAGTAGTTCCTGATTTTTGTCAAACACTTTAAACTTGCCAGCTCAAAATAAAACCAATTCTGATAATAAAATCCAGTTAATACTTTTTCTTAGTACTTTTCATTTCATTTTAATTATTTTATTTATTCAGTGCCTCCTAATCACATTTTGAGTCACAGATAATTTTCAACAGTTCTGTAGCCCTCACTCTTTGAATGGAATGAATCCATTCCAGTTCTTGGTCTCCGATAATAAATATTTGTGTAGACACATCAAGACCTCTTGTTGGACCTGAACCATAAATTTAAAAAAATGTAAACACAAATTTCATTTCTGTTTCTAAAGTAGTCTAATCTGCTTAACTCTCCCTCTATCATGATTATCAAAATAGAAACTTATCAAACCTTTTTTGTTTTTAGCTGCATTCCTCACTCAGACCGTCTGTCTGGATGACACCACTGTGAAGTTTGAGATCTGGGACACAGCAGGCCAGGAGCGCTACCACAGTCTGGCTCCGATGTACTACAGAGGCGCTCAGGCAGCCATTGTGGTCTACGACATCACCAACACAGTGGGTATCTCCTGCAGGAAAACAGAGACGTAATAATTCCACATACTTGCTCAGCAGTGCTTGTTATTCTTATATAAGAACTGATTCTGTTTCCATAAAAAAAATTTATGTGTCAGTGTTAGGTTTAAATTAGGGATACAAAATATTGTCCAATTTTAGGTTCTGTGTTTTAATCTAACTCGATTAGTCTAAAACTAATCTGTGTTGGAATATTTTTAGGTCTTTTGTACCTAAAAATAGCTGTTAGTTTAAATACTTCAAGTAAAAACAATACTAATGAAGTTTGTTGGTTCATAAGGACACTTTTGCTCGTGCAAAAAACTGGGTGAAGGAGCTTCAAAGACAAGCCAGTCCCAACATTGTGATTGCTCTGGCTGGCAACAAAGCAGACATCTCGGACAAGAGAGCTGTGGAGAATCAGGTATGAAGATAAAGACGCAGTCACATTAAATAAGAATGTGTGTGTATATAGGCTGTTTGTCAGCTGATTAAACGTTTAAGACCATAGCATTTAAAAGCCTAAATCTTTGCAAAAATGTGGATTCAGTGTCATTTTTTGTCAGGTATCCACAGTCCCATGACCTGATGACAAAGGCAAAGAAAAAAACATTCTCTCTTTGAATGCAGTCGGCTTGTTGAGCTGCATAAGCAAGACCTCTTGCAGTGTTTTATTGCTGCTGAGATTGGACACAGTAAGACAGTCATTTTAAACTTCTTAAAAGATCTAGAGGGTTATGGAACAAAAAAGTCAAGTGGTAGACTCAAAATATTTCACAGGCCCTGAGCCAGAGGATCCAATTGGCTGTCCATCAAGACATGTGATGATCCTCAACCCAAATTAAGCTAGTCACTGGTTATAACTGCAGTACCATAATCATCAGACAGCATTTGCACAAGAAGGTTTTTAAGAACAAAAAATGTCTTCAAATGCTTCGTCTTCTTCAACAGCCCAAAATTGCTCGTTTGGAGTTTGCACAAGAGCACCAAACATGGGACATTGAAAGGTGGAAGAAAGTTTTATTCTCTGATGAAAAACAATTTAACCTTGACAGTCTTGTTGGCTTCCAACATTACTGGCATGACAAGGAGATCCCACGTGAAATGTTTTCTACACGGCACAGTGGAGGGGGTGTTATGATCTGGGGGCTTTTTCCTTCAATGGAACAATGGAGCTTCAGGTTGTGCAGAGGTGTCAAACAGCCGCTGACTGTGTAGATGTTGTGGGCAGTATCCCTCATGACTAAAGGCCATCGTTTGTGTGGTAATGACTGGGTCTTTCAACAGGACAACGCTACAGTTCACAATAAATGAATGAATGATGGATACTTTATTGATCCCATGAAGGGAAATTACAGTTCAAAACAACCCATTCAAGAGAGATAGACAAAACACAACAGACTTGGAGAACAGGTGCCCCGGATCAGCAGCCATAAAGAGGCGCTACCCTTAAAAGAAAAAAATACCAATATGAGGATAAAAAAAAAGAACATCATGCTTTGTCAACTCAGGACATGAGGTATATATGTCCAGGGTATGTAAAACCATGCACAGAGCAAAGATCGAGGTAGGGATTGGGGGGCTGGGTAGAGGAGAGAAACGTAGGGAGAGAGAGAGAGAGACAGCAAAGGCAGTGAGTTTAGTGAACATCTGCAAAATTAAACCTTGTGTAACCAGTCTTCAAAGTGTTGAGAGACGAGCTGACCAGATTTAAAATTTCTAGTTTTGGATGATATGTAAAGGAGGCTCCAAAATGCAGCAAAGCAAGGTAGATGAGGGAAGGTTGAAGAGAGAGGGGAAAAAAAAGCATCTGCCTTTGCCGAGAGCAGAAGCAAAAAAATAAAAATAAAAAAATGCCCACCTGACAAAGGACTTCTTCCAGAGAAATAAAACTCTTTTGGACCATCCTTTGATCTACAACCCCTGTCAAAAATGATGGAATCACCGGCCTTGGAGGATAATTATTTAGTTGTTTAATTTTGTAGAAAAAAAGCAGATCACAAACATGACACAAAACTTAAAGCCTTTTCAAATTGCAACTTTCTGACTTAAAGAAACACTAAAAGAAATAAAAAAAAAATGTGGTAGTCGGTAACGGTTAATTTTTTTAGACCAAGCAGAAGGAAAAATTATGGAATTGCTCAATTCTGAGGAAAAAATTATGGAAGTACCCTGTAAATTTGTATTCCCAAAATTAACACCAAATCAAATTAGATCTGCTCATTAGTCTGCATCTAAAAAGGAGTGATCACACCTTGGAGAGCTGTTGCACCAAGTGGACTGACATGAATCATGGCTCCAACACAAGAGATGTCAATTGAAACCAAGGAGAAGATTATCAAACTTTTAAGAGGGTAAATCATCATCATCATGCAATGTTGCAAAGATGTTGGTTATTCACAGTCAGCTGTGTCTAAAATCTGGACCAAATACAAACACCATGGGAAGGTCGTTAAAGGCAAACATACTGGTAGACCAAGGAAGACAGAAAACTTAAAGCAATATGTCCCAAACAGAAAATGCACAACAAAACAAATGAGGATCAAATGGGAGGAAACTGGAGTCAATGTTTGTGACTGAACTGTAAGAAACCACCTAAAGAAAATGGGATTTACATACAGAAAACCTAAACGAAAGCCATCATTAACAACTTAACAGAAAAAAAACAAGGTTACAATGGGCTATGGCAGTGGTGTCCAAAGTCAGTCCTCAAGGGCCGTTGTCCTGTATGTTTTAGGTGCTGCTCTGGTTCAATACAGCTGAACCTAAGTAGTGTTTAATTAGTAGGCCTTCTCAGTATGCCTTCAAGGTCTGCAGAGGCCTACTAATTAGGCACTCCTTAGGTTCAGCTGTGTTGAACCAGGGCAGATTCTAAAACATGCAGGACACTGGCTCTTGAGGACTGAATCTGGACACCACTGGGCTAAGGAAATGCAATCATGGACTGTGGATGACTGGATGAAAGTCGTATTCAGTGATGAATTGCAAATCTACATTGGGCAAGATGATGATGTTGGACCTTTTGTTTGGTGCCGTTCCAATGAGATTTATAAAGATGACTGAAGAGAACATGCAAATGTCCAGTCATTGATGATATGAGGCTGCATGTCAGGTAAGGGCACTGGGGAAATGGCTGTCATTACATTTTCCATAAATGCACAAGTTTACGTTGATATTTTGGACACTTTTCTTATCCCATCAATTGAAAGGATATTTGGGGATGATGAAATCATTTTTCAAGATGATAATACATCCTGCCATAGAGCAAAAACCGTGAAAACATTCCTTGAAAAAAGACACATAAGATCAATGTCATGGCCTGAAAATAGTCCGGATCTCAATCCAATTGAAAATCTTTGGTGGAAGTTGAGGAAAAATGGTCCATGACAAGACTCCAACCTGCAAAGCTGATCTAGCAACAGCAATCAGAGAAAGTTGAAGCCAGATTGATGAAGAGTACTGTTTGTCAGTCATTAAGTCCGTGCCTCAGGGACTGCAAGCTGTTAGAAAAGCTAGTGTTGGTGAAACAAAATACTAGTGATGTGTTGGAGTGTTCTTTTGTTTGTTTTTCATGATTCCATCATTTTTTTCCTCAGAATTGAGTGATTCCAAATTTTTTTCCTTCTGCTTGGCCAAAAAAAGTAACTGTTACTGACTGCCACAATTTTTTTTCTTTATTACTTCTAGTGTTTCTTAAAGCCAGAAAGTTGCCATTTGAAATGACTTTAAGTTTTGTGTCATGCTTGTGATCTGCTTTTTTTCTACAAAATTAAACAACTAAATGAGCATCCTCCGAGGCCGGTGATTCCATAATTTTTGCCAGGGGTTGTAAATTCAATTGAGAACATTTGGGGTTGGATGACAAGGGACGTTTCCAGACAGTGGATGCCCTCTGTGAAACCATCTTCACCACTTGGAGCAACATTCTCTCTAGCCTCCTGGAAACACTAGCATCAAGCATGCTGAAAATAACTTTTGAGGTGATTAACAAAAATGGCACAGATACTATTTTAGTTTTTTTTTTTTTTTTTGTTATTTTGATAAATAGTTTTAAACTTTGAATCAGCTGATGAACAAGCTATTTAAGCTTAATAGTTGTATGCAACAAAATGCTCACTCAGTTTTTTTTTTGTCTCACTTCCATTTATTCTTTTTGCATTTCGAAGCTGTACTTGGAACCTTCTTTTGTATGTATGTATATACACAAAATGCAATCTGTAAATTTAATGTTCTTAGGAGGCACAAGTGTATGCTGATGACAACAGCCTGCTGTTTATGGAGACGTCAGCCAAGACTGCCATGAATGTCAATGAAATTTTCATGGCTATTGGTAAGCACAGGATTTTTTACTTTTTGTTTATTCATTGGCACAATTTTGTTAGATTTTGTTTTTCTAAGCAATTCCTGGACTTTAAATCTGTTTTAGCTATAAACTGTCCTATCGGTGTCTTTGTATAGTATTGTTAGTCAACCTCTGTATTCCAAAAACACAGAAAATAATATACATTGCATTGTGCACTGACTTGTGTTAGATAAAGAGGGAGAAAATAACTTTTGTAGCAAGTGCCAAATTTTAAAGCTGAATTTCAAAAAATTTCAATGTTTATGTTTCTGTAGCAAAGAAGCTACCAAAGAGCGATCCTCAGGGCGGAGCTGGTCACGGGGGCAGGACGAGGACAGGAGTGGATCTACAAGAAGCCCCCCCTCAGAGCCGCAGCAGCCAGTGTTGCGGCAGTCATTAACAAAGTAAAAAATGATGAACTTAGCAAGCGAGCCGTGAACATCATTGTGAGGATATGTAGCCGAAACCCTGACAGGCAAGAGGGAACAGAGGCCCTCACTTCTCCTGTACATAATCTCATTTTACAGATGTGATTATCTGAATCTTTGATTTAAAGAACTTTTAAAAATGAATCATAAGCTAGAGGGAATTCCCAGCATCCCTCAGTTATTTTCTCTGGTTTTTCCTTCATCTGTTTGTCCACCTTTCGGTTCATGTTCAGCTTGCGTTTCTATTGATTGCTTTACTTTTCTGAAGCGTGATGAGATTGTTGAAATTTTCTCTATGTTTGTGTGTTCTAAATGTTTATGTGTATATAGTATGTATATACAATAACACATGCACACACATTTTCTACTCTTGTCATTTCCCTCTACATTGATCGTTATGACATCTGCAAATACACAAATATTAACAGTGCTGAAAAGACAAGCAACAGAGTGATTAAGCTTTTTGTCTCACTGCAGTTTAATTCACAGCTTTTTATACCCGTTTGCACCTGGAATTAACACGTAATAACTTATGTTTATAGTGACAGCTTGCTTTGTGTGCACACCTTGTACAAAAACAAATTCCTTTGATCTTCCCATACTTGTTTTAGTTTTGGTTAAGTTGGCAAGCAATGGGGAGCCTCTCGTTACATTTTAGGAACTGCAGTATAATTTCCGTGAGGACCAATTTAATTGCTGATTAAAAACTATACAGGACGGCAGCAGTTAGAATGACACTTTTACTGCAACGTCATAGTGAAACATGTGGTCAGGTTGTACTGACTGAACTTTACACCCAGATGAGATTCTGTCACAGTTGAAGTCAATTCCAGCTACAATCTGACTGATTCAAAATCATACCGGTTCCAACACAAACATTTTCCCCCCCCTGCATTTTTCTTCACTTACATGTCTCTATATAGACACCAGACATTGATCTGTTGGAAAAGAACTGTATGTTTTATTCCTGAGAAACGCCAAAATCAAAATTCAGTTTTAAATATACTCAAAGATTGACCTGTTGATTTGATTCATTCACACAAAGGAAAATGCTTCTAAACTGTATATCGAATACAGTTGTTTCCATTTACTGTGTTGATAACTAATAAAAAAAAACTGTTGGTCTTTTTTTTTATTTTAGAAATGTAAAATAGCTTGTAAATCAAAAAATAAACAACGTACTACTCCTTTTTTGTTACGAGTTTTAGTGTGTTTTTTCTGTACAGTGTCAATTTTTTTTCACTTACTCGTTGATTCAGTTCAGGCTGAGTTTGGCTGCTAACAAAATTGTTGAGTTCTTGCATGTATTAGTCAAATCCAAATCGTGGATACTTGTTTATTTTGGGGAAAAAACTTAATTAAATGAGCAAAACTGTAACTACATTGGAATCTCACTTGAGGAGATTTTTGTATTACTTCAAAAACAACCTAACCTCTAATTTACACTGCACACAGCGCAGCTCACTTTTCCAATAAAAGCCATCTGCAGTCGCAGACACTACAACATGCCCACTTCTGCTATGGTGGCCGGAGAAACAACAGCTGAAAGGGCAACGCTGTTGTTTTGAATCCATCTTTCAAAATAAAATCCACATTTTATGTATTTGCATATGCTGCCATCTGTTTTCCTAACAGAATTATAAATTTTAAGAGCATGTACGTATAAATATACCCATATATTTATTAATATAGCTAGGATTTTCACAAAATGTATATGTCTTTGGTGAATTATTTAGAAAATAAGGATGCTAAGCTTTTTCCTTTTTGTGTTCACCATGCCCTCATCGCTGCCTTGCGGATGCAGTGTAAATGCTCTCATTGATTATAATAGATGTGTTTTTACTGCAGGTGTCAGAACAGAGCAGGTGCAATGTATATTTAGGCTAATAAGGACAGCAGAACTAAAATAAAGCAAGTATTAGTAGAAGCACTTTGTGGCTACTTGACTGTGAAAAGTGTTATACAAATAGCTACTTACTCACTAAAGTAAACCTTTTCAACCACCAGATGGCAGCATCACACCTAAATTTCACATGAAGTTTTTTTTTTAGTTGAGATGATGTGGAAACTCACATGTCAGTATTAGTCATTTTGCTGCTTGAGTCACAGGGTTTTGTAGAAATAAAGAAATCATGCATGTTGACTGGAAGAAAGCTTCAGGAGAGGAATAGGGTTGTGCTTCATGTTCATCTAATTTTAGTACATTGTCTTTGATTTTGTTTTTGTTTGTTTTTTTTTTTTGCAACAGTTTATCATGTTGAGATAAATTGTGCCCTATTTTTAAAATATCCAATATTACAAATTAGTGTCTAGGTCTCATAGCTGCTGATATTTTGCATGAGCACTAAAGTATACTGTATATACACACAGCACAAGTGAATGTTAGTGATAAGTATTAAAAAAAATACAAACAAATCAGGTTTATCCTCATTTTGAAGAAATAGTTTAGACATTTTTAATAGGTAAGTATAGTTTATTTACCTTTCACAGATAAAAAACATAAAATAATACAACAAAATAAATCAGAAGTAAGAGATGTGAAATAAAAAGGTAAGCACCTAACTAAGAAATTTTTAACAAATTAAACGTACATATTTTATACATTTCAAATTGTTATTACTTGTTTTGTTTTTTTTCAACAAAGAGCAAGCTTTAAATTAATTTTAGACATTTGAATACTCACACCAACAGTCACACAGCCTCACAGATATGGCGGCGTTTTTACCCAAAGAAAGCGGGCGCTCTGTTCACAGTAAATGATTTCTCATTTGCTGGGCTGTCAGTCAAGATGTGTTTCGTCAAAAAAGAAACTCATTTCATGCTTGGCCTCTGTGAATCATAATGGTCTGAGAACTGGACTGAAATTGACTGTGTTTAGAGCAGCAGCTTAGCAGAATAATGGAAATGTGGCCTGAAAAGGAATCTATCTTTCTTTTGTTCCACTCTTTCCCTTACTTGTTTTTATATGTTCAAATGAAACCGGTCGAATAGGTGCATTTATCATAAACATTTGTTGATTAGCTGTGGCCACTCTGAGTGTGTTTTCTTGACAAGCCAATGAACCAATTTTACAGACCGTTATAAAGTCAAAAACACAGGCCCTGATAGTCTTCCTCTATCTTCCTGGGTGGAAAGAAATGTCATTAAATACCAAGGACACGGGGACATCGTATCTGGATTGCATTTTGTGCAGCAGTTTGAGATTTCCGCTGATAGCGACCGTATGTGTGATGTGGAACAATAATTGACTCTTATCTAAAATGAAACATCTGCCACTAGACAGGCGCTTAAAAAAGGAAGAAACCAAACACATTTAACGATTGTTGAAGGAATAACAAATTTTTAAATATTGTTTTTATGTTTGCTATATGCTACTGAACATTCACATGTTTTAACACAGACTTATACAAAAAGGGGTTTAGAACTACACATACAATTTTAAAGCAGCCACTTTATTCATTGTTTTTAGTGGAAACAATACTTTAGATTTTTAGGTTTAGTACTAGTTGTAAAATTACAATTTTAAAACTCAACTGAACTTCAATTATACAGCAACAAAGCAAAAAGGTTTTTAAAAAAATCACAATGTCAATCTAATATATAAAATAGACTAAATGTAAATAGAGCACAAAAGTGCTGAAACAATTTTTCTTGGTGCAGTTCTGCACAGTTTAACTTCTTTTTGCTCCAGAAATCACTATCTGATGTCACCAACGGTGGTTGTTGTCACAAATCTAAAAGATTCACATGTACAGTGTGAGTGAAAAGCCTCAGGACATCCTTTCATTTCAGAATGAAAAGGGAAAATATTATATCTGGATACCCCCAGTAATTAATGGGTGAGGAGGTCTATCTTTAGAAAACCTACCCTTTATCCAATGTGGCAGCTTTTAAAATGGTGGCCATATTCTAGACATACTGTAGCCTAAATGATGGACTTACTCACCTTGTATTTACACTATCTCTCAAATCCAAAACATTTCTTTAAATTTCCCTTTAACAACAACATTTTTAATTTTTATTTTTGATTGTCATCTCTTTGGCTTCTCAGTGACTCATCACCATATTGTTGAGAGTCCTTAAAGAAAAAAATATAACAAAACTCAAGTGGGCTTCTGTGACACTGACCCTGAAGGACAGAATGTACAAGGATGAACACTTTAGGAGTACATATATTATCTGGGATACATCATGATCTAAATTTCATCACTTACTTCTCTGAGAGGCTATCATCCTCTTTCACTGTCAGCCTGAGCATTGAGTGATTTCTGGAATGTTCCCTCCTCAAACAGAAAAGGTGTTTATACAATGAGCAGAGGGTCATGCACTGCATGTCACTCCTGAAGGCCTTCGTGTTTTTGGAAATAAAGAATACAGCATAAGATTGGTATTTAGACCAAAATGATACATTTATAATGGGACATATTAAAAGCATGTTGCAGGAAAAGCAGACGTCACCTTCTAAAAAGCAAGGTTGCAGTTGTTGCAAACCATTTAGACCTCTGTTCTGAGTTGTTCTTTGGGAAATAATGGAAAAGAAGGTTTGGTTTGTCCTCCTGCCAATTTGCACAGCTTTTTGCTGAGCAGGAGGTAACCATTGGTCTGATTTCAGAGCAATCATTTGAGTAAATGAACAAACAACCAAAAAAGTTTGCCATCTGTTGATTCCAATGAACTTAAACCACATGGTAATCTGACCAAAGATGGACGACCTTGGCAGGTTTTAGGGCGGTCTCGTGATTTAATTACAAATGCTTTCAATCAATTCAAAAATATTTTCTCAATCGTGAATGTTTTTGAGAAAAAAACAACTTCGTATTTTCCATTTATTAGGTAGCTACCTCTTCCATGTCTTCTTAGAGGAAAGCATTCCCAGGAGTTCTGAGATTGGTCTTCGTCAAAATTTTCTCCTAATACAACGTACCCATAAAACCTAAAGAGGCATCTAAGGGCCATCCTTACCTGACCACCTCAACTGGCTCCTCTCACTAGATTTTTTTCTGCTAAAATACCTGCAACTCAAATCGAACCCACTCTTTTCCCTCATGAATCACAGCTTTCTTTTTCAAAGATCTTTTTTTTTCTCAAAGCTAAGGCCATCAAATACTGTAAAAATCACCACTGATCCATCTGAAACATTAATTGATGGTTTCATTTTCTGGTAAAATATTGTCATCTGAGCCTCATCTGTACAGAAGTTGTGTCCCTTTCATTTCCTGACATTTGTCAAATTGAGCAAAAGGAAAGATAAATACTTCCAGCTAAACTTCCAGTTGACTTCAGACCAACATGTATAAAACCTGTACTTGTTTGTAGATGTTTCTATTTTGATGAGTCACATACCAAAGACAAGAAATGTTAGACATTTTGTTAAAGAATCTAAACGTTATTGTGAATGTGCCACAGTTGGGCCCTTCTTTTCCTTTGCATTCCCACTCCACCCTTTCAAAATGAATCACCGGCATCCTGAAAGTATCATCTCAATCAAACTTTAAAATGACACACAAAGCGAGTATAGGTAAAATAAAAGCATTGCCATGGTGACAGGTTTGAAACGTGTGGCTCTGACTGAGTCGTGGCCGATTCCTTGATGGCTCGGCAGAATAAAAATGTTCTTTAATGAAAGCACTCAAGATGATGACGGCGCCAAGAGCTGTTATTAAGTCTGATGGCGGGAGCTTGATGATTGGTCCTGAGCTTCGTACAAATGGAGTCCCCATATTCTCTGATCTAACCTTAACAACAGGAGGCTGATTCTTCTTCGGTCTTGGCCTGTTTCTGGTTTGGGTTTAGTTACATCAACACAGAGACACGAGGACACCCTTTTTTCTCTGCCTACAAACACATGTGCTCCTTTATTTTTAGGGGCGGATGCCTTGCAGTAAAGGTCAAGCAAGGGTGTCAAAGGACTTCAATGCGAAGGACATAGCTCAGACTCCAAGTGCCGTTCCAACTTGCGTCCATCACCATCCGGCTGACAGCTGATTCAAACGCACAACAGTGAGCAATGTGCCCGTGTCACTGAACTCCCCGATTCATCCACAGGCATCTGCTTTTGAATACAACCCAACAATGTTAATGAGAGGCTCTGACAGGGGTGGGATCATGGAAGTGACGGCTGACGATAGAACTGCGCAGTACACAGGCACAACCTAAAGGTGGAGAGGATTTGCCATCTCTGAGTAGGACAACATTGTCCTGTGACTCTTCAATTATACTACTCAAATGAGCTATTATTTAGCGGTCTGGTTTTTCTGTGGAGCTGTTTGTGGGCAAACATTGCCATTGTTTTGAGGCTGAATAAATACCAGGGTATGGTGTTTCCTAAAGGCTGCCAGCATTGGTTCAAATGAGCTAATACAATGCTAAAATATTGAAAGCAGAGGCACTGCAGTAGGGGTTCCTCCAGATATTTGGTAAAGCCGACACGTTTAATCATTGTGTAGGACTCTCAGTCACTTCCACACCAAGTTTTAGCTCAATATTTGAAAAACTGACTGAGTAATAGCCATGTTTGTAACTCTTGTTTCCTCCCACAGTCCAAAACATGCATGTTCAGGTTCCCTTCAGGCCCCTCCTTTGGAATAAAGGTCCCTGATCTCAATGATTCCCTGATTAAATAAAAAATAAATAAATGTTTGTCTTTGCTCAGGTCAGTTGGCCATGTTGAATCAGCCTTGAAGGTTTCATTACAATCTGTCTATGGGTTCATGAAATATTTTGACTGATTTTGATTTTGACTGAATAATTTTAAAAATACTTTTATTCAATGGGTGCCCACAGCTAAGGCTACATATTTTAAGTCTTTTTGAAACAGCTTCTCTGTAGCTGGACTTTTTTATTTAATGTTTGTGAGTAAAATCACTGTTGATTTTGTTAATAAAGTCTAAAGTTACTGGAGTGAAAAGTTTTGGTTTTAATTAAAATGCAGCTAATGGAGCATAAAGGGCACTATTTCCCTTACTGGCATCAAGTTGATTGTTTTAGTTTAAAAAACTTGTTTGTTTCTGTGTGTGTGTGTGTGTGTGTGTTGGTACACTCACTATTTTCTTTCTTTATCTTTTTTGATTGTTCTGTGTTTAGATGTTTAATGGATGTAAAAAAAATGGCAATAAATTCAATATTGGTGGTTATGTTGAAAACCTTTGTTTTAGTTGATTTTGTGGCTCTTGGAGTTTATGGAGCTGAAAAAGCCCAATTCTAATGAATTCAGTTTTAAATCATTTACTCAAAAAAAAATCCCCCTCTCGTTTAGGTTGCGACTTTTCCTGTTTTTGTGTTATTTGTTCCTTTTTTTTTTTTACATTCTTTTCTTTTCTCTCTCATGTCCCCCTCCGCGCACGCAGTGATTCGGTATCTCTGTCGCGCAGGCGGCAGCAGTGGCTCAGCGCGCGCGCATTGCCCGCGTGGTGGCTATCTCTCATTCTTCTTCTTCCTCCTTTTTTTTTTCTTTCTTCCTCGCTCGCGGGACTGAAACGCTCCCAGGCAGCTGAGCTCGCGCTGTTTAATCTGTGGCTGCTGGAAATGGACAGAGACGACAGAGAAGCTTTGCAGCAGCCTCGCGCAGGTAAGAGAAAAACATTTTTATTTAATTCAAATTTTTTTAACTCTCAGGTTTTGACGCAGATTCTTTTAATTCAGTCTGATTTTGTTGCTTTTGACTCACACTTTTTGCTCTTATGTTCAATACATTTTACATATTAAAGTGAAGCACAGCTGTGGACTCGGTATGTTAATATTTTAAAACGGAAAAGTATTTTTTTTAATTCATTGACTTTTTTGTTTATGTTTATTAACTCAGACCTAATAATATGACTATATTATTGTATTTTTGTTTTTGGTTTTTTTGCTGAAGTGGTAGATTTTTGCTCTATTCGCTGCGTTTACTTATAAAGATGAATACCTGTAACCTAAGTGGCATTTGACCAAAATAAATTATGTTTACCTGATGTCCTTGCTGTTATAGCCTATTACTATATTTGGATAAACTGTCTTGTGCAATGAATTTTTAAATAATCACTTGAATGTTCAATAAATAAAATAAAGGCCCTGCATTCCTTTAAGGACTCTGCCATTCATGTCAGAGATTTAAATTAAAGTCATCTTGCGCTAATTTGGAAGTTTAGCCATTTCGGTCCAAACATGTAGGAAATGGCTAATGCTCAGAGAATGTGTGATGAATGACTCTCAGCTACTGCCACACAAAATTTTAGCTTAATAGCTGGGAAATTGCCTGAGCTATAGTCATTTTTGTGTTGGCTAAGGTCCAAAAGCTGTGGCAGCCATCTTGAATTGGGCTGGCCCCAACACTTATTGAGTTGTAGACGTATTTCCTGTGATAACTTTCTGAGAGTTTCATTAAACTCTGTCCAGTGGTTTGTGAGATATTTTGCTAACGGACAGACTTCTTTGACAAATAATTTATTGCAAAAATAAAAACAGATCTTGTGCAATCAGTTTATGCTCAGAGTTTTTATTGGGATTGACTCTCACCTATAACCTCATTAAATTTTAGGTCAGTATCTGTAAAATTAACTAAATTTGAATTGTTTTTCATGCTTGCTATGCTTTCTTTGCTGTGGGATCCATCTTGGATGGCAAACAAATTATTTGTCGATCAGGGTTTAGGGAGGTTTCTGAATGATCCTGTTTTTACTGTTTTGTTGTTATTTGGGTGTAGATATTAAGATTCATCAGTTGCATATTAAACCATAGAAGGTGACTATAATACAATGAAACTCTGAATGTTGTGTTCCTTTTGTTGTGATGTCACTTCTTTATTTCAAGATCCAGTTAAACATGCATAAGTCATATCAGACTTACGCATGTTTGCATGACATGATGACCAGCATGTTATGCATGACATATCAGGCTGAGCTTAACTTATCAATCACAGTTTCGTCCCCTTTAGGCAAGACTGAACTACAGATCACTCTGATATTATACAAAAATACAAGAACATGCCTCAGCCGAATAAAACTACTACAGTATATTGTCCTCCAGGGGGAATAGAAAAAGGGCTCTCACTGTGTGGTAACCATCTTCCCAATCAATAGAGTCATTATTGCTCTGTAAAACACGAGGAACCAAATAAAAAGTCCTATTAAAATGTTGTGGCTAATTGGTTTTGTCCAAAATGTGGAAATTGTCACTTTTAACAGATCAGGGCATTTACATATAAACACCAATCAGTTACAGACACAAATGTTATTTTTTAAACATATTACAGCATTATATAATAATGTAATATAATATATACAATGATTTTATTTGAATTTGATGAAATGCAAAGTAATTGTAAAAGTTAAGGGTGGTACTATATTTCAGATTTATCAAATTGAATGTTATATGATTGTATTGTTTAATTATTTACTTCCTTAAAGGAAGAAGTGAGGTAAAATGGTTTAGTAATTATGTTTTGCCTGTTTGTCAGGAATACTGTAAAAAATTACAACATAAAGGAAGCTGAAGAAAAGATAATAAACAAATGCTTATTGCTAATAAATTCAAATTGTTATGACTTACTTTCCCACTTTTGTGTCTGGCAGTGATGTCTTGTCAAAGATGTGTGTGTGTGTGTGTGTGTGTGTCATCACTGAGCTGCTGCTCAATTCAAGCAGCACAGACACACTTAAACACCCTGCACTGGCCACATCATTACATTCTGCATCCTCCTTAAACGACCTTGCTCTCCTTCATCCCACTCTGCGACAGCTTCAAACCTAAATGGCTCCAAATGACGGCCTCCCGCCTGCCAAGCCCTGGCGACGCGGCGTTCCTTCCAACTGCACCGAGGCAATCATTTTGCTGCAAACAAAAGGTCCTTGATTCATCAAATCCCGCATCTCCCACTGCCCACTTCCCAGAGGGATGCTGTAATTTTCACTTGCACTCTTCATGTGTGCATTTGGGAGTTTGCTTTTTTTGTAGCATGTGTGATTCCGTTGGGCTCTTAGGTGTGTATACTGCTGGGATAAACTCCTTACACCTTATGTCAGACAAACATGCAGGATTTAGAGCGCCACACTGCAGGCTTCCTGGATAAACAAGGCAAAAGATAATTGTTGTAGGACGGCTTTGAAAGAAGTGCCAGCCTGAGCGTCTTCAGATAATGTCAGTGACTATCAGTGAGGGAACTGTGAGGTCTGCTTATCTCAGAGCTTTTAGGAAGGGACAATAAATTGTGGTGCAACACCTCCCGGTGCTTTATGGTGAAACTAAATGCAGTAAGCTTGTGAGCAGGAGTCTATGGTGCTGGTGGAATACAAAATGTGAAGACGATCTGAGATCACCTATTTTCACAGATTTTAGATTTTTGTTTTCGCATGTGAAGCAGCTTTGAGTCAGAATGTTTATATTTTCCAATTGTAATATTGGAGATTGGATCCTCATCCTCACCCTATATATTTTTGTTGAAGTAATCATCATCAACAACAACAACAACTAATTAATTTCCTGGTTAAATGAAGGCTACTACTACATACTACTACTACAACAAAGTTATAACATTTCTATAATACAACACAACAGTTTGGTTTTCAAGCAAACACAAATATTCCTGACAAAGAGTTGCTCAATTTCATTGTCTTATGTAAACTAAAGGTCCTTTGATTTTTGATTGGACTTAATGAGATTTTTTTTTAAGAAAATCCCATCCAGCTGGAGAAAATGACAGTCAGAAGGAACAATAATGATGAAAACAACTTGCATGACAATAAAAAGAAGTGACTGCTGTGCTACTTATCTGCTTTAATTATTGCACATCAAATACTTGGGAAGAAGCAGGTGATAGGGGGGTTGAGGTCAAAAACTTAAAAAAAAAACGTGTTTTTAGTGTAAATTATTCCTTTTGGTTTTAAAGATTTTGCTGATTTCTACGTTCAGACCGAACACATTTTGAGCATCCAAAATGCGCCCAATGATTCAAGTTGGCTTGTGCTCTTTCAGTTCAGACACTTTCAGTGTGGGCGTAGATGAGCTTCACACACGTCTGGAAGCGCCTCTGTTGTTTTCCTCTGCTGGTCTCTGTTTAATGGCGAATGAAATAAAGAAAGTGGCTTTGCTTTGTTTCCATCTCTCTTTTTGCGCATTAAATCTTTTTCAAAAAACCCCAATGCGATACTTCAAAATGCACATTAAAAACGTTGATGGAAACATGGCTATTGATGAATTATATTTTTTACATTGGAAAATGTTTTCAAAATCTTACGTCTGCAATGCAATCCATCTAAAAATAGCTCCCCCCCCCCACACCTCTAGTTTTGACTGACTGTTAGATACACCAGCAACTGCCTGATAACTAGGGCTGGGTAAACAGCGTTTCTATATTTTGTGTTCTCCTGGCTTGCCGTACATTTACATCCGGTTGCTGTTCAGTGCTAACATTAGCTTTCGATAAGTTGTCTGGAGCAAAACAAAAGAAACTAAGGAATCACTCACATTATCAGTCGATTCTCAGCAGAACTTAAAAATAACAGAGACTATGGAAACTTTTGTTTGCAAAGATTTGCGCTCCTATGCAGTAGCAAAAACGAAGCGCGGTAACTCGTTCAGGCACTCGAATCAAACCACTGTATGTAAACATCTGACTGAAACTCTTCTCCACAGCATGTATAAATGTGTGAAAGACCACGTTCTGACAAAATCATTTAGTTTGTTACCAATATTATTTTTAGACTTTAAGAAACATCTTAATGAAATCCACAGTGATGAAATTTTGTAGTTGTATTTTTTGTTTTAATAAGGTATAAGTAATAAGTTTTAAGTTTTATTGAATATAACAGAAGGTAACAGAAACATTACAAATATGCAACTTTCATACACTCAAAATGAGTGGGCAGAAGTATATTTATATTAGCCCACCTCTTCTCCTGCAACCTTTCCATCACTTCTTAGTGATCAAGAAAACTATTAATTTTTTAAAAATTAATATATCCAACATCACTGTCACCTGCAATTTCTTTTTAATTTAAAACCTTTGAAACGTGTGACAGTTTTATTTCAAGATTAAACTGTTTTCATTTAAAAGTTTTTCCTTAAAACCTGTTTTTTATGGTGAAGAGAAAAAATAGTGATATTGTATTTTGCAACAAAGTTGAACCATTTTTACTATTTAAGAGCAGATCGAATCGAATTGAATCAAATTGTGATTAATCGATTCAGAACCTTATGAATCAAAATCGAATCAATTTGAAGATGATTTATTAGAAGAAGATTCATTTACAGCCCCATCAGTGGGAGGCATGTAGACCAAACTATGTCCATGTCGGACCCTCAGACCATTTCTTCTGGGTCTTTTGTTGTTATTTGTTGGTGAGTGTGTACAGTTTTTGAAATTTTCAGGAAAAGAGGACAGTTTGCTTTGAATGCTTCCCACAGCTGCATTTCACAAATGTACTTCACAGCAGGACATTTTTCTGCTTGGGATGTCCTCTCACAGTTGGATACGCAAGGAATGTGGAGGGCTGGGCCTCTGTCTGATGCACAGAGGGTGTTTCAGATTTCCACGATTTAGAAAAGAAAATGTGACAATCTCTTTGTTTTCTTCATAACAACCTCAAAATGGCAGGTGAGACTTTTCGTTATATTTTCAAATGTTCGTACCTTAACATATCGAGCATTATACAAGTCGACACAAAAGGAAATGGGAGATACTCCTAACAGCGGGCACAGTTACATGTTAGTAAATATAAGGTTGCAATGCTCAAACATCGTCCTGTCCTCAGGAGTAGATAAAGTTTGCTTTGTCATTGAACAGAACATTTCAAGACTGCCATACATTTATGACAACGTGCATTTTTCACTTTGTTTCCTGCTTCATATTGAGGCCACCTCTGTATGGTGCACACCCAAAAACACACATCTTACAATCCTTCAGAATGGAAAAACGAGGTCACATTCACAGATTACATCTCTCCCAAACATTACTGATGAAGCTGAGTGACCCGCTTATCTTCCAGACCCCCTTGTTACTTTTTCTCCTACCTTGGAGCTTTTTCCTTTTGTGCTCTGGCATTTGGCTGCTGCCGTCTGTCTCAGTAAAAACCATCAGCTGTGAAATTGGGAATAATCATGTGGAACGAGATTGGGAGGGGAGCAGCTTGAGCTCCAGCCCTCAACTGTCAATGGAGTCAAGGTTTCTGATGATAAAGTCCATTAAAGATTGAACAATCATCCATAAAAATAGGTTGTTGTTGATTAGTGGACTTCAGATTACTTTTTACCATTAAGTACAACCAAAAGATGTTTTCCATAAGCCTCGACTCTTTAGTGTCAGAGTGGTGAAACTATATTCTTTAGAGCTGTGGTTTCCCTGTGTTTTTAATAGAGATTGATGAGATGTCCCTTTGGCACTCGTGAATGCTACAGCTGCCATGTGAGTGGCATTCCTAATGTGTTTTATGACTAATGGTTATGACAACCAGCTGGCACGCAACTCTCTCCGTCTTGATTTCACGAGCCTCTGGACAGTCGGCAAAGTAAAATGCAATTAAATTAGAAGAAATCACAACTATATAGATTTAGCTGTCCCTTAGCTGTTGCACATTACCACAAATATAAAAAATATAGACTGAAGTAGCTGTAGTTACAACTTCAGTTATAAAAGAATGAAGGGTAGCTGGACTGAACTCTATTTTGGCTATTTTTTCCTCACATTTTTTCTAAATTAGCTAAAATAATCTGTCAGTGACATCATCAAATGTAGTATCTAATTATTTTGTCAATCTGTGCGATACACCAAAGGGTGACGTTACATTATTTTATTGCACATTCTTTTAAGACTGCTGAAATATATATATATGTATTTTTTTTTTTACAAGCCGTACATTTCAATTTACATAATTTTATTGAGAACATTTTTTTTTTTTTATCGGAGACATCTGAAAGAAAAAGCTCAATATTTTGACTTTATTTAAACTTAAAACATCAAACATATGTAATTACTAACATGGGATAAACTGTTTTTAACATAATGTACTGTAACTAATTATATTTAATCAATGAAAAATGTTCTAATTTTTTTTATTCCCCTTTTTTGTTTGATTTTATAAACTAAAGCTATTATTTTCATGTCACCTGCAGAAATTTTCTAAAATATGTTCATTACTAAATAAGAACTATAATTTTTTTTAAGTGTCTAATAAATTAAAAAGTTACATATGGTCACTTTTATTGAAAAGTGCTCTAGATTTTATTCAAAATATTCAAAAAGGTTGCAAGAAAATATTCCTGAGTAAATAACTGGTTTAAGGTCTCAAAGCCCCAATATAGTATCAGATCCACCAACCGCCTTAGATTCTGTTTTTAACATGAATTTCGTTTGCAAATGTCCACTAGCATCTTGAAAAAAATACATATATTTAGACAAAACACTACTCCTTTTTGACAAAAATACAGCTTTCTAACATCAGTGGTAATTTGAAATGAGCTGTCGATTAAACTACAGACTGCAGTTATTATCTAAAGGACATCTTCAAAAGCAAATTGCAGGAGGACACCACCAGCGTACACAAAAGACTCAGAACTGATTGCTGTTCTCACTCCCCCCCTGCCCCCCCTGGTGCTCAGCTCCCCTCAAACACCACTTTGAAATGGATTTATGCTCAAGTCTCCCATCAGAAACATAATGGCTCTCAGGCTTTGGTCATTTCAAGTCAGATGACCCTCCCCTTCCCAAGGTAAACCTGTTTTTAGACCAATAAGGGCGATCTTTATATGGTTACTCAGATGTGAAAACGGACAGAGCAGATCCACCTCCGTGACCCTACAGATTCCTCCCAAACATATCTGACACAGTGATGAAGCAGCACCACTAGATTCTGCAAAATAAAACCAACAAACGATCAATAAAAGACAAATTATGACAACACAAACTGGTCAATACTAATTTATAATAAAATTTAAAAAAGGAGTGAAATTATTAAATGTTTGCTTACATAAAGTTTCTTACATTATATGAATTAGTCATTATGACGATGAGTCATCTTCCACATTGTGAAGCAGAAAAGATTAGCTAGAAGCAAACCTTACACCTGAAGCCACTTTTTTTACCTTGTGTACCATTATTGTATGAAAAGGAGTTTTCATCCTGTTGAAGTATTCAGATTACAAAAACCTTCTAATTTTTCAACTTTCCTCCTTGTTTTTTTTTTTTTTAACTGTAAGCATTACGTAGCTTCTCTAGTGCTGCTGCAAAAAAGAAGTCTTATTGTTTGACGAAATTGGCTTTTACATCTATTAAGCTATTCACATCACATATTTCCTGCATCTATAAACACAAAAAACATGCTTTTTGATGTTCAGAGCCAAATGAAAAATAGCAGCTAAAAAAGATGAATAGTTGCTTTTCAAGCCCACGTCACATGGACAGAATGATGCACACACAGACACCATGTGTGGGAGGGTGAATTCTTGTACGTCCCATTACCTTTCCATTCCCCTGCGGTTGGATTGCAGGAGGGAGCAGTGTGAAAATGACTTATTTTTCTGTGCATGGCTTGTACAAAGGTGTAGGCCTATATTCAGTATGTAGGTGTGCACCTACATAAAAAAATGTAAATCAGAATGGATATTAACGGAATTCCACAAAATAAAACGGCTTTATATTCATCTAATTCCACTCCACGCTCTTTTTATTACAGGTATGGACATCCAGACTAGATGCAATGCTTTTTTAATGCATAAATTAGTGAAGGAAGTTGTATTACAATCCTACAAAAGAAAAAACTAATAAAAAAAACACAAGTGAATTGTCTTTAGATCACAGTCTCTGCAACTAATTAAAGGAAATTGAGAACTACCCTGAAGATTGCAAGACAATCTGGAGACTCCCTCAAAAGTTAGTTTAGGCTAACTTAAAGAGGACATTTGCAAAATCTACGTTTTTAGCCATTAAATACATTTTGTTGTGTACTTGGCATGGGAGTGCAGAAAAGTTGAATTTAGTTTTTATCTGGTGCTGCGTAGATATCTGTATATTCTGTATGGGTCATATTTCAATTTGTTCAGTTTTCTCTATTTTCTGAACTAATACGTCACAGTATTTGCAAAGCAACAGACATATTAGGTCTGAAATAACTAACTACAGTTTGGTGGTCTTCATTCTCCTCTGGCTCTGGGTCAGACTCTGGCTCATACATGTAAGGCTGGATGGACAAGTTTTCCCTTATTGACATCTTTAAATTAATTTGTAAATAAAAAAATTCTGCTCTGCTGGATAGCTGTAAACTCCCCTATCAAACTAGAATGGATTGCTCTGGAAGCTGGTGAGGGGCGGGGTGTGAAGCGCCTAATTTGGATTTAAAGAGACAGTCTCAAAAGTAGTTGATTTGAGACACATTACATTGACACAGACATTAATATATTCATCATATTGGTGTCTATGTGCAGCAAAGGCTGTGTTTTCTGTGTGGAGCAGGAAAACAGACGTCAGCAAAATATCTGCTGTGACAATAGTGTTTAATGCAGGCATGTCCAAAGTCTGGCCCGAGCCAATTGCAGCCCAAGTTCAAATTTCTACTGGCCTACGGCCTGTCATAAAACTAGTAAAATACAGCCAGTCAGTGCTGTTGACCACAATATTAAATACACACATCCAAAACAGTTATTTTATATTTCACCAGAAGACAGTAGTATGATCCTTTCCATACCATTTTTAAAAGTAGTTTAAACTTCGTTGCAACTATTGAAAAAGATATTGCACTTTTTTCCTCTCCTTCCTCCATGCACCCTGATGACACTCCGGACCACCTGCAGCTGGATCTCATTGAGCTGAAATGTGATGAAGTCAGGAGAATGTCACTAGGACAGGTCATTTAAAAGCATTTGTATAATTTTGAAGATTTTTCATTCATGTTTTGTCAAGGTGTAGACGTAACGCTAATGATGCTGTACATATGATGTAGCATTAGCTTTTTAGCTCTCACATTAGCTCTAGTTCATATACATAGTGTTAGCTTCAGAGCAAAAATACTAACCATCCTAAATCAGAAGTGGATCATGTTTGATTATTTCAACATATATATCATGCAGAACATATAAGAATGACTTTTATCCAGTTTCTCCCTGTTTTTTCCTCGAGATTGAACAGCTTTGCTTCACACTTGATTTCTCACACAGCCTCTTATTCTAAAATCATTTTGCTCTTTGCGCGTAATTTTCTCAATAATGGCTATTACCGAGCTCACAAAAGACCACTCAAGGGGTACAAATTAAATGGTTTTTAATTGAAGGAGCCATTATAGCTTGGCTGTGCAGCTTGTGCAGTCTGTTTATATAATGGCTGAATCACAGGGAAGTGGGGGGTGGGGGGAGCGTTTGGGCTGCTATACATTTTCTAATTTCTGATCACTGGGCTTATTTGTCAAAAAAAATCTGTTATTTTAAAGTCTATATTGATGGCAACGTAAAAAGTATTTTCTTGCTGAAATAAGAAGCAGCATTATTGAACGAGCTGAGAGAAAACAAGCAATCTTTTTATTTTAAATGCAAACCTGTTTTTATTATCCTCTGTGTGTGAAAAATCAATCAGCAGTTGTATTATCCATTTTGTTGATTTTGTTTTTTTTTTTTTATTTTGCTTTTACCGGCAAAGGTTCCTCTGACTGAATGAAACAAAATTTGGATTGTTTGTGACAAAAATATAACAATATCTGACACATCTTAAAGGTATAATGTCTTTTGTAAACTTAAAACCACATGACTGAATGAACAAATCAATAATTGTGAATGATGCTTGGTAATTTTATAATTGCTTCATGCCAAAGCATTTTTTTTTCTAATTTTGGTTCTTGGCGCCCACTCTTCTACAAGATTTAAATGTCTCTGATTTAAAGGGATAAATTACATCAACAGCTTGTTGTTATGTTTTACTGAGGCCTTCATAATGACCCATATATTTAATCCAGGTGTGCTGATGAAATAAAACAAGCAGGGCAATGAAGACCAAGAGTCGGAAACATTCTGCTATAGTTTTAATTTACAGCAGGAAACTGAAAACTATGATGTTATAATCTTGCCAATACTTTCTATGTGTGTGCCTGATGGGTTTTGTAAAAGGCTATTTGAATTTTCAGATGTGAACAGATTTCAAAGATCATATAGTGGAGAGAGGAGTCACTATCCTGCATGTTGTAGAAGTTTTTCTGCTCCAACACCTGATTTGAATGAATGTTTACAGGCTTCTGCAGAACTTGAAGAGGGAATTCAGTCACTGAACCAGGTGTGTTGGAGCAGAAAAACAAGCAAAACATTGAGGACATCACCTCACAAGGACTAGGATCTGTTAGGTGATCGTGCCATGACACCACTATGAGTATCACGTCGATGAGTTCTTTCCAAAACCTAAAGGCATGAGCCCATAGTGGCCAGTCCTGATTTAATATTCTGATGAGAGACACACACACACTTGCATTTATATCCCCATGGGGATTGTGTATTGACTTCCATTCATTTTTTTTGGTAATTTTATAGCCCAACCCTGACCATTTACCCTAAAACTAACCTCACAGGTATCTACCTGACCCTGAAACTAACCTAAACTCAATTCACATCTTGGTCCTAAACCTAACCCCCCCACCGGAAATTAGCATCAGTACTCGTGGGGACTGGGCATTGGTCCCACAATGCACATTCGGTCCCCACGAGGCTGCCTTTTTCTGGAAAATGGCTCCCATGATGTAGCAAAAACGTGCCCACACACACATCCTTATATGCATCAAACTGAGGACAGTGTATTGACTTCCATTCATATTTGTAACTATTTTTGCCTAACCCAGACATTTTCCTTAAAACTAATCATTACTAGTCTATTCCTAACCCTAACCTGAACCAGGACTAAATTCACACCATACCTCTAAACCTAGTAAAGCACATCAGAGCTGCAAACAAAGTAAGGACATTTAAGAGGTCCTCACTTTGATAGTAATATGGTGCAAATGGTCCTCACTCTATAGTAGAAATAAGTGTACACACACAAGCACATCACACTGAGGTACATACTAAATAAAACAATGTTAACATTATGTGAGCACCAGTTTTATAGTGTGATGTGTTCTGATCACAGTGAAATCGGTTCAACTGTTCCACAGATACATTTAGGTCTCTCCTGCAAAATGTCCATTAGTTGGTTAAAAAAGCTAAATTCAGCTTTTCCCTGATTGTCCTTCCATTAGCTGATCATAAGGCCATGAATTGCATCAGTTACAGGAAGAACTGTCCGCATTAACATCCATTAAAAAATATAATGTTTGAGGTTGATTAAAAATTGATATGATCTTATTTAAGTGTATTAGCCATTTTACCAACGTAATGCACCTAATTAAAAGTCAATCCAATTTAACATGTCAGGTTTCCGATGCGAGTCGGCGCAGATAAGAGCTGGAAGCCTGAGCGATTAGAGAAATGGAAGTGAAAGAGAGCAGAGATCTTATCTGTAGTCATCTGTCAATGTCGGATGATGTGTGCTAGAAATAAAAAACATCAAATTTATGAACAATATAAATATATATTTAAAGTTTCTTCAATAAAAGCGTGTGAAAAGACCTAATATCAGCATCTAAACATGATTTATTTCAAACTGTAAATATAGGAAACTATTTAATAAATGATCTGAGAAAACTACATGTCATTACAACAAAAAATGTGGTTGTTGGGAAACTGAAATCTAAATAAAAGTACATTAATGGATCACTACTTGGACACTTTGCAACTATTTGTTCATTGTATGTTAAAGAAAGGATTGAAAGGAATTTAGGGCAGATGTTGTTTTGAATGTTTAGGAAGGCAGAGGAAGATTACAGCCGGCTGCAGGATGTTTCAGCCCACGGTTCACTCTGTCGCCATGTTAGACTCTTTATTATCTGCAGAGGCTCTGAGTCTGAGCAGATGATGTTTGAACACCACAGTTTATTCTTTTTGAAGGCATCTGCGGACTTAGTTGATAGAACCGAGGTGGTTTGTCAAATTAACAAAACCACTATGCTCAGGTTCATAACAGATGTTTGACACAATACAATTTAATTGTTTATTTGAATTTTAACTTTTGATGACTGTTATTAAGGAGATTTTTCAATTTACTTGTCAGCTTTGATTTGTTGAAGCTTCATAAATGAGAAGCGAAAACCTCTTTAGGAGTAAAAACAAAAATTCCCATTCTTTTTATTCAACTTGTCGCTGTTTTTTTTTTTAAGCTGTTAATCTGATTCCTGCTTTCAGCAAACGTTTAAAACTCCTCTAGCAGGAAAACATAAAACCACTAGATCTTGTAATTTTGAACCTTGTAAATTCAGCATTAGAGACATGAATGCACAAAGGATGGCAGCCAGTCAGTGGGTAGAAGTATTCAGCTGTTCTCCCTCAGGTGTGTGAGGCGAGACAAACAAAACAAAAATACACACTCACTAACTTTAGTTTCATCTCCTTTGACGTCTGAGGCTGCTCATTTTATTTTTAGATTTTTTTTTTTCAGTCCTGCACTGAGCAGCGCAGTCAGCTGATAATATGTGGGCTTAAAGTCCAGAGACAATGGTTCAGTGTATTATTTGCTTAAATATGGAAAATGAAATAAACTACATTTTAACTGTGAGAACAGTAAGTAATATAGTATCAGTCTTTGATTTTTATGGATGCCAAAATAAACTTTTGCTTGTATTTTCCCAGCAGTCTGCCACATCAAATCTTTTCCACAACAGACTAATGATGATTATTTTGATCAACAATCAAACAGTTTCTTTGCGATCACTTTATCCTTTTCATTGTCTGCTTGAATTTCACTCTGCTTCAGGCGTGACTCGCTGTTTGCTGCAAGAATTTTCTTTTTAGCTGCATGATTCAGCAGAACTTCACCTCTCAGTTGGCTTTACCCATAATACAAGTGTTACTTTTCACTGAAATAGAATGAAAACAAAGAACGCGATGTGTCACTGCTTGCATTGGGTTTCTGATCAGTGAATATTATTGTTACCTGTACTAATATTAGATCAGCACTGTTCCAGCTCAATCCAACACATATTCTAAGTAACAGATTAAAAGTTTGATTTGAATCTTAGCTGGGACCCTTCTGCTTTGAGTTTACATGTTCTCCCAGCAAATGTTTTTGTGTTTTTATTTTATTTATTTTAATTTTAAATATGTATTTATTTCATTTCATTAAAAATCAAAATATGCTCAATCCACAACAGAAAAAAAATATGAATAAAATGAAATGCGGCAGAACGAAGAAAAATATCTTATCTGCCACTTTTTCCCAAGAAATAGTAATAAAAAAAAAACTAAACAAAAACAACATCAAACAACAATTCATATACCGTAGGTGCACGTTATTCCATTTCATATTTACAAACCAACTTTTGTCATTTTCTTAAACACAAACATTGATCTGACATTTTTAACATCATTCTCCAGATTATTCCATAAGCTTATTCCTTGGATTGAAGTACACTGTTCCTTTAAACTGGTTCTAAATGTAGGTTTTTTCAGGTGCTCTAGATTCCTCCTACAGTCCAAAAACATATTTGATTAATTTTTAGTGATTCTGAATTAACTTTAGGTGTTTAAATATTTATGTTTCTGTGATGGACTGATGATCTGCTCAGAGTGTACCCTGGCTGCTGCAGATAGGCCCTGGTCCCTTAGTGACCCTAAACTGGATTAAGTAGGTACACAAAATAAGAGTGAATGAGGATAAGATTATAGTAATATAAAGAAATGGCAACTATTAACTTGATTTACAGAGATACCCTCTTAGACTTACTGTAAATGTGATTATTTTCAGTAGAAGAGTTGGATGATAAAATCAATAGCACTGTCTGTCTGGCTGCAGTTATTACTGTAGTGAAGACCTGCAACTTGTCATCTAGAAACATCAAAGGCTGCTTTTTTTCAGGTTAGCATTTTTTATTAGATCTTTTTTCATAAACATTAATTGTTTGACTTGCCAGGTTAATAAGATGTGTCACTTTTAATTTAACATATTGGAAAGTTTTATTTATTTTTTATTTTGTCTGGCCTCAACTATGTAGTATATTTAATTTTAATAAGATTTGTTTTTGCTGTTATTCACTGTTTGCAGTGTGGCTCTAGTTTGTTCTCTGCTGTCACATTAAGGTCACATTTGCTTTGTTGCCCACGGGAGCCTCAGGGCTCTCCCAGATGGTCGATGACAGATGCCCACAGTTGCTGTTGCCCTTGGTCGGAGGCAGACTTTCCCTCCAGATAAGAAAGTAGTAAAAGTAATACTTGAGTTCCCACAGTTATCCCATTTTTGCTGACCTTTTCATTTAGATTTCTTTTTCACATTACTTTACATCATTTTATGTCTCATATGAGTTTGCTTATATATGTTAAAAAAGCTTTTCTATTTGAAGTTTCCAAATGTACTCTCCTCGCTTTTTTCACTGCACCATTCTTTGTCCTTGACTTGATTGGATGACCTGTATTTCCATTCTATTATGACGCTAGATGCTGATCTAGCATTTAAATGAGGTGTCCATGCCTCTGTCCGCTCACAAGCAGGTTTAAAAATAAAAACAAAGCACATGCCTGAGATGTTAAGATAATTTATCTGTGTTTTTACATCTGTCAATCTGCTGCTAAATCACAGTGTGATGAAAACATGTAAACAGTAATGAAACAATAAGGCAGGTTTCTGAATGACTGAGATCAATGGAAACTAAAAGTAGATGAAAATCTGTAATTGGTTTGCTTAAAAGCATTATCAGGTTTGCACTGAATTTTTAATCTTGTAGAAACCTTGATCAAAAAGTAATAGTTACCTGATAATACTTGGTAAAAAAAAAACTCTCCAATGTGAGTTTTTTTTCTATCTTACATGACATGAAACTCTCAGTTTAAGAGACTCCACCTGAGTGAAGAAGATTACATTTAGTCATTTCTGACTGCAGCCTGTCTCAGCAGTCTTTATGTGGACCAAAAATGGTTTTTCTGGGAAAGCGTCAAGGCTGAAATAGGATTAAGTGCAAGGGCAGAGATTTATTGCATGCTGACTGTACCACTGGGTTCTTATATTGTGCCAATCATCTCCTGCCAAAATGTTGCTTATATTTTTATATTCTCTCCACCAGAAATGTGACATTTAAGAAAAACTGCAATATTTGAATGTTCGCTGCAGTATTTGATTGTGATCGTTCTTTGATAGCTAAGGTCAAAAAGGGGAGTTCTGCCACCTCAAACTGTTCTTTTGTTCGATATCAAACATTTAAGTTGTGTTAAACTCTGACAGAAAGATATTCAGTCTGTAGTCAGTTTAATTCATCATGTATGAAGGAATAAATATGCATGGGTGGGACTAATTTGAAATAATTGTATTTTGAACTCCTCAGCATAGTGGAATTAAAAACTGAATCTGTGTTTATTTGTGGCTTTTGTTGCGATACACATTTTTCTTTCCCTCTACAAAACAACGATGTTAAAACAATAAATTACCTGTTGACTAGAAACTGATAATAATGTTACTGTATACCACTCTTGCTGCACTCTTGCAAAATGACTCATGAGGCCTAAACTTTTTTTTTTTTAAGGAGTATAAATTCCTATTTATTTTTTAATCACCTAATATTTGCTTTTTAATAACTGGACTGCAGCTGAGTCTGCCAGTATCTCTTACCATCCTCATCCAGACCGCTTTGTACCTGCAGTGTGACTAAATCACACCTAACAACATATTACATTGGGTACGACACAAATCTGAACTGCTGCAGTTATATTAATGAAGAGAAATTACCTGCAGCCTCAAATTAATTTGATGTCTGATTGTATTTTTGGTGAATCAGATGAGGTGTGTTTTCAAATAAATAAACGACGAGTCCCTCTGACGGATCAAACATACTTTAGAGAAGAGCGAATGCGACATGCTTGGAATATAATAGCCTTAATGATGATTATGATCGATTCCGAATGCTTTACGCAGACCTGCTACAAATAAACAATCTTTGGAGTGAATCATACTGTCTTTGTTGGTGTTGTTTTAAACAGTTACTTTCATAAAACACCAGGACAAGATTGCCAAGTTACTTTCTGATTGCTTTAAATGACCAGGACACATTTATCTAGTGACACCCCACCCCCCTAGTGACATTATAAAACTGTCTGAGCCTTTTGGACTGTTGGCTAACACTGAGCAAAACTTATCCAACAAGACAGCATGCAAGCCCAATGCTGTCTGCTGCATCTGAACACATCAATGACGGTGACAGTTGATTGGCTGCTGCTCCTCCTATCTGTCTGTCGCACCATTTCACTGTGAGAAACATTGGACAGATGCACACTCTAGTACAGATACTCAGCAAGTGTGTGTGTGTGTTTGACATACTTTGTGTGGTTTATGTGTGAAAGAGCACTTGTTACTCATGTTGTAGGAACATGAAAGGTTTTCGGAGAGACATGATAGCGTGCTGTAAATCATTAAATATCAGCTCTAAAACAAGGATTGGGGGTAAAGCGAGGGTAAGAGACTATGTTTGTCAGGCTGTGGTTATTATTAGCTCATTAGTAAATTTTTGTAAGTCAGTGCAGTGTCCTTATTGAGCTGGCATGTCGGAAACCTGCTCTGCCTCTTTGTTTAACATTGGAGTTAATCTTTTGCTACACAGAGCAGTGTGTGTGTGTGTGTGTGTGTCATCTTTACTGTCAGGTGTTTAGAAGATGATGCCAAACCAGAGCAGACATTTGTTGGGCCTCCTGCCATACCTCCTCAGAAGGAGACTGTGTCTGCGTGTTGGTACCTGTGTTACCGACACACTCATCTTGTAAAGCCAATATTTTCATTTATTTGTATCTAATTCATCTTCACATCTGAGTCAGCTTCACACACTAAAATATATTATGTTGGTGCAAGAAAAACACATCGACTATAATTTTAAGAGTTATTTCTTTCAACTAATATAGTATGTGTGTGTGTGTGTGTGTGTGTATAGATATGTGTGTGCTGGGCATGTTATGCGTTATCACGAAAAAATTTTTAACTCGTGTTAACGCAGTTATTTATTGCTTTATACTCAGATTATGTCGGATCTCTGTTTACTGGGCAGCCAACACAGACACACACAAACCCAGTGGTCACGCCGGGGGAGGTGGGGTCTTGGTCATATTAGCTTTAGATGGACTTCGTCACGCATCTCAACCAATGAGAGCCTTTGTTGTCGAGCAGTTGCAAGGCAACTCACAGTCGCTGTCATGAACCCGACCGAGCTGCAGCTGCGGCAGAAACATGGCTGAAGTCACCAGATTCATCATTTTTTATTTTAAAACTTTTCCCAACAAATGGTGGGCTGGAAAGACAAAAAGTTCTCTGTAAGCACTGCAACGCTAAACTGTGTCACCACCGGAGCAGTTCTAGCCTGAAATATCACTTCAGTTTAATACCAGCGTAAACAAATAGAGGGACGTTCTGAAGACGGGGCTAACTGGGGGGCACTGGTTTGATAAAAATGCATTGCCCCTTTTTTATATGAAACAATACCTAAAAAAATCCTCTAAACATCTTGGAGATTAATCAATAAATCAATATAATTTCTTGTCATTCCAAATGAGTACTACACAAGGAATGAAAGATAGATACTGAGGTCCAAAATAAAAATGCAATAAGTAAGAAAAACAAGAAAAACACAAAGTACAAAAATGCACAGTGTGTCACAGATGCAGTGTATTGCAACATAAAAACGTACACATTCAGCCACAGTAAAGTATTTGTTTCTATAAAAAAAAATATTGCGATTAAACATTTTTATTTATGCCCAGCACTAAGAAATATATATATATATATAAACACATTTCTTGTTTGATTTAAATGCTTTTTTTTTTTTAATTTCTGAACTGAATTCATTCACTGACAAATTCCCCTTTCCATCATCCAGTACAACACGCAGCACTAATGTCGTGTGTGTAATTTATTCATCTCATGCGCACAGAGAGCAGCAGACTGAAGTTCAGAGGAGAGTTGAAGTGATGATGAAATAACTATTTTGTAGGGTTTAATTTAAAGTTGCAACCAGAAATGCACACTTCTGATGACAACTATTTGTTTTTTTCAAAACGTATACATTTTTAAGCAGATTGATCAGGTTTATTCTTGCTAAAACACTTGAGCAGTTTTACTTTAGAGTGTTTTTTCATGTATTTTGTTCAACAATTTGGACTAGAAACATCAGTGCCCCATACTTCCGGTACTCTTCTGAGTGAAGCACAAGGACTAAAAATATTATAAAATCTAAACAGCTCCCACTTGCTTACCTAACTGAGTGAATCATTGTATTAGTGATATGTTTGCACACAACCTTGTCTAGTGGTGTGGCACACAGAACACTGTTCTTACTGTGAGAATTTGTGTGTGCTAAATTCATAATTCTAGATCTACAGAGTGTGTCTTCATGTGTGTTGTTGTGAGGGTCAAGATGTTTGAATGTTGTATCATTCTCAGTTCAGTGCTTTTATACTTCACAGAGTTTTTTAGGTGAGTCATGCGCCTCTTTGGGATACTTTCTTAGCCAAAAGCTTCTTGTCATTTATTTTTAACACACCACACGGACTAAAATCTAGTAAAAATAGTCTGCTTTAAATTCACCATTTTCAGACAAACAAATTTCTCTCTATTTCTGTTTTCACATTAGACAATTATTTTTTATAGCTCAAAATGTCCTGATGCAAATCAGTAATCCAGGTAGAAAAATCAAAAAGAAAATAAGTAGGTCCTCTGGACTGGTTCTTCTTTAATGAAACGTTTCGTCTCTCCTCCAAGAGACTTCTTCAGTCCGAGGAGTTTCAGGTAAACTTAGCCTTATAAGCACTGCCTCCACATGGAGGACAAACAGGTTGTTCACATGCAAAAGAGAACCATCAGCCAAACAATAGATCGTTAGTGCCTTGATTGGCTCTATTGTTCATAGAGGGTCATGTGCCCCATCACCTGACTATCATTGGGGCCCTGATTCACACCTATTGCTCACAGGGGGCTGGGTCATACTTGCAATAACAGCATTGTAGGAGGGGGACTGCTGGACACGAAGGCCTCCACCCCTGTTGGACTTCTTTTTTCTTAACAAAAATGGCTTCATTTACTCCTCTCTCAAACCAACGTTCATCTCTATCAAGGATGAGAACATCTTCATCCCTGAAGGAGTGACCGCTGGCCTGTAGATGAGTGTAAACTGCGGAGTCCTGGCCTGATGATGTTGCTCGTCTGTGCTGGCCCATTCTTTTGAACAGTGGCTGCTTTGTTTCCCCGATGTATAATTGATTACAGTCCTCATGGTACTTAACAGCATACACAATATTACTCTGTTTGTGCCGGGGAGCTGGATCTTTGGGATGAACCAATCTTTGCCGTAATGTGTTTTGGGGTTTGAAAGCCACTGGGACATCATATTTAGAGAATAAACATCTCAGTTTCTCTGAAACTTCTGCAAACATAGGGAATGATCACTAGTCTGGGTCTGGGTTTGTGGTCTTCATTTTCACTTGGTGGTTGACTGGAGTCCTGTTATGGTTTCTTGCCTGCTTTCAGGAAAGGCCAGTTAGGATAATCACACAACTCCAGGGCCTGTCTTGTGTGTGACTTCTTCTCCCTGGCTCCTGGTTTTGTGGGGACACTCTCTGCTCTGTGTTACAGAGTCCTGATGACTCCTAACTTGTGTTCCAGTGGGTGATGGGAATCAAAATGCAAATACTGGTCTGTGTGGGTGGGTTTGCGAAAGACGTCAGTTTCCAACCGTCCTCCATCAGAAACTTGCAGTATTTAATTTTAACTCAGGTGTCATCAACATATCTGAACCAATGGGTGGTGTCCCTGAAAAGGACATCAGAGCTCTCTTTTCCACCTCCTCCATGTACAGGTTTGCAAAAATAGGGGAAACTGGGGAGCCCATAGCACACCCATGTTTCTGCCTATAATATTGCCCCCCATATGGGAAGTAGGTTGACTCCAGGCACAGTTTCAGGAATTGACACAGTTGTTCCGTGGAAAGAGTGGTTCTGCTGCTGAGAGCAACCATGCATGTGAACAACCTGTTTGTCCACCATGTGGCAGTGCTTATAAGGCTGAGTTCAACTGAAACTCTTCAGACTGAAGAAGTCTCTTGGAGGAGAGACAAAACATTTCAATAAAGAATAAACCGTTCAGAGGACCTACTTATTTGTCTTTTTTATTTTTTATAGCAAATCCAAGAGCATGTATTAAACTTTAGACACAGAAATTCAACTAGTATTCACAAACATTTCTCTTTTTCAAAGCACTTTGAAGATTCTACTACATTTATAGTCATTTAATGCCATATTTTGCTACATTTTGCACCGTCACTGACCTGTACAATATATCAAAACTTTCTTGTCATCGTGGAATCTGTGCACAGCATCCATACCTAATAGGACTGTTCAGGCTGCAATAAATCATAGATCATTACATTCAAAATGCCATGCATTCATGTTCTGCATGCAAATAATACATCTGGGCCTGTCAGATGTATCTAACTCTCCCTGTCCTTGATGTCCAAACCCAGTTTAAATAATAGTGGCCAGGATGCTTAAACACACCCAGGGTGTTGTTTTGTGATCACAGTGGATATGTGGCAAGGTTTACCAGTATCACCATAGCATGCTAACATTATGTCTTCCTCATGTTGTTCGTCCTGTACACATCTGTCCTTTGTCAGAGGAACCATGTCTCCTGCTTTAATCTGTATTTATTTATTTTTTATTTCTTTCCTTACCAAAGATACGGGATGATAAACTTCCTTCCTTTCTTCCTTCATCTTCCTGTCCATTGGTTTTTCTAAATCAACAGTGCTTTTAGATTTAGTTTACCTGCATGTATGGGAAGTAAAATCTTACAGTGACGAAATAACTAACCAACAAGAGCACCAAAAGCCTCGAATAATCCACCAAACTAAACCAGGATGTTCAAAAACACAATGTCAGGTGACACCTCACGTGCCATAAAGTGGACATGTCATGCTTTTAAATCCTTCTTTTTCACATTTAAATCATTTAATTGGGGTCTATAAGGTTGAACTGCAATGCTTTGGTCTGAATTCCTCGCTATTGTAACTCCACAAGAGCCTCTTTCACCCCTTTTCAGAGGCGTCTCAAAGCAACTCATTTTAATGCTGTCTCTTTAAATCCAGATAAGGTGCTTCACCAGCCCCCTCCCCCCCTCCTCTCCAGGTTCCAGTTCAGTTCATTCTAATTTGACTGCATATATAAAGAATATAAAGATATCTACGCAGCACTGGGAGAGATTAAATGTAACTTTTCTGCACTCTCCAAGTACACGCCAAAATGCTTTTAATTGCTTAAAAAATGGATTTAGCATGATGTGTCCCCTTTAAATAAATGCAGCAATGAAAAAAGCAGGGTTTATTCGCACATGGTTTACTATAAATTTCTTTTTCAAGATGTAATTATTTCTTACGGAATCAACACCTTTTATTCCTGCAGGTTTCTGTAGACTTTACACTCGGTTGTCTGTGTTTTTGTGCACTTTCCATAATCTGTGGCCTATTTTTTTTGTCATTTCCTTTTTTTCTGCCCAAATTACAGAATAATTGACCTGCACTTTGTCTAGAAGCTGTTCAGTCATTTTCACAGAGGATGTGCCAGGTTGCCTAGCAACGCTGTTAAAACTGTAGTCAAATTATTGTTTTCTTGTTCAGTATTTATTCTGTGTCAACTGCATAAAAAATATTATTTGGTGAGGTAGAGCAATGTCTACCTTAAGGTTTGAAGATTTATTTGCACTTTCCCTAAAACACATCATTTTCTTTTCTTTTTTTTTAAACTGATAAAAAAAAAATTCCTAGTCTTTTTCTTCCCTCCGCAGGTCAGATTTTCCAGACCGAGTGTTTTATCTGTTATCTTTGTTGATGTAATGGAACAGCGCTGACAGGTGCTGTGAAAGGAGTCCTGACCTCAGTGTCAGGTTTAATGCCATGTTTAAAGGAGCATATGTCTCTGCCAAAACATCCCATGTAGGAGCTGGATGGTCCTAGTCCACCTTTTAACACATCTGGATTAAACTAGCTTTATTCCAGGAAGTTTCCTTAACGGTGCCCTAGAACCAAAATGCAAATGTTCAGAGGATCAGGAGGATTTATTGGCCGTAGAGGTGTTGGTTTGTTCCGTCTTAATTCTCAAAGGCCAGTCTAAATAGAGGTCTTGGTTCCCTGAAAGATATTCTAGTTAACCTTGTAGTTATATGTGATTATTATAGATCCAAGAGGCTTTGATTGTATGGATACAGATGAACAAAGTGAGGGGTGTAGAAACAAAAAGCATTACACAGCCACACATTCTTCAGAGTGTAATAGATACACTGTACATTACAGTTACGTGGAATTAAGCGGCTATATTTAGAGAGGTGAAACACTATATACTGTGACCTGTTGGGAAAACTGTGGAACAATGATTCACCGGCTGTTTGAGTGATTTTAACCTTTTATTCTCTCAGAGCATATGGTTTAAAACGACTCGCTTGCTCTCTCTGTTCGCAGCCAAAGCGTTTTCTCTTTGAAGCTTTCATTTGTCAAAACTCGGTGACGAACGAGTTCATCCCTGAAAGAACAGCAGCTCCAGGCAGGCTGCACATCATACAGACGGGTGAGAGCAGCTTGAGGGAAATGGGCTGAACAGGTTGCCAGTTTTATAGCGACTTGTCAGCTCAGTCCCCACCTGGCTGGACTGTGTGTGACTGCTGCTGTTGTTGAGTCGAGCGCTTCCAGCCTCTATCCAACATCTCAAATCACATGAAGCTTTATAAAACCTTAATGAATGTTTAACAGTGATGCAAAGGTGAGCAGTTATAGTAATAATGCAAAGGTAAATAAGATTTCCCTTTATCTTTATGACTAAATTCCATTCCTATGTGCTACCCCTCCAGTTTGTTTGACTCTTAATTTGACAACATAATAGTTAATGGAGACTAAGCTCTGTTGTGCCATAGATATACTGCTTAAATTTTATTTAAAAATATATATCCTTGTTTGGATAGCCATTAACCTAGCATAGACAGATTTCTTATAAGATTCCAAATATTAATATTAACTATTTTGATTTTTTTTAAATGACCAGAATATCCAGGTTTGACTGGTTTTGAATTGATGAACAACCTCTGTTGCCATTTTTCTTCGTGTACAATATCTCCAGCACAAAATTGGATTCAGTGAAAAACAACCCTGGCCCAAAAGACAAAAAGCAAACATTCTGGGAAGCAAGATGAATGGGATGTTAGACCAAGATACATGATGGGTAATATGTGCTGTTCTGTGGGCTGAACAGGTAGTTAATGAAACCAAACACACAGGATGAGGGTGTGTTGCTGCTACTGTGCACAAGAGGATGTTCCAAAAAATAGGAACAATATTGATAAGTACTTTTAATTATGTCAAAACAATCAAACGTTAAAACATTTTTAAATGACAATCCCCTCTCTTCACACAGGACAGGCTCTGATCGAGGAAACATAAAGCATAAACCTACTACTATTACAAAATATAGAGTTTAGTCAAAAGATTATTTGCTTAATTTGTTTTCTTCTTAAGAGCATAAAACAATTTTCAATTTGGTAAATGAGGCCTTTGGTTTTAGTAGGGCTGCATGGTGGCATTCAGAGTTTATACATTTGATTTTTCCTATAGGTAGTTTGGGTTACAACTAGCTAAAACTGGATCTGACTCAATTAAATCATTACCATGACTGATGACTCTAACTAGCCTGTAGTACGTTTGTGCACAATTTCTAATCTCAGAGCAACAGGCCTACAGTCTGATGAGTGCTGGTATTTAAAGAGCTCCTGATAGATTGACTATTAAAAGGACAACAGATACAGAGTTCGTAGAAAAACTGACTCTGATTGAATTTCTCTGAGTTATAAATACAACTATCTGTTGGGATGTGTTCTGTGTGTTGTCTTGTCTTCTGTCTACCTCTTGTGTTCACTCCGTGTCATTGCAACTTCCTC